>MNCI01012294.1:1131368-1181909 GCA_015680685.1 Gnetum montanum
GCTCGTAATCAAGTCGTACTTGAACGCACTAGGAAAGCAGTAAACAAACAACAATAAATGAAACCACGTGCTTCAAGGTTTATCCAATCAAGTTCGTCTTTATTGCTATACACAACTTGGGTTCAGGTTACAAGCTACTCAAATAAAGAGCCGTTCACTCTAGGACTCCTACTGCGGGCACATGGGAAAAATTCTAACTCTTGAGTGATCAATCTGCCAGAGCTTCGCTACTTCTAGCCAGGATTGGGAAATGAAGGGAGTGCTGCCTCTTATTTATAGATATGGCGGCGGGACGCGATATCACGGTGGCATGTCGCGTCTCATCACCAAGGACACTAGTGAAAGAAGTTGAAAGCTAGTATCGGTCCTTAGAACCAGAATCCATTCGAAGGTGGAGTACAATGTTAGAACTGTTCAATGATAAGAATCAAATGTACTCCCGAGTGTCTAGCCTGCGGAAGCAAATCCAAGGATGGAAGCAAGGGAACCATGAACCCTTGGATGCTGCCATGGGCTGCAATTACGCACTATTACATCATTGCCCTGGCCATGGTTATTTGCAGTGGGATCAACTACGCCATCTCGTGGATGGACTTAGGCATGAAACAAGAAGAACCCTTGGGAAGTATGCCCAAGAAAGGTTATCAAAGCTTAGGTCTCATCAAATTCATAGATTGCTAGAGAAAGTAGCCAAAGAAGAAGGTGAGCTATGAAAGAGAGAAAGTGCGGAAGAATACAACCGAGATCCTTCCCTCCAAAAAAGGGGAGTGAGATTTTGTGAGGATGAAGAAGAATCACCACTTGAAAAGATGATGAATAGGAAAACTTTGCCTCTACAAAAGTTAACAATGAAAGTATTGGCAAAGGTAGACCAAATGTGGGACTCCATGGATAGTAGGTTTGAAACTATTCTTAAAATTGTAGAAGAGTCTAGGGAGAGAGGTAGTGACCACGACAAAAAGAAAAAGAGAGAAGTGGAAAATGCACGTAACCAGGGTAAGGGAAAAATAGCCATCACAGAAGAGGTTGTGGATTCAGACACTGACAATGATGGTGAATGCAAGATATGCCAATACAACCATCTGAAGGGATGTTGCCCAGTGATCTCACATCTACAAGAGTTTGGGATGTATGCACTCAACCCACGACTAAATAAACGATAAGCACCTTGACGGTTACCTTATCCCCAAGGTAGTTCCACGAACCTTTAACATATTATCCAAGTGGAACTCCACCACAACCCATTGAGCAAGATCAACAGTGGCAATACCCACAGTCATGGGGGATGCCACCACCAAGGCAACAATACCCCTACTGGCAACCTAATCCATATGGCTACTATGTGTAGCATCCAATCTCTCCACATGACCCTGTTAGTCATGTTACACCACAACATCACTACCAAGCCCATGAGTATTATAGAACTCCTTCTCCTAGGGAAGATAACCCACAAACATACCATCCTTCAAATCCATCCGCAGCTCTCACACCAATAGCTCCATTACCATCCACTCCAGCAATGCAAGGGGAACTCCCTACTCAACCACAGCAACGCAATGCCACAAGGGCTATGAATCCTCAACCCGTTGTTCGTTTTGACAACCGTATGAAGAAAAGACCTTTCTACAGAACCAATAGTCCAACCAAGCCCTTACAACCACAAGCGGTTGAACCTTTGAACGCCTCCCCATCAAATAAGGCTTCAAAGCTCCCTTCGAACCAAACACCAAGCTCAACACATACGGTTATGTTAACACATGCTGTTACTGACTGGATCAAGGTTGGCCACCTTCCCAGGAAATTTTATGATCCTTGAAGCCCTCTAATCTATCTCCAAATCACTGAGAATGAGCCCTACAAAGCTCTTTTGGACTCAGGTTCTAGAGTCAACTTAATAGCACAAGAAATATATAAGGCCTGGAACCTGCCTCCATGAAGGAAGAGCAATATTTGCCTATAGCTGGCCAACCAGTCCATCACTGTTCTCTTGGGATTGGTGGAGGACATAGTCACCACTGTGTGTGGGTGGTCATACCCAATTGATTTCCTAGTGATACAAATGAATAACGATAAAGGGGACTTTGTAATAATAATGGGAAGGGCATGGCTAAGTACTATAGATGCACGCCTAGGAATCTGCAATCTTTTCCTAGAAATATCTAAGGAGAACACTTTTGGAAAGATCAAGAAGAAGAAGGTTCTATGCTTTGCATACAGTGATATAAGGTGCAATTGCGTGCAGAGATCATGGGTTGTGCAAAGTTTAGCATTGCCTGCATGCAATCGGTGTGCACAAGACATTAACATACAAAAGTTCTTGTATGTAGCAGCCACACAACAAGAAGACATCTAGTGGCTAATAGCTGATCAAGAGAGCAACTCACTAACGTGCATGGAACTAATTGAGGGAATAACTTGTGCTTACATTGAAAGCATAGATGCACTAGAGCAAGTCCTCTGCCAACTTCCAAACCTTAACCTTGAAAACATCAATTGGGGAAAGTTGGAAATTCCTGAGAAATTCAAACAAGAGCCCCTAGAATTGAAACCATTGCCCATTGGTCTGGAATATATGACCCTTGAAAATGGAAAACCAGTAATCACCAACGCAAGACTTGCTTCCAAACAAAAAGGAAGACTACTGGAAGTGATAAACAAGTGGTCAAAAGCCTTTACCTAGTCATATCCTGAAATAACTAGAATAGATCCTAGGATATGCCAGCATAGGATTTATATTGACCCCTCCATGAAACCTTGAAAACAACCGTAGAGGTGATTGAACCCAAAATTGAAGCAAGTCATAAAAGAAGAAATAGAACAGCTTCTTAAGGCTGGGTTCATATATCCCATTGCTGATAGCGAATGGGTTAGCCCTTTGGTGATCATGCCTAAAAAGGGAGGTAAATGGAGGGTATGCATAGATTTTAGGCTGCTGAACATGGCAACATTTAAGGATCACTTTCCGTTGCCATTCATTGACCAAGTCTTAGACACCATAGAAGGGCATCGCTATTACAGTTTTCTAGATGGCTATAATGGATACAACCAAATACGGATAGCCCCAGAAGACCAGGCCAAGACAACATTCACTAGTCCTTGGGGAATGTTTGCATATAAACCAATGTCATTTGGCTTGTGTAATGCCCCTGCCACATTTCAACACCTAGTTCTAAGCATATTCCAACAGCAGATAGGGAATAGAGTGGAAGTCTTTATGGATGACTTATCCACCTATGAAATAAGTTTGATCAAGCCTTGGAACAATTAGAGCAAGTGCTAAAAAGATGCGTAGAAACCAACTTAAGGCTCAACTGGTAGAAAAGCTATTTAATGGTACAAGAAGACATAGTACTTGGGCATAAGGTTTCACATGCAGAAATAGAGGTTGACCCAGATAAAATTAGGGTCATCCAAGGAATCACTTGTCAACCGGAAATTGTCAAAGACATTCGATCATTCCTTGGACACACTAGCTACTATAGGAGATTCATTGAGAACTTATCCAAGATTGCCAAACCATTGGTAGAGCTAACAAAGAAGGACGTATCTTTTGAGTGGACCAGGGAATGTGAATGAGCATTCCAAACTCTAAAACAAAAGCTTGTAGAAACTCCCATTCTACAAGCTCTTGACTGGTCCAGAATGTTCCACATAATGACTGATGCATCCAATTATGCTTTAGGAGTTTTACTTACATAGTTAGATGACCAAAACGCCCTTACTACATCCACTGTGCAAGTAGAAGTATCACCAGTGCACAACTTAAGTACACAACTACAGAGAAAGAACTAATGGCTGTACTGTTTTCATTGGATAAGTTTAGGCATTATGTGTTAGGTTACAAAGTGTTCATCCACACAAATCATAGTGCAATCCAGTTCCTCATGAACAAGCTAACAGTTAGCCCTTGTATTATACGATGGTTGGTAATCCTACAAGAGTTCGACCTAACGATGATCGATCGAAAAGGCACCGAGAACGTAGTTGCAGATCATTTATCTCGATTGCGCTGGGACAACAAAGAGGATGAATATGTAATGTCTGATCATTTTCCTGATGAAACCCTCTTTTCCGGTGTAGTGAATAACTAACCCACAGAGATGAACTGGTATAGTAGCATTCCCACCTATCTCCTTACTCAACAAACACCATAGGAGCTGATCTTTAGGAAGAAGCAACAGTTTCTTCACAAAGCCAAGTACTTCATGGAGATCAATGAACAACTTTACAAAGTGTGTCCTGATGGCTTGGTTCGATGGTGCATGCTTGAGGTAGACCAACTAAGAGTTCTCCAAGACACTCATGAGGGCCCTTGTGGGGGTCACTACGTGGGGAGACAAATGGCTATTAAGATCTTACTTGCAGGGTATTACTGGCCAACATTATTTCGGGATGCCCATCAATTTGTCTGATCTTATGAGCGCTACCAACGTGATGGGGGAATGGCTACTAGAATGGAGGGTCGGCAACAATGGATTCAACCTTTAGAACCCTTCGACATCTGGGCAATAGACTTTATGGGGCCCATTACACCAATGTCCAATGGAAAATCTAACATTGTAGTTGCCATAGATTATCTAACAAAATGGGTTGAAGCAGCTGCTGTTATAGACTGCACATCATCTACAGTTGCACAATTTGTGCAACAACAAATCATAAATAGGTTTGGTGTGCCACATGCACTTATTTCGGATAATGGAACACATTTNATTCTAGTAGCCATTCCCCCATCACGTTGGTAGCGCTCATAAGATCAGACAAATTGATGGGCATCCCGAAATAATGTTGGCCAGTANCAGGGAGATCACTAAAATATTAACTAGGAAAATTAGAAAGTATAGGCGAGATTGGAGCACTAAATTGAATGATCCTCTTTGGGCATACCGCTCCACCTGGAAACTCCCTATAGGCTACTCTCCCTATGAGTTAGTGTATAGAAAGCTCCAAACGCTTTCGATTCAAACCAAGCTCCGTACACTATCAATGGCTTGTGACCTCCACCTCGATCTTGATCTAGCACAAAAACAAAGGTTGGCAACTTTAAACATGCTAGATAAAAACCAATTAGCTGCCCTATCATCAAATGAGTTGCACAAGGCATATAACAAGAAATGTTATGACTTGAAGATTCAAAAGGTTAAGTATCAACCAGGAGATAAGGTTCTCTACTAGAACCCCACACATGTGCCACAATGCACAAAATTTCAAATATTGTGGGAAGGACCTTACATTATTCATACAACCTTTCCTTCAGGGGCCATGACCATATACAAACCTAAGAGCCCTAATAAGAGATTGTTAGTCAATGTGCAATAAACCAAACCCTTCCATGAATATAGAATGGTCAATGCACATAATACCTTTGAGAAGGGATGACCCTACTCACTATTTCAGATCTCCTCCTCCCAACTCAGTCATGGGGCAGACGACCACCTCTGCTAACCATTTGAGGCCCTCAGTTCCTTTTTAAGTTTTTGTTTTACACATTTTTGTTTTACAAATTTCTTTAACTTTTCTTATTTTTGTTTTGCAACATCATTGATACTTTTTCATTTCTTCGTGTGACTATTTGTTTTGTTTGTTTTTGTCTTTGTTTGTTTGTTGTTTTTGTTTTGTTAGATTCGTCACCTAATAAGTGCTCTTGATGGTGATAGGAACTGTATTCTATTGATTACTAATGTTTGGTTTTTACCTTTGAGTTATAATGTTGATACTAAGGTATGGTTCTTTTGATATAGCAGGCAATGAGTTCACATCATCCATGCATTCATAAATTTCTATGGTCTCTCTTGGCTTGGAACTGTATAGTCCCTTTCTTTAATAATAAAACTATTAACGAATTGGTGACTGGGCATTTCTCAAACTAAAGAAGGACTCAAGGACTAAAAAGGGTGTGACTTCAAAAGAATTTGATGCATTTGTGCTGGTTATTCTCTTGGGTGCTTGGATGTTTTCTTCTTGAGTTTTCCTTACCATTTTGACATTGCTCCATTATCGGGAAGCTGAGCCAATAAAAATAAGTCTTTTCATGGTGTGGTTCTCACAAAAAAAATAGTGAGAATTCAAAGCATATCCTTTAGACAAAATAATCATCTGGGCTACAAGCGCTGGTTATGGAACTAAACAAACATATTCCCTCTAACTAAGGCCCTTTCTCGCTTCCTACTTTTCCCTTTCTTGTTCCTTCGGAATGGTGGTGACTCTTTAGCGGAAGCATTCTTGTTACTTCAAGTGGATGGATTGGCCAAGTGTATTAATGCGAAGTCACTAGATGTGGATTGTTTGAGGCTGGATTTGGAATGAGATCTACTCAGTCACATTTACCATAAATACACAAGGGGTTGTACACCACCTTGTTGTTGGGACTCCATTCCATTCTCTTCTCCCCATCATTCTTTCTCCATTTTCCACCTCATTGTCGATTATAATAGTAGTCTATATTTTGGTTGATTCATTGTTTTCTCTTTGGGTGAATTCTTGGGGTTAAGTCTTTAACTCTTGCTCCCAAATGACATTTCCAGAGCCTACGGACTCTTTAAATGTGGGTTTGTCAAGGCATAAAGGGCATGAGCCTGCTTTGGGGAGGACCAACTAGCATTCCTATTTGGTACATCAGTTAACTTCTTTCCCTTAAACATTTCCACAATCAACATTTTTTTTGTTCATTCCCATCTCTGACATCCATTTTATCGATGTTGTTGTTGTTTCTTTTTCTCCATCTTTCTTATTCCTTATCTTTTTCCATTCTATTGCTACTGGAGGATCGCTTTTATTCATGGGGGCCCTAGTCCAATTTTTTTAATTTTTCCAATTTTTCCTAACCCCTACACCTTGGGTAGTCACCAATGTTATATCTCTAGAATCTGTATTGGCCATATCATAACTCAGCTAATGGACCTTACACCGAGGCAAGGTATCAACTATATTGTGATTTACTTATCCTTGCTCATATGTGACTGTGTTGTGTGTGCAGATGGCAATCAAACAGCAATGGACTAGATCTGGGGGAAACACTTAGGATGGACTGGTGCTAGAACAGTTGTGCAAGGAACAAGATTAATGGCACGGTTATGGATGGACAACGGAAAGTGTAATGTTGGCATCAGCAGTAACACATCTCCTTTTCTCTCTCTTTATTTCTTCTCTCTTAGCTACCAAATAAGGTTGGATGTCAATTATGTATAGTGTTCACTTTGTAGTCATGAACACTAATATTGTCATGTATTGTAATGTTGATCCATTCACATGTCATCCCATTCACCATTAGTTGTCATTCAAGTCAATAATTCCATACCTTCCCAATATTTTGTAAGGAACTTGAGGATGAGTTTTCATTCAGTCATGGGGATATGATGAGCTACAATATTGCATCCGCCACACGATATCACGTCTTGCCTCATCTTCTATAAATAAGAGGCAACGCCCTTAATTCCAGATAGTTAGACTTAGACCCTTAGCCAGACTCTTGCAGTTTTGTCATTCCAGAGTTAGAATAATTTTTATGTGCCTGCAGTAGGAGTCATAGAGTGAACGGATCTTTATTCAAGCAATTTGTACTTGAGCACAATTTTGTGTACGGCAATAAAGACGAACTTTATGATAAACCTTGTAGCATACATATTAAGTTAATTAGTAATTTATTATTGTTTAATGCTTTCCTAGTTAATTAATATCTCTCTCAACCTTCAACTCCCCTAGTTAAATACACTCAGTACGACCGCTTCGAGCATGCGTGTAGCACTTGGTAACCCATTAACAATTAGCGTTTGGTAATCCCAGTAGCGTTGCACTGGTTCAGGATGTGTACGATAAGTGGGAATGGATACTAGTGTTAGAAACATTTAGAAACTAGTTCATGAATAGTTAATGCAAGTTAGCCACTTAGTTCTCTTTCCCTCTCCTTTATTAGCAGAAGACATAAAAAATATAAAAGTTATAAAAATCATGTACCTCAAGCTTACTTAACCATACAACCATGACAATACAAGTAAGTTTGGGAAGACAATGATTGATTAACCCTGAGTGTTCCATTAAGGCACGTAAGCACTTAGTCCTTGGAGTTCGACCGGATCATGCATGAAACCCTCGTATTCGCATGGTTGAGTGTAGGGGTACCTCACCACTCATCAAGCTTTCTTGATAAACCTTACAATACTTGAACTTAGCTTACTATTTACTTTATGCATTTATTATTCATGCAATTTACTTTAACGTAGTTAAGCAATTAATTCATAGTAATTAATTAATGCACATAAGTACGAACACTTCAAGCACACATTAATGCTTGGTAATCCCAATAGCACTTATGCTTGGTAACCTAGTAGTGTTGTAACATGTTCAAGATGTGTACAGAAAGTGGAAATGGATGTTTATGTTAGGATTAGCTAAGAATTAGTTAGTTATTAGATTAATTAAATATTTAACTACTTTATTTTTGACACTTATGTGAATTAAATAAAAAATGTAAAATGATAAAAATCATATGCCTCAATTACACTTGACCATACCTTTGTAATTCACAAGTGAAACTGAGAAAACAACAATCACATCCATTAGATTCACTACTTAGACCCTGTGTACTTAAAGATCTAAAGTCTACGAAATTCAACCGAATTGCTTAGTGAATGCTAGTGATTCGCATGATTGAGCATAGGGATTGCTTACTTCTCCTTAGTAATCCTAGTGATAACTACATGAGTTTAAGGCATGTACGGTAGGCTAGGATTGGATATCGATCACATTAGGTTAAGATACATTTATGTTTTCCTAGTCAATTAGACTTAGAGTTTTATTTAATCATGTTTACCTTTAGGAGCATTAAGAGCCTTACAACATTAACCAATCATATGCCTCACTAAGAGTTAAACCATACACTCAAACTTCACTAACTCGAAGTGGGAAGACATCAATCTCAAACTTAACATCAATTACTAGCATAATTACATTGTCCATTCACAGATTACGATTTGGTCATGTATAGACACTCATGACTTATATGATAGAGTGTTGGGATACCTTCACCACTCATCAAAGTGTCCAATTTTGTTGTCAAGGATACTAATTTCGTAATCCTATACAATCTGGCATTCAGAGTCAATGAGTCAATTAGTTTGTCTGTTGTTTTTTAGTTAATAACTTCCAGACTTCCCTAATTTTGTAAGAAGCTCAATTCTACTTTTGTTCACTCAAGGACAAGGATTCAGTGAGTCATGGGGGTATGATGAAGCATAGTTTGACTAGCTACATTGACGTAGCCTCGTTGATGTATCCTCATTGATGTATGGTCACATGCGTCAACACAAATGTATTAATGCTGATGTAGTCAAGCCTATATAAATGTGAGTACCAACTACATTCATGGCACGTTAAGTCCATAGTGTAGCAAAGCTCTTGTATTTTATTGTTTTTGGAGTTAGAATATTTTCGATTTGAGTGCTCGTTGTGTGAATTAAGAGATTGTACAGATCTTTATTCAGGCATCATTTACCTGAATATTTTGATGTGAATGGCAATAAAGATGAGATTTTTGACATTCATTGCAACACTTAGATTAGCTTAAATCTTTCTTACTAGCATTTTACTTTACAAGCATTTCACATTCCACAATTATAATAATTAAAGTAATTAATCATGAAAATATAAGTACGACCACTTCGAGCATAACCTACAATACTTGGTAATCCCGGTAGTGACCATTTGGTATACCCAGTAATTGCCACCTGGTAATTGAGTAGTGTTAGTACTAGTTCATGATGTGTATGGAAGGTGGAAATGGCTAATTATGTTAGAATAGTTAGCCTTTAGAACAATTAGGTAGTTAAAAGAGTTAATAATCAATTCTTCATCATTCTACCTAGAACTTAAGATAAAAATATAAAATTGTAGATAAAAACAAATATCATATACTTTAACTCACACTTAACCATATGTAAGAGCATACACAAGTTTGAGTTAGGAAGACAATGATCATGTGACTCTTAGGTTCACAGTCTTTGTCTATAGGCACACTTAGGAGCTAAGTCCATAGAATTTGACTAGATTGCTAGTGCATACTTGTAATTTGTATAGTTGGATGTAGGGTATACTTGCTCCTCATCACCATGAAATAAGTTTGCTCTATAATTCCCTTTGTGATAACTCTACCAACACTATTATTGGTGATCTTTATTGTTAATTATGTTATACTTTCCTAAATTTATGTTTAATTAAGGTTGATTATGCTTTTTATTATGTTTTAAACTTAAGATTTATTGTATGAGTTTAAAAATATATATACCACCAAGTTCACAAGGATTGACCATATGACTTGTAAAGTGAAAGTCATAATACTTACTTGATAAATTTTACTAATAAGTTATTAATGATAAATACATTGATTAATGGCTCAAGTGGTCATTGTATTGTTAGACAACCTCTTGTAATTGTTGTATCAAGTCATGCATTGTTGTATTCCTCCCACCCTTAATTTATAGGTTCAATGTAATTGTTTGTCTCATAAGTTAAATTATTATCTACAAAAACATTATTTTTATTTTGTTTGAAGAATGACATGCTCATAACATAATTATATATTTACAGCAAAATAAATGTGGCCATGAAACAAGCCTATCCTACCACAAGGCTGCCACACCAATCAAGAAAGGCCGAAATTCTACGAGCGAAATTAAATTGTAATTCTACCTTCAATATTTAAAAGAAAACTTCTCTCACATTTCTTGTTTCTAGTTCCATAACCTTTTACAACCGACGTCACACGAAACCAAATTTATACGCCATAAACGGAAAATACGCGGATTGCAGCCAGTAAAGGGATGCAACATTCTCGTCCATCAATAATTCTTTTTCACACATTTATTTTGGATTTAACCTGGCATGGTCTGCTACTCCAAACTTTATGAATTACAAATTGGACACGTTAGAGTCACGTTTGAACCATAAAAATTGGTGGAGGGCAACGTGTTACCATAATACTCATCTGATATCCTTAAACGCTTGATTTGAGACTTGAGTGTTTCAAAAGCACTGCCATTCTCCATTTCGGTTATTAAATCTGGGATTAATTTGCATTTAAACGGGATGTCTACACCCTAGATGCCGATAAATTTCTGGTCCAAATAACAAAAACAGCTCTTTGTAATTGTTTTTGGAAAATCGACCAGTCGCAAATATTTGTGTTCCAAGATTCAGGTAAATTCTGTTATCACATGCAATCTGTTCATCACCGACGACGCCCGGAAATGCATTTTCGGCGTCACAATCCATAGCGACGATTTCCTGCATCGAATCGCAGGATCCGCTCCCCAAAAATGGCCTCGCTTTTGCGCAGACTCGACAAAGTCTCCAAATCGCAGTTGGTATTTCGTGCGAAATGCGGAATTCGCAGTTCTTCAACGGCGACGGAACGGAAATCCGATGCGGCAGCGAAATCTCTGTCTTCGAATCTTGCGGCCTTGCGAGAACGCCTGGCGAACGGAGGCCCGACGCTCGCGGATTTCATCTCCGGCGATGATCCGTATTCCGTGGAGGTTGGCACGAAGAAGAATCCGCTGCCGAAGCCGAAATGGATGAAAGCTGCGGTTCCCGGCGGCGAGAAATACACGGCCATCAAATCCAAGCTGCGGGATTTGAAGTTGCATACGGTCTGCGAGGAGGCACGCTGCCCTAATTTGGCCGAGTGCTGGTCCGGTGGCGAAACGGGCACCGCCACCGCCACCATTATGATTCTCGGAGATACGTGTACTCGCGGCTGCAGGTGAGTGTGCTTTTTTCTCTGGAAATTGTTCGAGCTGTTCCGAGGAGTGAGATTTTTTTCACGAATGTCTGGAAATTAGGGTTGCAGGTCATTGTTGGGATGTTTAGCAGGTTGAATTTCAAGAATCTGGCTACGAGTTTGCCTCATTATGTCGAATTTCCGTAGGGAAGGTTTGCTTCGGTAGTAAATATGTCCTTTTGATGCGTCAAGCAAATGCTTTTTTGGTGGAAGGCTTGGGAATTTGAACTTCAAGGGATTTGAAACGGTCTGCTTGTTGAAAAGAAGATTCTAGCTACGGTTTTGTGTGCTCAGAGTTGAAGTTTCATACCAAGTGTTTGCTTTAATACAAAATGTATAGGATCTATTTATTTAGTGGACCTGGCACACTATGATGGTGCTTGTGTAGTTAGATGTTACGGGATATGTTGAGAGTAGTAAGATTCAAGAAATTTGAAACAATTTGCATAGCTCTGGCTTTGCCAGTTTCAAGTTGTATTCTCGTAGGGAGGGCTTTCGTTTTAGTCCAATATATATTTTTTATGTAGCATGTTTCAATGCTTAGAAATGATGAAAACGTGAGGATAACCTATATTACATTCTCTGGTATCTGAAGAATTATTATAGTCTTGGGGCATGTGGCATTGTACTTAATATTTTATTAGAATTCTAGGGTTGAAACTTCAGTACTTGAAAAGTGGTATCTTGTCTATAATTTAATTTAAAAGTACCCTTTAGCATTAAAAAAAAAAAGTGTCTTGGAATTGGACCTTCATCTACCTGGATAAGGAATATTGTCATGGTAACATTTTGCAATGTAGAAGCAGAAATTCCTTCTAAACTAGACGTGATGGCAAGATCAATGGAAGGTCACAATTCGACTATGACTTCCAGTTCTCAATATAAGACGATAGCAAAATAACCTTTCTTACTCCTGATGCCCGAGTCTTCTGTTTTTGCGTTTCCCCAATGTTTTCATTTTGCTTCACGGTTATGTTGTTATTTTGCTTTCTTGTGCATTGGTAGCAGTTTAATTAATTTCTTTGGGGTGCAAATTAAGAATTATGTTTTTGAATTATTTTAATATGTGAGTAGTGTCTACTTTGGGTAGGTTTTGTGCTGTCAAAACATCACGAACACCACCTCCACCTGACCCTAATGAACCGGTTAATGTTGCTGAGGCCATTGCGTCATGGGGACTTGATTATGTAGTTCTGACAAGTGTAGATAGAGATGACATGCCAGATCAGGGAAGTGGTCATTTTGCAGAGACGGTTAAAAAAATTAAGGAAATGAAGCCCAGTATGCTTGTAGAGGCTCTTGGTAAGTTTTTGTTTGTGTTAATGATTCTTTCTTATTATTAAAGCCTAAAATGTAGGAGCATAATGTAAGATTATTATATCTATGCAAATTCCAACTTTTTTAATAGAATGCAAGATGTACTGAAAGTTTGTTACATATGGCTCCTTGAACTTGCAGTGCCAGATTTTCAAGGAAATCCAGAATTTGTACAAAAGGTCGCGATTTCAGGGTTGGATGTCTTTGCACACAATATAGAGACTGTGGAGGAGCTTCAGCATGTAGTCCGTGACAGAAGGGCAAATTTTCAGCAATCCATTAATGTTTTGAAAATGGCTAAGGAATATGCTCCTCCTGGTATCTTAACGAAAACATCTGTGATGTTAGGTTGTGGAGAAACTCCAACCCAAGTTGTTAAGATGATGGAGTCTGTGAGGGAGGCTGGTGTTGATGTCATAACCTTTGGCCAGTATATGCGCCCAACAAAGCGACATATGCCTGTCTCTGAATATGTAACACCAGAAGCGTTTGAGAAGTACAGATGCTTGGGTTTAGAAATGGTAAGTAATGATTTAATTCCGGTACTCCTGAACAATTATAAAGTATACTATCTTCATTGGGAATGCAGCATTAGTAACATTGACATGTAGCCAAACTTTGTACAAATTTGTCAGACACAAATTTTTGTTTATGTATCTCAGATTTTTGTTTATGCATCTTATTAGGTACTAGAACAATTATCTATTGGGGGAGAAGTTTAATTTTGATGACAAATTGATGCTGTAATTTCTTTTTGCCCTGTGATTGCTGGCGTATTTAGCTAATCTGTTTGTATGTTAACAACGTGGTTGATTCAATGTAACATCTTTGATGTAAAACCGCAAAATTAATGTAGATGATCTGATGGGAAAACCATGGATCACAAGTACAAATGTTCTGTGCATTTTTGCTATTTGAGTCATAAGAAATAAAACTTTACTTTCTAGTTATCAGCTTTGTGCCTTCCAAGATATGCAAAAGTAGAGGCAAATGATCTCGGTATTCTGAATACCTGCGTTGTAGGGATTAAAGCCTCATATTCCAAGCATGTTATGGAAGGAGATGACATTGAAGTAAATGTTAACATGTTGGCTCCTCATGAATTGGATCATATCATTCACTACGAGAGAGTTAGGAGCAAATAACAAATGTCAGTTTAATTCTCAGTTCATTCAATCTTCAGGACTTCTTTGGTATCACATCTGTTGATAGAGCCTCACCTGAAATAACAAATTTAGTGCCACATCCAGCATTAGCAGCTGAGATTTTTTTTTTTGTTTTGGGTTTAAAAATTCATCTGGGGTTTTTGTAGTTAACGAGTTTGACATTGATAGTGTTTTTCTCATGGTAATCGCTCCAAATGTTGTGTGGTAAGTTCACTAAGGTTGGGACTTAGTGAATTGTGAGGGTCACCACTAAGCTAACAATGAAGGGATAAGAGTCTTGGCATGGAAACCATGTTACAGGTTCAATTTTAGTGGGCAATGCTGAGTTATACATAAAAAGAATTCTGACACTGTTTTGTCCTATAGATCCAAGAGGGTATCAGTGTACGGAAGTAATAATTTAGTTTCAAATCCAATTTCATTTTTAATTGGAAGATTCTTTAGAAATGTTTGCAACTGTTTTAAAAATAATTGCCTCTTTTATCATGTTATCACATTGACAAAACCTTACTGAATTTCTGGCACTTCATTAAAGATATATTTTAATATCTAAAATCTGGTGGCTTCAAAATTTTCTATAATTCATATGTTATACTATCTCATCATGTCAGCATTTCATATTTTTGTGATATTTTTTAATTGGGATATGAAAAGAAGCCACATTTCTGAAAGATTGTGTTAAAAAATATCTGGATAGAAGTTTAAATTACAAAGTGGAGTTTAGGAGCAATAAATAGTAAAATGGAAGACTACGAATTAACTAATGAAAAGTATGCTACGGTATTATTGATTATGAAGTTGATTTCTTCTTCAGATTAAAATTGCATTACGTCGTTTATGGCATAAATGTTTGTGATAGCTACACTGAGACGTTTGGGCATATTCTCTAAGAATTTTTTTTTCCGTTTTTTGTTTTCTCATTGCCTTCAGGGTTTCCGCTATGTCGCGTCAGGACCCATGGTCAGATCATCATACAAAGCTGGAGAATACTACATTAAGTCAATGATTGAGGCAGATAGACAGAAAGCATCAAGTGGTTGATGATGATTTGCAAAATTTCATGATATGCAACACAATCATTTGTGTTCCCGAATTACATAATTTCTTTTCGCAGGTACTGCTGTCCTTGATTCTTCCATTCATTGTCATCTGTTACAATTATTCTCCCATATGGTTAGAAATTGCTCTCTTAACGTACACCATCCGTCGGATGCCGATTTTAACGTTTATTCAGTGTACTTTTTCTGCTTATCCAGTTCCATTGTATCTCTAGGAATAATCAAAATTCAGCATGGGTTCCTTGAACCATTTTCAAACCATTTTCATAATTTTGACTATCAATGTATTTTGACCTGGCAACTCTGAGCATCATGTGAAAATCATATTGAACGGCGCAAGAAATGGTATATGGATTACATGAGCATCCAAGGGCAGGGCTGGAAATTCGTAACATACTATCCAAATTTTTTTTATACGTTTTAATAAAATTTAAAATTTCAAAACATGGTTGACCAAATTTACAATATGATAAACATTAGCAAGGAAATCCTTGCAAGGAGATACCGATTATAAATCTTTATCATTCTGCTTCTTTAATACAGAAATAAAAATCATTCAAAATATGTGATATGTTGAACTCTTTGTTACAATTTTTGCGGTTAAAATACTGCAATATATCCTTTTCTCGAACTTGAATAGAATATGCAAAATACTTATCTTGTATCCAAGCGAATTTTCATACGTGTTCAGAGACTAAAAGTCGGAACACGGTTTCGGATACCAGTGGCAGACCCCGTAAACTTCCTAGCCAAACTGAAGTCGTGCGAAGCTTTATGTTTTTATTTTCAATCGTCATCTGGTTGTAAACGGTTTTGAGTTAAGAGATAAAGTCGAAATATTCACACGACGATGTGCAGACAGTCACAGGAGTTTCAAGAATTCAAGATTTGACGAAGTTGGTAGTTGATCATAGTGTGCTTCGTACATATGATGGGCCCGTGCACATGAATCAATTGGTGGCAATCAACCATTCTCGTCTTCTCATGTCATGTCTCATGAAATACATGTCAACAAAGAATTGTTGTAACATCATTTCTCTGTTGCAATGCGTACACTCAAGGTGGGCCTTCTCCAAAGCCATTTGATCCTTAAATGACGATTTTCCTTGATTTTCTTGAAATCGAATGTGCTTTATTATACTCAAAAGATTTTATTACCTCGGATTACTGGACCAAAACTAAACTAATACCTTGTTTTTTTCAGAATTCAATTCAATGTTGCTAATTAAGCAGAATAATTTTTTCAAAAATATTATAATCATGTACAAGGCAGACTTAAATGTACATAAGTGTTTAAACAATGAGGTGTTAGCTTAGTGGTATTGGTTTTAGCGTGGTAATCCTAGATAACAAATTCAATTCAACTAGGCAGCATTGAGTTATAAACTTTTATAAATTTTAGGGTGTACCTATATTTCACTTATTATGGGTTCCAACACCCCTTTTACATAAGTGTTTAATTTTTTGTTGTATACATGTTTAATATATTTAGTAGCTTTAGTTTAAGCTATTTTTTATTGCATGATTTTATTATGTAAGTGATAAAATTAATGGTGTGGCTTGTAGCAAGGAAAAAAAGATAGAACATAATAATGTGTCAAAATAGCATATTTATCTAAATTGAGCTTTTGATTTGCAAACTTCATTTTTTTATCATGTGCAACTTATTTAAATACAACAGAATTTTGATTATGATGTTAAAATTTGGAAGTGGTTATTTTGTCCCATTGGTGCAATGGTTGAAACTTTAAAATATGAGCTTCAGTGGGCAATATTGAATTATGAAATTCTAATTGTACTAGATATCTTAGGGTGTACCTATCTTACACTTCCCCCAAATTTGAGCTTTGGAATTAACATTTTGTGTTTAATAAACTAACAAATTATAAGTAAGCTACCATGTTAGCAGATTATCCATTTTGTTCTATGCTTTTCTCCATAGGAAGGTACATCATAATCTCAAACTATTTGACTATATGTATTACCAAGTCATATAGCTAACATAATATTTTGCTATAACTTTGGTAAAACATTAAGATGACTAATTTGTGTTAAAATATATGTAATTAAAAAAATAAAATTGAGATTAACTATAATGGTTATAAATTGTGCCATGTAACAAGGTAATAATTTCACTTTTATGTATTAATTAGGTTTTTTTGGTGGTTGAATATGATTTATATTATAACAATGAGTTGTTAGCTTAATGGTAAGACTCTTGATTTGAAAGCTCCAAGTCATGGGTTGGATTCTAGTGGGTAATGTTGAGTTATAAAGTTCTAATTGAACTATATTACAATTCTTTTGGGGTTTCAACATAGTTCTAATTGGACTCTCTATTGGGGATGTATTGGGAGGACCATTTCCTATTTGTGTTGTTTTGGAATTTTCCCCTTCCTTGGATATGCTTTATGCTTTATCATATTATCAAGAAACATTAAAGCACTTATAGGACAAACAAAAAAAATAGTTTTTACAATAATTTTATATGTTCTTGACTAGTTTTTAAGATCTCATAAAAAAAGGTATTTTTAGTTGCTAACCTAGGGTATGTCTTAGGTAGACTTGACCTTTCCCTCAAAAATAGATGCCTTAAGTGGTTAGCTCATTATTTTGTTAAGTAAGAGGATGGTAGTTCAAGTCATATTTAAGGCATTGTTATATTAATGTATACTTTCTTTTAAAAAGTACCATGTTGAATATATTTATTTTGGTGTATTTATAATAATTCTTTCAAGTTTTGACAAGGGACCATCATTTGGAGTCATGGTAAGGCACTTGTTGCTCAACTTAGAAGATAAGAGTTTAAGCCTATGTGCAACCATTAGAAAAGAGGTTAGACTTTTGCTCATCCATTAATCCTCCTAGGACATCACTTGGTAGGATGAGCATTGAGGCTTTTGGTAATGATTCATTTTGGGTTTTGACATTCCCTCTCATCAAGGAAGTGACCCAAAGTTGATAACTCTAGCTCAAAAAACTAAAGTAAATTTGTTGGTTAAATGCTATATTGGTGTATCAACAATTTTTAAAAAATATCTAATAAATATTTTGAATTTAATAGCATATATTTTAGGTTGAACATCCCACAAACTTTTTTAAGAATATTTTTTCTTATATTGATTGTATTTCTTGCAAGTAGTACAAGATAAAAAACATGTATTGTTATAACATTGTGAAAGGATTTTCTCAAAAGCAAATGACAAATCTATAATCAATTTTTATATGAAGTATTCAAGTTGTTAGGTTTGGTTCTAAAAAAGTATATGAAAAAACTTTTTAAGTTACATGATTATTGAATCCGTTTATTACACTTAAAAGTTTATTTATATCCTTAGGATGCTGGAAATAGATTTTGTACTTAAATTTATTTCCATTGATCTAATTTATACAGCATAACCAAGTGCGGTTTTTCTCAGCAAATTTGAAGCAAAATTTTGGTACGAAACCACATCCAAAATGTGAGAGCTATTACCGATAACGAATCAGATTAGCGGGGGTAGTTGGTTAATATTAAAGAATACCCACTAAAAAAGCCAACAACGAAATCAAAAAGGATGATCTAGAAGTCTAAAACAAATTTAAAAAGGCTGGGAACCCCGTGATACCGGGCAGCAAGCCGGCAGTGATATTAATCATTTCAAAAAGGCCAAAATTTGCCTAAAACCCGACACCATCATGCTTAGAAATGCAACTGGGTCCTACCGCATGCATTAAGAGGGGCAAATAATTAAGGAAAAAAAAAAGACCCAACAAGGTTGCCCGATTTGGAGCACCTTAAATGATAATAAAACCGCCATAAATCAAGAACCCAAAAAATTAAAACCTTAAACAAACCATCAAAACCTTCCAAAAGACGGTAGCCAGGCAGCCACCCAGAACGTGTCTGGCGGGAAAACAAGGGGACCAGAGTACAGACAGCTTAGTTGCAATGACTGAGAAAACGGAAAAACGAATAATAATAAATTTTTTTTTATCAGAAACACGATTTAAAAAATTCCCACTCACAGACCATAATCTTTGGTAATTTGGAATCCAACCTGTTTTTGTTTTTTTTAACCTCAAAATTTCCTCCTGTTTGCCGTGCATTTAGCCCTGCGGCTCCGCCGATTATAATACAAATATCGGCTTGACTAGGCATTTGGTTCATTTTCATTGTTTCCCCTCACCTTCAAAAACCCTTGCATTTTTGCGGAGTGAGGGTTTCTGTCGTTGTTGTTCTCATTGTTTCTGCGCTTCTCTTGCTCTCTCTGGTTTTCGAGTTTTGTCAAGGAAAGAAAAGATGAGCGGCAACGCAGGTGCGGGATCTCAGGACAACGAACAGACCCCCGGCGGTGCTTTCAACGTGGCTGGCCTTGGTGCTAGTCTCCCTACTGGTTCGTCTTTTCAGCTTTTTCAATGTTTCTTTGAGCTTCGCTTTTGTGATCTTTCTGGAGCTTCTCGGCTTGTTCTTGCGTTTCCGTGTTTGGAAGAGGTGAATTGATTGCCAGGTTTCGGATTGTTTGTTTTGGTGTGGAAAGTTTTTCCTCTTGCCTTTTTACTCTGCCGCGTGTAATGATTTTCGCCTTTGTTTAGGTTTTGCTCGCTTTTGAGGATTTTCTTGAATGTTGAATGCTTAATCTGCTGGCGCTTTGTGACATGTTCTCTGTCTTGTGGCGTGCTAATTTTGCTTTGCTTTCTTATGAATGCGTGGTAGTTTTGCTATGATGCATGTAAAAGCCATCGCTGAGTGACTGTCGGTGTGTTTTATTGCTTGGCGAACTTTTGTTGATAAAATTTGCTTGAATGCAAGTTTTATTGGCATAACGCTTTCTGCTACCTGTTTTTTTTCTCTCTCTATTTGTGTGTTAGGCTTTAGACATGACATCATCGTCGGTCTTGTTATGGCGATGCGTGATTAGTAACATTTTATGTCATTATATTGGCTTGTTTTCGATCTTTCGATCTTTATTTTTCTTTAGAATGTCTTAGTCGATTCTGCATTGCGAGTGTCTATTGTTTTAGTTTTTGTCTATACGTGATTCATACACTTACGTTGTGAATAGTCGATGAAGCATGTAGATCTTATTGGCAAGTGCATATTAAACATTTGATGTTTTTGTAGTGTGCCTCTATTTTCAACCTTTTCTTCCGTTATTCTTAGATAAATATGATATATTTGGGGTTGGTAAACGGGCAGTTATTCTTTCTCCGAAAACGTCATTTGTTGTCTGTGTTTATCTGATGAAGTTCTTAGAATCCTAATTTATCGGAGGCACTGAGCACATTCGTCTTTCGAATCTTCTCAAACCATACAATAAAAATATCTTAGTTAAACATGGAAATAAAAAATCTTAGTTAAATGGGTTTTGTGTGCAGAATCTGCTGAGCATGTTTTCCATCTAGTTGTCTTTGTTTGATTGGCTTCGATTGTTCATTTGTTGCAATTATTAAAAGTTGGATGTTGCTGGTTAGAGATAGATTGGTCTTGTGGTTGTGAATAATCTGTCTTATTATTGTGTTTTGCAGGTTTGAGTGCCGAGGATCGTGAAGGATTGGTGAACGCTCTAAAGGTATGCTTGTGTATTATTAAGATTGAAAGCATGTAAACACTTATATGTATATATATATGTTTTCTGACTGTTTTTACTCTCTAATTTTTAGGATAAGCTGCAACATCTAGCTGGTCAACAATCAAATGTACTTGAAAGTCTTTCTCCAGCTGTAAGAAAGAGGGTAACAGTTTTGCAAGAGCTTCAGGTAGTCCCTTGAATTGCTGTAAATAATTGGGTTTAGAATAGATTACTTTGATGTTTTTGTTAGTTAGCAGTTAGCTATTGTAATTTTATCCATAAATAAAGGCTTTCATCAGAATATTGTTTTACTGATTAATTTGGTTTTCTTTCTTCTTTTTTTGTAAAGAGCAAACATGATGAACTTGAAGCCAAATTTTTTGAAGAAAGAGCAGCATTAGAAGCCAAATATCAGAAGCTATATGAACCATTGTATACAAAGGTGTTGTTTCTATCCGATATTGTTACACATTTTAATAAAAATGTTAAAAAATTATATCTTTTGTTGACTATACGAACACTCTTGTTGCAGAGATATGAAATTGTCAATGGTGAAGCAAAACCAGAAGAAAACGAGGCTACTGCCGAAGGTGAAAATGAGGAAGGTAAGTAAATTACTTTATTCCATGGCTAAAATTTCATGATAGATTTATGTTTTGGATACATTGATTGTCTATGCATCGATTTTAAATTTCATTGTTTTATTATCGTATTTCAGAGAAGGGTGTTCCTGAATTTTGGTTGACTGCCATGAAGACAAATGAAGTTGTTGCAGAACAGGTACCCCATGGAATTAATACCATCCATTTTGTCTGGAAGGACTTTCTTGGAAAATATCAACTACAGCTAGATTGTTATTCATATTTGTGTGCTTGTTGTTATCCTATCAGATCACAGAGCGTGACGAAGGTGCTCTCAAGTACCTAAAAGATATTAAGTGGTGCAGAATTGACAATCCTAAGGGTTTCAAAATTGATTTCTATTTTGACAAGAACCCTTATTTTGCAGATGAAGTTGTAAGTTTCCTTTTGTTCCTGTCTGGATTCTTAGTTGCAGCCTTCTTTCTTTGGTTTGGTATTAACATGATGTGTTTTTATGTAGTTGACAAAGACCTATCACATGATAGATGATGATGAGCCAATTCTAGAGAAAGCAATAGGGTAATCATTTAGTTTCCTTTATACATCATGCTTTCAGCTTTTCCAAAAGAATTTGAAGTTAATATTGAGATGTAACATGCATCCTTAATTTTTAGGACGGAGATTCAGTGGTATCCTGGAAAGAATCTCACTCAAAAGCTTATGAAGAAGAAGCCAAAACGAGGGGGTAAAAATGCAAAGCCTGTGGTTAAAACTGAACAATGTGTTAGCTTTTTTAATTTCTTTGATCCTCCACAAGTGCCAGAAGAGGATGAGGAGCTTGATGAAGAAGCTGTAAGTTGCTTATGTTTCTGTGGTTGAATGAACTGTAAATAACAATGGTTGCTGGACATGACAGCTAATGATATTTTGCATTGCTAAGCAACAAGAAATTTTGTTTGCCTTTCAGGCCGAGCAGTTGCAGGATCTGATGGAGCAGGACTATGACATTGGGTAGGTTTTTAATTCTTCATTACATTTTCTTACTACACTGGTTTTTGGCTTCATAGAGGCCAATGGCAAAAAAGAGCTCAGGTAGCTGACCCCATTTTGTTGGGACAAGGTTAGGATGATGATGAGCAGAGTGTTTTTTGGGTTGATTTTTAATTATAATGCTTTATTTGTTTGCTGTGCAGCTCAACAATCAGGGATAAGATCATTCCTCATGCTGTGTCATGGTTCACAGGAGAAGCTTCTCAAGTGGAAGATATGGATGATGTCGAGGAGGAAGATGAGGAAGAGGAGGACGAAGAGGAGGAAGAGGATGAGGAGGATGAGGATGAAGACGAAGAAGAAGACGAGAAACCAAGAAAGGTATAGCTTCTTGCGTTCTCGCAATATTTGTTTTGTTAACTTTGCAGGGTTTAACCCTTGAGTTTCCTCGACTCATTTGCTCATTCGCTAATTTGTGTTTTGTCCGCTGTGTTTTTACAGCCATTTGTGCCCTCAACCAAGGTGGATATACTTTTGCCCTTGTCCTTCTTATTCTCTACTATTTTATTTATGATGTTTTTATTAAATTTGTTATTTTTGGTGGTTTTCAGAAAGGTGCTATTGCACACAGAACTGGACCAGCTGGGGAGCAACCTCCTGAATGCAAGCAACAATAAATTATTATTTATTCGGGAGAACTAGCAAGCTTTTTACCACTCCTATAGAAATTTTAGGGTTCTTTTTGAATTTGAAATTGTTTCTGGTGAGCGGTGTCATGTTTATTATTTTATACTATGTAAAGTCTCTCTTAAAACTGTGGCAAGTCTTATTGATGTGTAGGCACATAGTTAACATATTCATTTGTTTTTATTGAGATTACATTGCGAGGGATGACACTTTGTCATCATCATTGTTAATGATGGGAATTCTGGTGTTGTCCCTTTAAAATTTTGTCTGGAAGAAATGTAGTTACTATAATGGGTACTACTGCTTTTAGGTTTTTGCATTTGGTGTCTGCAGAAAATATTGTTCAAATTTTGCAGCATATTGCAATACAAAGTGATGATGGCAACTCGTTCCTGTTTTGAGTTCCAAGGGCAATGAACTTCTGGTTTTCATACAACGATTTGTTTATTAATTTTTGCTTTCTGCAAATTATTTTTAGCTTCAATTAATTTTACTGAGTTAATTTCAATTTCCGTGTACCGCGCAGTCATTACGGCTCTTAGATGTCTTACAAGCATGCTGTAATACATTGCCTTTGTTCTTTCTTTGTTTTCTTTGTCCAACACATGAGTTTTGTTACCACAGCGATGGAATTAAATGCATTCTCTACATTTCTTTTATGTTCTAGTTTAGTCTGCTCTATTTATCATAAACAAGGCTGAATTCCATTTTACGTTACATTATAGTGCTACTCAAGATAGATGGAGAAGGTGGTGCTTTCAGTGGAATTCAATCGCACGTTCACAACAGTATCTTCCTAAAATATACTTCCACGTTAACAGAGGGGTTGTTGGTACTGGGCTGTGAACCTGTAGTGAGGGGCGTCAATCTGCCGCGCTAGAACAAAAACCCAGCAGAAATAAGGGAGGAGTGCCAATCTTATGAGGGAGGAGTGCCAATCTTATGAGTCGACCAACTGGTCATATGATAGACAGGATTTTATTCTTCAAAGGCTACTAGTGAAAGGCCTGGAAAATAGGACTTGGTTTTTGCGTCTTGCATTGAGATTTATACTTAAAATTTACCCAGGGGATTATCTTGGGTCTTAATGGAAAGCCTAATAAGAAACACTCTTAAGTTGAGCAGCACCATTCTATGCTATGGAATTCCAAACAAAATACAGGAGAAAATAGAATTAATTGAAGTTAAAATAAAACTGGAGTTTTGAAATTCCAAACAAAAGACATATATAACTTTTGCAATTAAAAGTGCAAAAGTTTAGTTTGCAGATGTGTGAATATGGGTATTAGTATTAAAAATAATAAAATAGCAAGTTTTTAAAATAGAGAATTATGGCATTAGTGCGTTCATCAAAGTTTGATAGCATGTTAAAAAAATTTATGTATGGTTAAGATAAAACTAGGTTAGAGTATATTTTACTAGAAGGATGGGAAGTGTTTCTTGAAAAGCGAGTTTGAGTGTAGGCATAGCTATGTTTTTGTTTATTTACGTTTATTTTTGTGAGCATTAAGCACATGATAATGATACATAAAACATATTTAGTTGGAGATTTATTATTTATAACAAGGTTGTTTCTATTTACAAGTATAGACAAGCATAGCTGAAATGGAGTTTTATGTGTAACATACTTGTCACTTGCTCTAGCATCCTTGTTCATTGTTCATTGTTATAAAGTTAATATCTTTTAGAGCAAGTAATTCCTATGATTGACTATTCTTTTGGGTACTACTCATTATAAAACCAAAAAGGATACTTTGCTATTAAAAATTAAACATTGAGAACTTGGCTTACTGACTCTTTGATGTAAATAAGAATGTTCAAGGATCTAGTGTGTTCTCAGTAAGTTTCATATTAAAGGGTTAAGGAGTTTCATATTAAAGAGTTAAGGTAATGGTTAAGGTAATGGCTAGGTTGATAGCTTTGATATAATTAATGTCCAAGAATCAGTGTGTTGTTACTGAAATTTCATCAAAGGGTTAAGGTAATGGCTAAGCTGGGAGTTAAGGTAATGGCTAAGCTGATAGATTTGATATAACGTGAATTTTGTGTCCTTAAATTTAACTAGAAAAAATTCTTATCTTTTTTTTTTCCAATTGGTAATTAAGAATATTGCCCGCCCTCTGAATGAGTGGCTTTGAGGAAGATGTGGCCATGTATAATACAAAGAATGCTCCGATTCTGTTAACCATGCATAATCTATGACACTCGGAGAATAATCATGCCTATTGCAGTTGATTAAGGATGCCGATCATTTTAACACTTTTTGTGATGGTTTGCTTATCAAGTCAAACTTTATTATAAGAAAAGGGATGCCCTAATTGCATTGGACAGTTTTCTTATCACATTAATATGTTACTTCATGGGCATTTATTTTAATGAGGCATTAACTTGGAGAGATACCATATGTGCGAAGAATCATCGCCATTGCAGGATGTTATCTATGTTTGTCAACTAAGCATAATCATAATTCTGCAACTGACTTTGCCACACTGAAGTTAATTGTTGTTGGTATTGATTATGGATGACTGTTTACTGGCAATGCTTGTGGAGTTGCACAATAGTTGAAATGGATGGGAGAAATTAAAGCCGAGAACAGCAAAGTAGAGATCACTAATCGGCGCCCCAATGGGGAAGCTTGTAAAGGCAATTCAGCAGCAATGAGATAGACCTCAGATTTGTCGAAAATGTCCCAAAATATTTGTAGTCTGCAACTATGAATAACAAAATAGCTGGACATATCTGGAACGGCAGAAATTAGAGGTTCCAAAGTATCTTACAAGAATGACTCACTCCAATTAAAGCATTCGTCCCTGTGCAGTTGAATCTAAATTTATCATCATATCCTATTTCGGTAAGTGATCAGCTGCGGCGTTAATGGAGGCCTAAACCCAAACACCTATAAATTGGCGACAATCATCGCATTCCAGTGAATCCAGAACAAAACCCAGAAAAGACAACAGAAGCAAAGCTTTCTAGCCTGCAAATATGCCCAAAATCTCAACCCAATTTTCTGCATTTTTTATTCTGCAAATTTTGGTGATAGCTGTTGGGTGCAGAGGCTCTGTGAATTTAGAGGGGAAAATAAAAGGCCCCATCATGTTCAGATTTGGGGATCGATCTGGAGCCATGTTTGATATTCTGAACTCTGAAAGGGAAAAATATTACTGAGCCCAGCCAGGATTGTTGCGAGGAAGTTAAATATCTGGCCAAGAACATAAAGTCAACTGAGGATAAGAGAAATGCCTGCAAATGCATTAGAGAGAAAGCTCAAAGCCCCAGTATCAACTGGGACGCTGTAAAACAGCTTCCCAAGCTCTGCAATGTGAAGTTGCCTATTGCTATCTCCCCAAAAACCAATTGCTGTGCGTGAGTTTTGATGGTTTGCTTTGCAAGAGATTTCCCCTTGTATTTGTTCAACTACAAAATATGGTTCATGGCTTTTTGAATTGCTGCAGAAGCTCCAATACTGGTATATTAAAGTGTAGATAATATTCATATATAGTTAGAACCTCCCTTCCGCTTGTGATCCACTTGTGATCTGACTACCTACCTTGAATAGCTGAAAGTTTACAAATTCTGAAGGGACAATATCAAAATAAAAATAAAACTGAGACACTAAAATAACACTTCTTTTCTTTAGATTGAACGTCCTAGATACTTTTCTGAGATGATATTTTACCTAGATTACGTAAACATGAATTCTGGTTTCATGGTCGAGCTAGTTCAGGAGCCCATTGTTGTTAAGCATTTTCTTTTGTTTTTGGTTTTTTCTGGTGTGTGGTGTTTGAGATTATATTACAGTTTTTAGGGGATATTGAAGTCACTGACCACATTTAACATTTATCACTATGTTGCACGATTCAATGATGGAACTTTATAACTGAGCATTACCCATCAGATTGAACACATGACTTAAAGCTTTCAAATCAAGAGTTTTACCCCTAGGCTAATATCTCATTGTTCATGGGTTTGATTCTAGTGGTCAATGCTGAATTATGAAGTTCTAATTGAACTATATATTTTGAAGTGTACCTATATTACAATTATTTCAAGTTCCAACACTCTCGCTTATAATAACAGAAGTTGCTAATGGTGTTGTAATTTATTTGTTGAAGGACTATTACATTATGTTAAATAAAACTATAATGTTATACCTTAAACAATAAAGTATCACCTTAGTGGCAAGACTCTTGATTTAGAAACTCTAAGTCATGGCTTCTGAGTTTGAGTCATATTTGAAGCATTGTTATGTTCTTTTGTAATTATTCTAACGTATCATATTGGCAATATGCTTGGGATGCACTTAGAATTATTCTTTAGGGTATGTTTGCTTGGTTGAATATGTAAGTACTGAATCAAAATATTCATGAGTCACTCCAAAGTACACCTCCAAACGTGAAATATGAAAAGAATTTAAAAATCAAAAAAAGTGGGCATATTCGTTAGTTCCAATAAAAATCCCATAATATGTCTTAATTGAACTGCAAAAAACCAAACCTTTTTAATGTGAGAAGTGAAGCATTTAACCAAACACCACCACCACCCCACCCTATCAGATGATTATATATCTTGAACAAAATTATTAAACTACATCATTGTCAATTAGAATTTTCTTACATCATAGGGTACCTCATTCCTCATTGCACATCACCATTGTTAATTGCATAAACTAGTTGATTGCCTTAACAATTGATTTAAAAGATGAGCCTTGTGAATTCCTTTAAAAATTCTATTGTTTCTTTCAATCCATATTTGTGATACTAAACACTAAAAATGCTATTGTTTCTCACTAAATTACCTTTTGAAAATCAATGTATGCTTGTTTTTTTATTAGGTTAATAGAATCATACTAGCTAGTGCTAAGCTTATGGTTGGTGTTTAAAGAATATATTGATTTCTTCCACCCTTAACTATTGATAGGCCTTATAGTTGATGCTTTGAGAACATGTTAATTACCTCTTCTTGATAGAATACTTATTTATCATTTTGACAGATAGCTTAATAAGGCAAAATTTCATCATTTTCAACATATGTGCTTGAACTTAACATAGCAAAAAGTTTTGAGGTAGCAATAGTGATGAGTGGTAGAGTATCCAACACTCAACCATACGAGATATGAGTGTTCACACGCAATCTTGGTCAAACTCCGTAGATAAGGTAATGTGATTATATTAGTAATTAGTTAGCATTCGTGATCATTGTGTTCCCACTTGAGTTAGTAAAATCAATGTGTATGGTTTAACTTACAGGAAGGTATATGATAATTAATGTTGAATTGGCCATTATGCTCCTAATAATCATGAAGTGAATGTAAAAGCATCTAAATCTAAGTAACAACGAAATAAATTTAAATTAGCCTATGGGATGAGTAGCTAGTCTTGATCTTCTAGTCACACCTTGGACTTCATGCAACTACTATTGGGATTACCAAGTACTACACTGCTAGGCATACCAAGTGATAGTACTTCTAGGTTACCAAGCAGTTACAGTTATGTGCTCAAGATCAGTTGTACTTATTCTGTTTAATGACATTAAAAGTAAATTGCAAGGAATCGTAAACATTAACTGTGAAAGTAGTAAACAGTAAACTAGTTAGAAATAGAAATAAAACTAAGTGTTGTTGCAATGATGTAAAATAATCTCAATCTTTATTGTTGGTCATGCAATGCATCTAAGTACATCATAGTTGAATAGAGATTCTGTTCAATTTACAAAACATCACACTGCGGGCACACACTGCTAAGTACTAAATTTAAGAAAATAAACTAAAAGAGTTCTGTTACTAGGCTATCAAATCTATTGTGGATTTGTGCGTCTAAGTGCTGCTTATATAGGTTGGCACACACCCTGTGATATCATTTATATGATAACGTATGTTGAGATACGATAATGTATCTACAACATCGTAGATATGATATTGTAACTATAATATCATTGACTTAGCATTTTTTGATTTATCATATCCCCACGACTGATTGAAATCTCATCCTCAAGTTGTTGAGGCCAACTTTCACCCATGCTAGGCATGGGGCCTTGTTAAACCAATAAAATTTAAAATTCTAAAATTAAAAAACAGAACATCGTGGGGTGGCAACAATTAGGGTTAGGTTTCTCGTTTTTCTCCCCCAGCCGCTATAAAACAGGGAGGGAGGAGCACACCAGGGGGGGGTTCTGTTGGCTGCTATCTGCGTAGCCCTCTGATCGGCTGCCGCCTGCAGCTCCTTCGTCTGTTCTGTCCGCCACCCGCTGCTGTTTCTTCTTCTTCTGTCCGCTGTCCGCCGCTGTTCTTCCTCTGTTTGCGGTCGAGCCGCGCATCTATTCCACCTCCGCGCCGCACCGTACATCTGCTCTGTCTCCGCCTGCGCTGCCACCCGCCGCTGCTGCTGTGTTGCCCCTACCGCCACCACGTTGCTGATTCCGACGACGTTGTTCCTTCTGTTCTACCTCTGCCGCCTGCAGTGTGTCGTCTCTGTCGTTGTTGTTTCGGCTGCGCCTGCCGCGCTGTTGTGTCGTCTCTGCCGCGCTGTTTTGCTGCCCGCCGCGTCCCCGCTGCCTGCCACCGTGCTGCCTCTGTGTTTCCACTGACTGCACGCGCCTCCTGCACAGAACGCAACTGCTCCCTCTGGGCTGCCGCTGCTGTTTTCTGTTCGCACCGCTGATTGTTTTCTGCAGCGCCGCTGCTGTTTTCTGTTCGTCGCGTTGCATCTCCTGTGCTGCTCGTCGCTGGTTCCTGTCTGCCGCCATCCGCGCAGCCGCTGGTTCCTGTCCGCCGCCGCCCGCAGTGTTATCTTTTCTGCCCGCCGCTGCGCGTCCTTCTCCACCGCCGTCGTTGTTTCTGCTGCTCCTGTGCTGTCTGCCGCACTGATTTTTTTTACCACCGCCCTCTGACACCTCGCTGCTCGACGCTGCTGTGTTGCCCCTACCGCTGCTGCGTTGTGCCTGCCGTGTTTGCGTCGTGCCTGCTTGCTACACTGCCGTCGCTGACTCCTGCCACCCTGCTCCCGCTGACGCTCTCTGTCTGCCGCGTCCCCGCACTGCTGCGTCACCCTGCCGTATCGCTGGCTTCTCCTGCAGCGTTGCCACCCCTCTGCTTGCCACGTTACTGCCGTGCCTGCTGTTTTCTGTTCCGCCGCTGCTGGTTATTCGGCGCCGTCGTGCTCGTTCTCGCTCCCGTTTCTGCGACAAACCAACAAGGCCAACGTGCAGAACAACCTCTACCCGTTCCTGCACCTGTCCTCAGATAGCAACCTCTTTATCTTCGTCAATAGCAACTCCATCCTGTTCAACTACAAGGAAAACAAAGTGATACTGTTTTCTCCACCCGCCGCTGCGCATCCTTCTCCTGCAGTGGCACACGTGCTTGCATTTCCAGCGGCTCGAGTGCTTGCATTCCCGTTGGCAACTCACAGCCTTCTTCCCACGGTTGCAACACGCAGGCCCTGCCCAGGACGACTTCTGCCTCGCGCCATTTGAATATTTGAATTATTTATCATTTTGCAAATTACACAAATTATTCTAAGTTTCCGATATTAAATTAAATTGAAGTATTTAAATATTAAATTAAATCTAAGTTTTTATTCTGATATTTTGTTTTATAATATTGTTATTATTGTTTCGTCACATTGCCCTTTCCAGCTGAGACTATTCCCAGGTTTCCGTACCCATACGGGAGGCGCCCTAGGCGATAGTCTCCTAAAACGAGTTTTCACAGGTGTTTGCGTGTCCAAAATTTACGCATCAACACAAGTTAAAACAAAATGATGATGGAGTTCCTTACAAAATTGGGAGGTAGATCTACATGAAACTAACTTCTATATACATGACTCTTTAGTGCCGTAGTGGAGTTTATGAAAATGAACACATGACACGACAATTTTGACAAAAAACAAAAAACAAAATTTGACAAGGTTGAGAGTAGCCTTATGTTGTTCTAGGTGGAGGAGGCTCTTTCATAGGTTTCTTTCCCTTGTCATCAGGCTTCTTAAATTGGTATTTGTTTAGGAGTGCCTACAACTTCTCTTCTTCCATTCTTGGATCATGGACCATCCATGTTGATCCAATGTTTGATGGATTTGGTACATTCCATGGACATGGTAGTTGTGGAAACATTTGATTGGCTTTAACGTACCATATCACACACTGGTATCTCTCTTTTTAAAAAGCTTTGGCCTTTTCTTTGAGTTCATGATAGTTTGTTAATCTTCTAGCCAGATTCATTACTTTATCTTTTTGCCCATGGTAGCCAACCTTAACTATTCTAGTTCTGAGTTTGCTACTTGAAGTTTTTGTAAATTATCTTTTCTATCTACAAACTCTTTCTCATATAAAGCATAAGTGGCTGCTACTTACTGTTCTAGTTTTTTTATGGGCATGCTTATTGTTAACATGGCTAGGTTAACATAATGGAGGTTTGTTAACACCATGTATTCTTTTAAGTCTTATATCTGTAGGTCTTTATTTTTCACCTCTGCTTGATAGATTTGGGCCATGCTATCCAAGATGGGTTGCCAATCAGGATTTTGTGTTGCAATAAAAATGATTTTGGCCTTTGCCATTTGGATCTCTTTCTTATTTATTTGCTTGTACATGCTCACTTGGTCTCAGAAGTGTTCTTTGAGCCTTTCATGTTTCTTAGCCTCATTTTGCCATGTGTTGATTTCAATGGCTGATTTTGGTCTAATGGCACATACCTCCTTCATAAAGAGGATTCTGTTTTCTCTTGCGATGCAAATGATGTCTTGGTTAACCCTCATTAGTTGCTCTTTCAACTGATAGATACTTTCTTCTAGGATGTTTTTTTGCTTTTCTATTACGGTCAATTTCATGTTATCTATAGCAAGTTATTTTTTTTCTTTCTATAAGGAAGCAAGTGCTTTGGCATGGACATGTGATTAGGTTTCAACTACTGAAGGTTTCCATACTACTTTTTCTTTCTCATCTGCTATGTCTTTATTGTTAAGAAAGAAATTGATTTTCTTAGTTCTGAATTATGCTATCTAATGTGTGACAAGTAGACGCTATGCCCAACCATACGAATCACTAAGCATTCATGTGCGATTCAGATGAATTCCATGGACTTATAGCCTTTTAAGTACACTAGTCTCTAGGAAGTGAAACTAATTGCTGTAATCGTTGTCTTTCCAATTATTCCCAATTACACTTGTGAAATGCAAAGGTATGGTTATGTGCAACTAAGGCATATGATTTTTATCATTTTTATGTTTTCTGTTTTAAGTTGCATACGGATAAAAAATAATGAATAAAATAAAATAATTAAATTGCTAATTTAATCTAACTACATACACCTAACTAATTTTAACATAAGCATCTGTTCCTACTTGCCGTACACATCTTGAACATGTTTAACACTACAGGGTTACCAAATGTTAAGCGTTACTGGGATTACCAAGCACCAAGCATATGCTTGAAGTGGTCGTACTTATGTGCTTAAATAATTACTATTTAATCTAGCTTAATTTATTTTATTTTATTATTTAATTGCTTATATTATTAAAAGAAATTACATAAAACATTGAATGCATAAATAAACAATTAATCTATTTCAAATTGTTGCAAGGTTTATTAGAAAGCTTATCTTTATTACTGCACACACTACTGTGCTTAGGTATAACAGTGCTCAAATAAAGATATGTACACTCTTTGACTCCTACTATGGGCACTTAGAAAAATATTCTAACTTCCAAATGACAAAACTGCAAGAGCTTTGCTACAACTATGACAAAAGATATCATAAACACAACGGGCGAGCACATATTTATAGGCAAAAATAAACACTATGTCGATGNGGCAAAAACAAACACTATGTTGATGAGGGCACATTAATGCATCAAATCCCATATTGACGCAGCCACGTCGATGGGGTCATGTCAATGGGGCTAAATTGACAAGGTGAGGTCAACATAACCTAGAAAATGTGACTCATCATACCTCCATGACTAAATAAAAACTCATCCTCAAGTGAACAAAAAAAAGATTAAATTTCTTACAAAATTTTGGGAAGGTATGGGATTATTGACTATCTATTGACATACATAAACACAACAACATGCATGAACAAACACTAAGTGCTCAAGTATATGAAATTACAATCATTACAAAATTTTGGTATTTAGGACAACTAAATGAAACACTAGGACAAAAATTGACAAACATAATTCTTTTGATGGCATGTAGATAAGGAAGCAGTTCAAACTATCCCAGGTAGTGGAGGCTCCTAAGGCTTCAAAGAACCTTCTCTTGCTTTAGGCACAAGCATGGTTGAGGTGGTTGTGGTTGTCCTACAACAGCTACAACTTTTGGCGGAAGATAGAAGGCATCCAATGGTGCCTTCATCTTCTCCTCCTTACTCTTGGGATCATTCATGGTCCATGCCACATCGCGAATGTGGGCTAGTGTGGGAACATCCCAAGGATAGGGCATTGCAGGGAACAACTCCTTCACATTGATAAACCAAGTAGCAAAAAGTTTGCATTCAACATTGAATGCCTTTGTTGCATTTTGTAGCTCCTTGTAGTCACTTAGTCTCCTAGCTAGGTTCTCTGTTGTAAACCGTTGATTGGTGAAGTGCTTCTTGAGAACATCAAGTTTTGCATTTACCACCTCAAGCTTCTACTTGATGTCCTTGTGATGCTTGAACTCAGCTTTGTACGACAAGTATGAACTAGCCACCTATTTCTCCAATTCAAATTATGGCCATCGAGTAGTCAACATTTCCAGATTTACATAATAGAGATTGGCAAGCTCCATGTACTCCGTCATCTCCTTGATTTGTAGCTCCTTCATGTGGATCTTCACCTTGTTGTAGTCATTAAGCCCGTCAAAGATAAGCTGCTAGAAATCACCTCCTTTCTTGAGCTGCTAGAGGGCCTCATTAAATTTCACCTTTATCATTTGAATATGTTTTTCATGGACTTTTTTTGTAGACCAACCTCATCTTTGTAGTGATTTTTAACTTTCTAAAATTTGAGAGCTTCATTTTCCCAAATGACTACCTCTATTGCAGATTTCTAGAGAAAGGCTTGGACTTCCTCCATGGAGAGATTTCTATTTTTGACTGCCAATCTTCTTAGTTCAATATTTACTCTGGTTAGCTACTCTTATTGTTGATGGATGAAATCTTACTTTTGCTACATTTGCTACTCCTGGCAAGTCTATTCTAAGGGCTTTTGGATATTGTGCATGGTGACATTGAGCAAGGATTGATCAAAAATCACCATCTCCTTTGCATCCTTAGCCTTCTTGAGCTTTTCTTGAATTTGTTGAAAAGATTTATCATGGCTCAATGCAAGGCTAAGAAATGCAAGGTTAGCAAGGTGGGCTTGTAATTCAGCAACCTCCACAGCCAGGCATTGGTTTTGAGCTCAAGCTATTTCGAGTTGCCCCTCCATGATAATGCATTTGCTCCTTGCTTCTAGTAGCTTCAACTAGGTTATAGTGATTATATCTAAAAGGTCAAAGACATTCGGAATCAGTTCCCCAATCCCCACTAGTTAGTCCAACAACTCTTCATGCTGGGTTGCACTCAATTTACTACTAATTATTCTTGTAGATGCTTGCACATCTCTGAGTGCAGAAAATGTTTGGTACAGATGCGACATGTATGTTTAATGCCTTGGCAATTTTATTAGCAACCACCTCTATTGTTGTCTCCTACCCATGGTAATGCATTGCTAAGATAGTGGACCCCTAGCCCTCCTCTAGATGCATTGAGAAAGTAGCGACTTCTTAGAGATGTCTAGGAATTACTACTATTGTAGGAGAGAGACTGTTACCTCTCGCGTACTAGGATTCAATCTCATGGGTAGTTGCATGCTTTGGGTTGAAAAAATTAGTCCACCTCCCTCAATCTGGTTGATGGTTTTAGCCACTTTGTTGAGGTGACTCATCACTAGGTGATACATAGATGGATTGCCACCACTCGTTCCTGCTCACTGCTCTTGCTCACACAAGAGCTGCTTGTAGATCTCATGCATTTGTTCAAGGGTAGTGTAGGACTCCAATGTTGTTTTGTAAGTGGGTAGGAGAGGTGGTGTTTCTCCTCTTCCTTGGTTATGTCAGGGATCTTGTCCTTCATCAATTTTTTCCAAGAGGCAGAAGGAGTATGCCGAAGTGTATCATTGGTGTAGCAAACTATTCCTACCCTTGTGCATAATCTCTTGATGAGGTAGGGATAGGGTATGGCCTTCCTTCTACATTCATTTTCATTAAATCACTTCTCTATCTCCAGATAGATTAGTTGTGGAAGGTTCATAGGGAATTTTCCACTTAGAGCAGCACACGCATAGCTGGAGAAGGTAGTCACCTTACTAGGCCTCACCATCAAATTGAGGTGATAGGATGCTACCTTGAAATATACAAGCTCTATTAGGGTGAGTGAATCATACTCCTTACAGCTGATTCAATAGCATCGTTGGGTCCACTCCTTCTTTGCCTCCAGGTCTTCTTGTTTAGAGATCTTTGCTAGATTTGTTCCAAAATCAGGCAACCCTAGGGCTTGCATAATAGCATCCAAGGAGTAGGACACCTGAATGTCCTTGATCTTCATAGTGGCTCCCACATGCTTACTATTCCAAAAGAGATATGTCTCTTCCATGAACCACTCCCCACTAGAAGTGATGATTGGCCACTTGGGAGAGTTTTGCAATTACATCTTGACTTCTAGTGGAGCATGTTTTAAGAATGATCCAAAGTTCAATTCTTAGAGAACTAAATGTTGGATGTCATGAGGCTTGATCTAATCAAGGCATGCTCTAGTTAATATGACCTCAAGTCTTGGCATTGGTCCTAGCGCCTTGTCTTGATAGGATTTTTCAATTATGGCTGCTTCCTTGGAAATTTGTCAGACAGATTCCACTTTGGGCTTCTCTCGAAGAGGTCTCATCACATAAGTTTCTACTACCTGTTCTTGGGCTTAGTCTTGCTACTCCTTTTCAACTCTTAGTCACTTGTCCCTTGGTTGAGATGGTTTTCCTTCTTATAGGTGTTTTTGGTTTAGGTACCATCTGTAATCACAACATGACCAAGGATTAGCACTTAATGTGTAACTTTGAAACATTTGGAATACCTTGTCCCTTGGGGTAGTTACACTTGGCTAAGTTGTGATTCTGGTTGGTTTGATTTTTTAATATTATTTTATTATTATTTGATAAAATAACTTACCGAAGTGTGTTGTAAGGGTTTAGCTCTTGTAGGTTGATGATTTAATATTATTTTATTCATTAAACCCATGGGGGATTTAGAAAAATTTAGAAAAATATTTTGTCAAAAACCTAAGGTTGGAGCCCCCATGAGATAAAGCATACCTTTGGAAGTTGTAGGGTTGAAGAATGGAGTGAATCAAATAAATGGTTTGAAAGTTACATGCTTTGAAGGTTTTGAGCTCTAAAAAGTTGCAAAAGCTCCCCTTATGTTTGAAGAAAATGGCAAAAAATTCCTAAGTGGTGAGTGCTATTTATAGAATTTTTTCCATGCATCAACTAGGCCTCATCAATAGGGCCTAGTTGATGTGATCAACTGCATCGATTGGGCTTAGTTGATGTGGCTCTAAACCACTATTGACCAAGTCAAAATCGAAAAAATACAAGGAGTTTTTGAATAAAATTGGAGTCAAATGAAAGTCCAAAAATCCAAGAACACAATGAAATACATGAAGAGGATTTAAGAGTTCACAAAAATGGAAAATGATTGGAGAAATGCCTTAAGGAGCACACAGTTGGATGCAACCGATGGGGAATGCAAAATATTTGATTACCAAAATGTCTAAGAATAAGGGATTTAACTAGCCCAACCAAGAGCTATGTAAGTAGGTCCTCCCCATAGTAGGATTATGCCTCTTTTGCCCTTGCATAACCTCAACTAAGGAGTTAGTGAGCTCCACAGTTGATTAATGGTTACAAAAAGTTAAGGACCAAATCCTGAAGAATCTACCTAAGAATTTAAACATGTCAAACTAAGACATTAAACAAAAACATGAAAACTGTTAGTGAGGTAAGTTATGGAGAGCATTGATCGATGTGATAGAGAATGGGATGGATGTCCCAATCATGGTCACATGAATTCCCTTGTGGAGTTATGGTTAGATGACCTGATAAAAGTCCAACCTTAGTCTAGATCAAAACCAACCACTTTTAGTGACTTCATATCACCACTCTAGGATTGGTCCACCCCCTCAAGACACAAGCACACTTGCACAGATAACCACTGTTCCTTATTTGAGAAGAAAAAAAAAGCAAGAAGTGAGAAAGGACCCTAGTTAGAGAGGACATTCAGGCATGGGTAACATGTTTTTCTAATCCCATAACCAGTGCTTGTAGCCCATTTATGTTATCTAATGGTAGTGCTTTAAATTACCATCATGTTTTTTTATTTGATATTTTATGTTTTTTATGAATTTTTTGGATGGAAATGACACCATGCAAAGACTTATTTAAATTCCTGTTATTGGTTGACAATGAATGGTAAGAAATCCAAAAAACACACATGCACTCAAGAAAGTAGAGAGGCACAAAGAATATTGAATTCCCTTGAAGTCACATCCTTTTTAAACCTTTGAATCTTTCCAAAGTTTAAAAACTACCAAGGTCACAAGTTTGTTAAAGTTTTATTAATGAAAAAGGGACCTCATACTTCCAAAACCAAGAAAACCATGGAGTTGGTGGATGGGTGGATGACATGGACTCACTACCTATTCCATGAAAAAGAAACTTGTCTTAGTTACCAGTCATCAAAATTCAAAAATAGAAGCCAGACATTAGCAATCAAAAACATTAGGTACAAATCACGATTAGTGACTAGCTATAGCATCATTGAGTCCTACTGGAAATAAAGCACTTTTATTAGAAGATAAGAAAAATTCACACCAAAATAAAGTAAATTATATAAGAAAGTGAAAAAATATTCAAGAAAAATAAAACATAATAATGATGTTATAAAACAAAAATTTTGAAAAATAACAAAGTGTAAAAGAAAAATGGTATAAAAACAAAGAAAGTATAAAACAAAAATGTGTAAAAATAAAAAAGTAGAAAAATTGAGGAGCCAGTTATATAGTTAGCATGGAAGACCATCTCCCCCATGACTAAGTTGAAAGAAGAAGATCTGAAAGGTTGAGTGTGGTTGTCCATTTGATGAGGCATTGATTTCACTAGCTTACTAAGACTCATGGAAAGGTTTTAGTTGTTGCATGTTGACCAGCTCTTACTTTTGTGGGATCTTAGGTTTGTAGATTAAAATGATCCCAAAAGAAAAAATTTCATGAATGATGTAAGGCCCTTTACACAATGTCTGGAACTTAGTTCGTTGAGGTACATGTGTGGGGTTCCAGTAGAGAACCTTGTCTTTAGGTTAAAATTTCACTTTTCTTATTCTAAGATCATGGCGTTGTTTACTAAATTCTTTGTGCACTTCATTCAAGGATAGGGCCATCAATCGATTGTCATCTATCATGTTAAGGTTGATCAACCTCTCTTTTTATGCTAGGCTTAGGTCAACATTCAGGTCATAGGCTGTTGAAAGTGCACAAACCTTAGATTGAATTGGTAGAGTTGGTAATTTTCTGTACACTAACTTATAGGGAGAGTAGCCTATAGGGAGTTTTCATGTTGAGTGGTATGCCCAAAGGGCATCATTAAGTTTTTTGCTCCAGTCCCTCCTATATTTGCTAATTGTTCTTGTTAAGATTTTCATGATCTCCCTATTGGTAACCTCTGCTTGACCATTAGCTTGGGGCTGGTAGGGTGTTGTTAATTTATGCTCAACACCCAAGCATTGCATGAGCTTGCAAAAGGTAGCACTTGTAAAATGAGTACCATTGTTAGAAATCAGTACACGTGGCATTCCAAACCTATTTATAACATTTTCTTGTACAAACCGTATAGTAGTGGAAGATGTATAGTTGGTGATGGCTATTTCTTTTACCCATTTCATACAATAGTTAACAACGACTATTATGTATGCCTTTCCATTTGACATGGGTGTGATGAGACCCATGAATTCTATGCCCTAGATGTTGAAGGGTTCCAGTGGTTGGATCCACTACTCAGGTTTCTCCATTTGAGAGGTCATCCCATCATCTCATTGAGAATATTTACAAGAGTGGAGAAATTGATGGGCATCCCTAAAGATTATTGGCTAATAGTACCTTACCATTAGGATTTTAATGGCTGTGCATCTCCTTGCATAGTGGCTTTGACAACGAGCCTTATGAGCATATTAGAGAACGTGCAGTTGGTTAGCATTAAGAACACACCAACGAATGAGGCCATCAATGCAAATCTTGTAAAGGTGTTCATTAATCTCCATGAGGCATTTGGCCTAATGAAGAAATTATTGTTTCTTTTGGTGATCTAACTCTTGTGGCATCTCTTAAGTGAGAAGATAAGTGAGGATGTCATCATACCATTTTGGTTCAGTGAACACTTGTTCATTTATTGCACTAGCAAAGAGGAGTTCATTAAGAAATTGATTAAAGAGTGGGCTCTCATACTCTTTGTTATCCCATTGTAACCAAGACAAGTGATCAATGACCACATTCTCAGTTCTCTTTTGATCTATCGTTATAAGATCAAACTCTTTCAAGATCACTAGCCACCATATCACATGGGGGCTCATCATTGGTTTATTCATTAGGAAGTGCATGGTGCTGTGGTTAGTGTGCAAAAACACTTATATTCAAGCACATAGTACCTAAACTTCTCCAAAGCATACAGCATGATCATTAACTTTTTCTCCATTGTGGTGTAATTGAGTTGTGCACCCACAATGCTTCGACTTGTATAATGGATGTAATATGAATGTTTTTGATCATGCAACTACATAAACACAACTCCCAAGGTGTAGTTTGATGCATTTATCATGATGTAAAATGGACAAGACCAATTAGGTTCTTGTAGAACTCGAGTCTCTACAAGCTTCTCCTTAAGCTATTGGAATGCTTTTTTGCATTCTTTAGTTCATATGAATGAAGCATCTTTTTTTATGAGCTCCAACAATGGTTTTGCAATCTTAGAAAAATTCTCTATGAATCGGTGGTAGTAGCCATTTCTTGGATGACTTGAATCTTTTAAGGGTCCACCTCAATCCTTGCTTGAGAAATTTTATGCCCCAACACAATGCACCCCTAGATCATGAGATTGTTCTTTTACCAATTGAGCCAAAAATTAGTCTCCATGTACCTTTTAAGCACTTGCTCAAGGCAGTCTAGGGCTTGCTCAAATGTAGCGCCATAGGTGGGGAAGTCATCTATGAAGACTTCCACCTTGCTACCAATCTGTTGTTGAAAAATACTTAGGATAAGGCATTGAAAAGTTGCAAGGGCATTGTATAGACCAAAGGGCATCTTTCGATATGCAAATGTCCCTTATGGACTTTTGAATGTTATTTTGGCCTAATCCTCAGGCATGATCTAAATTTGGTTACAACCACTATAACCATCTAGAAAGCTATAACAGCAACGCCCAGAAATAGTGTCCAACACCTGGTCCACAAATGGTAATGGAAAATGATCTTTGAATGTCACTATATTCAATAGCCTGAAATCAATATAGATCCACCACTTGCCATCTTTATTTGGCACAATTACAAGTGGGCTAACCCACTCACTATCCACAATTAGATAGATGAACCCCACCTTGAGGAGTTGTTCAGTTTCCTCTTTGATGATTTGTTTTAATTTGGGGTTTAGCCACCGTTACAGCTACCTCTTTAGCTTCATGGCTAGATCAGTATAGATGCACTGCTAGCATATCCTAGGATCAACACATGTGAGTTCAGTATATGACCAAGCAAAGGCTATTGGCCATTTGTTGATCACCTTCAACAACATCCTTTTCTACTTAGGAGCAAGGTTGGCATTGATTATCACTATCTTTGCATTTTTAAGAAATGCATATTCCATGCTGGTAGGTAGAGTTTTCAATTCTAAGGGCTTTTGTTTAAAACTATCAAGGATTTCCAACTCTTTCCATCTGGTATCATCAGGTTCATCATCAAAGAGTTGGTGATGAACTTACTCCAGTTTATCCATGACTTTAACAAAGGCACAAGTTAAGCTTTCAGTAGGTTCCATGGAAAGTGTGATGTTGTCAGAATCAACTATTAGCCATTGGATGCCCTCTTATTTTGTGGCTACTATGTACAGATACTTTTGGATTTTAGATTCAATTACACACAGTTTTCATGCTTTGATTGATGTACTTTTAATAGACTAGAGTTTTTGCACATAGGTGTACCCTATATCGCTATACGCGATGCATTAAACTCGCTTCTTCTTGATCTTTTTAAATGCATTTTCCTTATAAATCTCTAGGGAAAGATCTCTAATGCCTATTAATGCATCAATAGTGCTCAACCAAGCCCTTCCCATAATGATTAGGAAGTCCCCCTTGCAATTGTTAACTTTGATTACCATGAAATTGGCAAGACACGACCACCTAGAGACAGTGGTCACAATGTCCTCAACTAGTGCCAAAGAAATAGTGATGGATTGATCTACTAATTCTAAATGGATGTTGCTCTTCTTGAGAGGAGGTAAGTTCCAGGCACTATACATTTCATGGAAAATCAAATTAACATTAGAACCTGAATCGAGAAGAGCCTTGCATGGCTCATTTCTAGTAATCTATAAGTTGATGAACAAACTTCTAGGATCAGCTCTTTTCCTAGGAAGGTTGTTAGTCTTAATCTAATCAGATACAATGTAACATGACTGCACAGATCTTGGGTGGTGTTTGGTTTGAAGGACTCTTGAAAGGAATGGATGCAGAGGATGAAGGAGACATAGGACAACCAGCTGCATAAGTAGGTGAGGGTTTTGTAGTGCTATTAGTTTGGAAGAATGGTCTTTTATGGGAGCTGGCTTCTAAACTACTTGGCTAGGAAGCCGGTTGTAAGTTAATAGCCTTGGTGGTGTTATGTTGTTGTAACTATGTAGGAATTTTGCCCTTCATATATGGAGTAGGAAGTAATTAGGTTAAGGGTGGAGAAACATGTGCTAAAGGATGAGGAGGATGATAGGGATATGGGGTTTCCCCTTTAGGAGATGAAGAATGAGTTCTATAATACTTTGGAGGGTATTAGTGATGCTAAAAAGATGCGTGACTAGAAGAGCCTTGTAGAAACATTAGTTGCTGAACATCATACCCATATAGATCTAGTTTCCTATAAGGGTACTACTGCCTTGGTGAAGGCATCCCCCATGATTATGGGTGTTGCAATTGTTGATACTGCTCATAAAATTATGGTGGGATTCTACTTGGATAATAAGCCTCTTGTTTTTGGTCGAATTGCCTTGGGTTTTCTTAAGGATAAGGTAACTTTTTGGGTGCTTGCCTTTGTGCTAGTCTAGGATTTAGAGCATACACCCCATATTCCTATAAGTGTGCCACAACAGGGCAACATCTCTTGGGATGTTCACATTGGTAGATGTCACACCCAATATCATCATTTAATTTTGACTCCACAACCTCTTCTACTACTGCAACCGTACCCTTATCCCTTTGGTAGGCACGTTCAACTTCTTTCCTTCTCTTGTGGTCATGATCACTACCTTGTTCTTTTGATTCTTCTACAATTTTTAGAGTACTTTGAAATTTTTCATCTAAAAATTCTCACATTTTGTCAACCTTAGCTAACATTTAAGAAACTTTTTTGAATTAGCAAGGTTTTTCATTGCACCACCTCATTAATTGGTGCCTCCCCCTGACTATCATAGAATCAGACCTTCCTTTTTTTGATGAAGGATCCTAGTTATACTTTTCAGTAGTTTCTCATTTTCTCAACTCACCTTCTTCTTTTGCAACTTGTTAGTTTTGATAGTCTCCTTTGGGCGTAGACCCCAAGAGTTCTCCTTGTTTTGGATCAGAGCCCATCTATGATATGGTGAAGCTTCTTCCATTGAAAATAACCATGGCTAGGACATTTGTGCAAAAGGGAATAATACATGACCATGGCTGCATTCGAGGGTTCATGTGTTCCTTGTCACCAACCTTGGATTTACTTTCTCCAATTAGACACTCTGGAGTATGTCTAATATTTGTCATTAAATAGCTCAAGCATCTTACTTCATCTACAAATTGATTCCACCTCCAAGGAGTAGTACTAACTTTCTACTTCTTTTATGAGTGTTCTGGGGAATAGCTTAAGTTTTTACCAGTCGTTTTCTATGTTTTACAAGGCACAAGCATCATGAAAGGCTTAAATATGGGTATTTGTATTTGAGTTATGTTCCCCCTCAATTCTGGGAATACTGTTCATATCCAATCGCTTAATTCTACTGTCTTTCACATGTTTGGTTGGAATCCTGACTACCTCTATGATGTTTAGCATGCTTTGAGTTGCCAATGAAGGCTTATCATCATCATGATTTTGATGATGCCTATGATGTCCATTGCTACCCCTTTGTTCATAGCAGGGCCTATGATCATTGTCCCACCGTTCACCTCCATCACAGTTTCCTCCCTTGTAGTTTTGATTAGATTCAAAGGAGGAAGAAGAAGATGTAGATGAAGAGGAAGAAGGACTACCATCACCACGGTGTCTACCACCTTCTCTCCTCTTATCATGACCATGATCATGAGGTTTTCTGTCATCATGATGCTTGCCTAAGCCCTTACCTTAACTCCCACCTTTGCTTGAACTTGGATTGTTGATAGAGAACTACAGATTCAAGTTTAATCCCCCTTCACTCGAGTCAAGGGGTGGAAAATCTTCATGTTGAGAACCCCTAGAGGGAGGATCCTCATTGTCATCTTGGTTCAATAGGGACAAGGGGTTGGTAAACCATTTCCCCTTCATAGCTTCATGGTACTTCTCCTGGTGCCAATCTCATTTGTGTTGTGTTTCTATGGAATGGTAGTCCCAATAATCATGGTCCTGCACAACGTATTCATCATGCAAGTCCTAGATGCCCAACCTCTTAAGAGATTGGATCAGCATTCCAGGAACAAATCAGTTGGGAGGTAATAAAATGTTACCCTCCATATCTCTTCACCGTAGGTACTCATCTTGATGCAGGATGAAGGTGAAATAAGGTACAAACTCATTTGGATGAGTGTACACCACTTTGAATTCTTGGGGCACTATTGGTTTTGAATTATCATGCCTATGAGAACGTGACATTTTGGATTAGAGAAAAATTTAGTGTGTTTAAATTATAATTATAATTGTTAATTTTTTAAATGATTGTGACCTTAGGGTTCATTCCAATGATCTTAAATAATATTTACTAAATCCTAGATAGCACACGTATCAAACTACAAGTCCCCAACAATGGCGTTAATGATGAGCAATGAGTAGACCCTATGCCCAACCATACAAATCACTAAGCATTCACATGTGATTTGGTCAAATTTTGTAGACCTATAGCCTTCTAAGTACATTGGTCTATAAGAAGTTAAACTAATTGTTGTAATTGTTATCTTCCCAATTACACTTGTGAAATGCAAAGGTATGGTTAAGTGTAACTAAGGCATATGATTTTTGTCATTTTATGTTTGGTGTTTTAAGCTGCATAAGGATAAAAAATAATGAATAAGATAAAATAGTTAAATTGCTAATTTAATCTAACTAGCTACACCTAACTAATCCTAACATAAGCATTTGTTCTTACTTGCCGTACACATCTTGAACATGTTTAACACTACTTCAAGTGACAGTGTAAGTTGTTGTCCCTGGAAAGGCATTGGTGGAACATCTGCTTCTATTTAAGTAGATTGCTCTATGGTAGGAGTTTTTTTATGAATGCTAAAGGATTATGCTTCCTACTCTCCTTGTTCTGCTTGCGAATTTTGCTCGCTCACTTGTCCTCTTCCACAACCTTGTCATCTTTTGCTTACCAGTCATGGAAGTTTTCCTTATGCTTCTCTTTTTGGGGCCATCTACAATCAATCAAGGGTTTGGAATTACTAGAGTATTCTCGTAAATGAACAACAATTTGATACATTACTCATATCCTTAGTCATATCAAGTTAGTTCATTATGATTGTAGAGTTAGAAGATTTTTGAATAACAATCCCATTAGTACTTTAAGTGAGTGGTATGATCAATTAGAAGCCTTCTTAAAGTGGTTTTGGCCTTAACATGAGTGGTTTACTTTAAAAATTCTTAATATGTTTCCTTAGACTTACCCCTATAATGTCTTCTAGTTGTTAGCAATTTCAAAACAATTGACTCAAATTTCCCTTACTAGCACCCCTCCACAACTAAGGTGATCACTTCGGGATAACATAGATTTGAAAATCATTCAAATCAGGGTAATAATGAGCAAGTTATGGGCATTATAATTTGGAGTGTTGGAGCTCTTGGCTACAAAGAAAAATTGGCAACAACTCCCTTATGAAATTTAGAAATGAAAAATTTTTCTAACACCCTTGCGCTATATATAGTATTTATTTATGAGATATCATAGATACAATGTTACCATAGAAAAATCAAAATTTCTAAATGTTTTTCTTGGAAAAAATTGAGTCCCATAGGGTAGTTGGAAGATATGCATCATGTTTAAAGGGTCTTGATATAGATATGATGCTTTAGTTGTGAAAAATGAGCATTGAAAGTTTATGATTAGGGAATCTTGGGCGATGAAAGTATATGAGGTATTGATGAAATGGATGAGAAAGACAACATTGTTGTGTTATTAGAACAGATAGTGTGCATGATATGGGAAGTAGGTTAGATGTTTCGGAAGGATCAAGATGATGTGGAATTGCTTGACAGGTATAAGATACAACAATTATACAAGTGGGTTCTTCCCAAAGCAAGGTTTAGCCCCTAATGCCCTTGTATAACCATGCCTAGAAGTGTCCTTAGGCACTTAAGGAGTTGAATGTAACACATACCTATTTAGTAAAAACACACATATTAGTACCACCAAATTGGAAAAATTACTATATGTTACACAAAAGCATAAGTTATGATTATTCAAATAGTGAGATAAAATGGTTTTAGAAGGGATTGCAAAAATTGAGACATGAAATGTCTTACCATAGGCATAATGAATTCTTGTGTTTTATTAGTGGTTAAAGTAATCCCTAACCTTTTTGTCCAAGATTCAAACTAAGTCCAAATCACATTCCAGTGACATCGCATTGTTTCATCCCATAGAGTTATAATCGTAAGACTATAGATGTTACAAAGAATATCATCACTTGGCATATTGTCCAAGGGAGGAGTTTATTCATGGCACTTTATTTTTATTTTTACATTTCTGAGAAGCTGCCTACCTTTAGGCATGGGTAACATGTCTTTCCAGTGGGATCCTCAGAAACTTATTTTGTGCTCTTTTATTTTCTATTTGTGTCAATCCTTTTAAGGTAGCACTTATTTTACTCTTACTTCCATTTTTCATTAGATCTACAAGGATATAATACAACCTTAGTAACATAGAATTTACAATAATAGTCCAAAAAAAATCCATAAGTCCCCTTGATGTTACACCCTTTTCATTCCACTTAGTTCTTCACTTTTCTGTCCAAGCATAATGATCAAAAGTTTATTCTTAGTTTGATGATGGAAAGAATATCATTATGGCCATCGTAAGAACCTCTTATTAATGGAATCAATGGATGGATGGTGTGGGCTCACTATGCAAATAATTAGTCTCTTATGACTTGATAACATAGAGAAATTTTCACCTTATTAGGCTACATCTTACCTTTATTTAAATGTGTTTTATTACTGATCAAAAAATTATTTACAAAGGGTCTGAAACAAAGTAGAAAAGAAATGGGAAAGATAATAAAAATTATGAAAAACTATAAAGAATGAAAAATATTAAAGAATTGAACAGTATTAAAAAAATATGAAAAATAGAAGAAATGAGAAAGTATAAAAGAATGAGAAAAATGTACAAGAATGTGAAATATGAAAAGAATTGTAAAACAAAAAAATTAGAAAAATTACTTATTAATTCCTAAGTCATGATAGTGGGTCTCCCCCAAGTCTAAACTCTTGGATAAGTGTTTGGAAAATGCTCCCAAGATCTTATAGATCATACACTTTAGGTGGTTCTCTTACCATCTTTAGGGTTTTAAATTTGTTATGATTATCCCATGTGATCTTCATGGTAGTTGAGTTTTGATCATCTAAGTTCTTGTTTCTCTTTTCCACTGGTATGTGTTTATGACTTAATATTTTCATTTCCAAGTCCTTACATGGAGTCATTTTCTTTAGATAGGAATTAGTAAGTGTTTCATGTGTATCCATGCATATGTTTGACAAGTTAAATTTCTTAGTTAATGGCCACAGGGTGTCTTTTGGTTTTGTGGCTTCTACTCTTCTTTCTACAAAAATTTGTATTTCATTATTACTGTGGATTGGTATGGTGTTAGGTTAGTATTTTGAATATTCTATCCACTATTGCACCCTTCTCTTTTAATAGTTATGCATGGAATTATTTGTGTTTGGATGGCTCCATGTTTGTCCTCTTCCGAGATCTCCATAGATAAATCTCTCATGTTTAGCCTAGCATCAATGATGCTAGGCCATGCCCTCCCCATGATGATTAGACATTCCTTATTAGGCTCTTTCACATCAATCACCAAGAAGCCTATTAGGTAGGACCACCCATTAACAGTGGTTACTATGTCATCAATCTATCCTAAAGGGATGACAATAGATTGATTTGCAAGCTCCAACTTGATGTTGCATTCCTTAAATGGTGGCAGGTTCCATGTTTGATATGTGTCTTAGGAGATAAAATTAACTCCAGAACTTGAGTCTAATAGAGCTTTGCACTATAGATTCCTAGCTACTCGTAGATAGCTTAAAGGAACTCTTGGGTCAATTTGCTTTTGCGGTAGTGGCCCTACGTTAATCCAATTGGTAACAACTATAGTGAGCATGATAGTATGTATTTTTAGACTCAATGATGACAGAAGCTTGTCAAGAGTGAGAAGATATATTTTAGGAGAAGATGGCCTTGATAAAGCTCCTATTTTGCCATCCTTCTCTAGAACCATCCTAAAGAAAGGAAATTTCTTTGTTTGGGCCTTAGTAATGCTGGTGAGATCTTCTATTCATACATTTACTACCCTTGTAGCCTTCTTCTGCTATGGCTATGATGGTAGTTCACCTTGCATTGTAGGCGATGGCACTGGTGACAAGGAATTTGGATTGGGATTTGAGAGATCAGCTACTTGTGAATGCACGTGTAGGTTTAGATTAATTCTTGGTGGCATCAATTGGTGGTATTCTAGTGGGTGATATTATGGATTTTGAATAGTAGCATTCGCTGGTGAGATAGGACATTGGACATAGTATTCATAAGGATTAGGTTGTCGGTATGGATATTGTTGGCATAGCGGTGGCATCGGCCATGACTGCAGTTGCTGCCACTATTGATGGTAGTGCTCTTGCAGCTGTGATAAGGCTTCACTAGGATAGTACATTGTTTGAGGTTGTCATTTGTAGTTACCTTGAGGATAAGGTAATTGTTTGGACATTTGCTTTTGAACAAATCATGGGTTAACTGCATATGCCCCAGTTTCTTGCAGATGTACTATGACTAGACACCATCCCATAAGATGCTTGTACTAGCACATAGTGCAACCTTATTATCTATGGAGTTGGTGTCTAAGTACCCAGCTACTAAAGCAACTTTGCCCTTTTGTCCAAATTCCTTCTTCTTCTTTTTGTCTTTGCCTCTGTTGAGTGCTTGTTTTGCTTTCTCCTCCATAATATTTAGTGTTGTTGTACATCATTTATCTACTCAATCCCACATTTTCACTACCTATGCTGCTATATCAACAAAAAATTTCTGAATTGGTAGTGTCTCTTTCCTGATGACTTGATCTAAGGTTTCTCCCTCTTGGGTATCACACACCCATGCATCTCTTTTTCAGATTGATGGATCCCTATTGTATTGTTCAGCTGATTCCCTTTTCTTGAGGTCTTCTTCTTCTTTTGCCACTAATGAGTGGCGAGGTACCCCTACACTCAACCATACAAAATGAGCGTAGCACGTGAGATCTGGTCAAACTCTGTAGACTAAGTGCCTACACGCCCCATGGAACACTTGGGGTTAATCATTCGTTGTCTTCCCAGACTTACTTGTAGTTGTCACGGTGTATGGTTAAGTAAGTTTGAGGTATATGATTTTTATGGTTTTTACATTTTATCTCCTATGCTATCAAGGTGAAGGGTTGGAGAAACTAACTAACTCTAACTAATGAACTAAGTCTAAACTACCTAGCGTCAACATCCGTTCCCACTTACCGTACACACCCTGAACCGATGCAACCACAGCTACCAAATGCTAATCGTTGTTGGGATCACCACGTGTAATGCATGTGCTCGAAGTGGTCATACTGAGGCACTTAACTAGGAAGAAAGGGTTGAGAGAATCTAATATAGCCTAAGTGCGATGAGCAACCGATTCCTTGACTAACTGTACACATCTTGGTGCATGACTACCACTGGGATTACCAAGCCCAGATCTTGAATATGCCACTGGGTTACCAAGTAGTCACACTAGATGCTCGTAATCAAGTCGTACTCATACCGCGTTGCAATGAGCAGCTGATTCCTTGACTATTCGTACACATCCTTAGATGCTCGTAATCAAGTCGTACTCATATCGCATTCTAGGAGTTTAAGCATGAGAGAGAAAACAATAATTCCATGCACTACAAGGTTTATTCAGGAAGTTCGTCCTGATTGCCGTACACAACTTGTCTTCAGGTATAATGTTTCTTGAATAAAGATCCGTTCACTTTAGGACTCCTACTGTGGGCACATGGAAAATATTTTATCTATGGAGTGATCAAACTACCAGAGTTTCCCTACTTCTAACTCAGGATGGAGAAACAAGGGATAGCTGCCTCTTATTTAGAGATATGACGACAGACCGCAATATCGCGTACGCGACATCGCAAGGGATGACGTGATATTGCATATGTGATATCACGTCCTATGCGAATCACATCTCATCATACCCCCATGACTGAATGAAAACTCGTCCTAAAGTTCTTTACAATAATATCAGGAAGGTATGGAATTATTGAGGGGAATGGAACTAATGGGATGACATGTGAACGGATCATCATTACAAGACTTGACAAAACTGGTGTTCATGACAAGAAGGGTGAACACCTTATTAGAATGACATTAGGCCTTAGTTGGTAGCTGAGAAAGAGAGAGAGAGAGAGAGAAAGAAGAGTTGTTGCTACCAACACCAAGATTGCACCTTTCGTTGTCCATTGGTAAGCGCACCATCGATCTTACTCCTTGCATAGCTGCTTCCAGCATGGCTCCATTACAAGTATTTGCTCCAGATCCAATCCATTGTTGTATGATCGCCATCTGCACACAAAACACAATCATATATTAGCAAGGGTAAATGAATCATCATGTAATTAATACCTTGCTTTGGTGTAGGTCCATTGGCTAGGTTGTGGTATGGCTAAT
>MNCI01012295.1:0-11556 GCA_015680685.1 Gnetum montanum
CGCAGGGGATGCGATATCGCGGCTTGTGCAATCTGCATCTCATCAAAAGTCAATGATGTGTAGATGCTTACACATTGATGCTAGTACATTGATATAAGAAAATTGATGCTAGTACATTAATGCAAGCATATTGACATGGTGCATGTAACCAAGCTTCATCATTTCTCGATTACTAACTCGAAACTTATCCTTGAGAATTTATGAAATAATGAACTTTTTATAATTTCAAAATATTTTAACTCAACATGACTAAACTCACAAGACAAAATCATAAGTGTTGCACACTAGCCTTGATCCACTACAAGATCTTTTTATTTATTTTTTATTTTTTATTTGTTTTTTCATTCACCTCTATGAAGAGGTAGATCTTCTTTTATTTACAATTTCTTCAAATATTATTTAATTGTCTTTGCAATTTCAACTTAAATTGTCACTACTATTTTACCACTATTTATGGTGTTATTGAAATTGCATGTCATATATTTAGTCTTACTTGTATGAATTTTTAGGCCTTTTGGTTCTAAACCATGTCTATACTTATCCATTTTAGAAGCAATATTATTTGGAGCTATATCCTTCAAATAACATAATATGCAAAAAGCACACACCAAGGGATTTTATCTTATATTTCCTTTGTTAATTCATTTTTAGCAATCGCAAATAAGTACGTGCTAAGTGAAAACCTTTAATGTAGACCTATTACAACATGGATCAAAAACAATATTAACAACTAACTAAATTTATTTTAGAGTACCTTATCAATACTTTTTAATATTACACTATGATCCATATGCATGAAGAGTATGAGACATGATTTTAATTATATGCTAATGACATTATCCTAAAGTACCTTATTAATAAAATTCATCATTTGCTTAAATATGCAATGTTTGTATGTGCACAAATGCTTCATATCTAAGCACATAATTTTTGAATATTTTTAATGAAAATACCACTACCATCATTCTTTTTCAATGATAGTATAATTGAGTTGTGTACCTACAATGGATATAATATGAATGTTTTTGATGATCTAACTGTGTTAGTGCAACTTCCAAAGTATAATTCAATTCATCTATCCTAATATGAAATAGTCTAGACTAATTATGGTGCTTGTAAAATGGAAGTTTCTGCAAGTTTTAACTTGAGCATCTTAAAGACTTTACCACACTCTTTTATCTAAATAAACTAGATATCATTTTTAATCAGCTCTACCAATGGTCTAACTATCTTTAAGAAATTCTCAATGCATCTTCTATAATAACTTATATGTCTAAGGAATGATTTAATATCATTACTTGAAACCTCTACAAAAATTCTTAAATAACTCTTATTTTATTATGAATAGCCTCTATTCCTTTATCTAAATTTTTGTGTTCTAAAATAATCAATTCTGATAATATAATTAACTCTTATGCCAATTTAATTTTATATTTCTAGTTGATGAGCAACAAGTAGTCCCTACATCTAATCATATGAATCACAAGCATGCACAAGTAATCCAGTTGATTTTCATGGACTTAGCTACTAAGTATGCCTATAGACAAAGACTGTGACTAAAGGAAGTGTGTGATTGTTACCTTCCTAACTTCCACTTGTGTATGCTCTTATATATGGTTAAGTGTGAGTCAAGGCATGTGATGTTTCTTTATGTTTATATTTTTATATAGTTTTAGTTTAAGTATTGGGTGGAAAGATTAATGGTTGATAATTAACTATTTTATCTAAGGATTCTAAAGTTAACTATCCTAACATAACTATTCGTACCAGCTTGCCATACATATACTGAACTTGTATTAACACTACTAGATTACCAAGTTACAACTACTGGGCTTACCAAATGGCAATTGGTAGGATTACCAAGCATTATACATTATGTTCAAAGCGATCATACTTATGTGTTCATTACTAATTATATTAATTACTTTAATTACTATAACATGGAATGTAAAATGTATGTAAAGAAAAGTTTTAATTAAGAGAGATTAATCTAATCTAAGTGCTACAATAAATATCAAAAATCTCATCTTTATTACCATTCACATCAAAGTGTTTTGGTATAGGATGCTCGAATAAAGATCTGTATAATCTCTTAATTCATGTTGTGGGCATTAAAATGGAAATTATTCTAACTCTAGAAACTACAAACTACAAGAGCTTTGCTATACTACTAACTTAACATGCCATAAATGTGGTGGGTATGAACATTTATATACACTTGACTTACATCTACACTGACAAATGTGACCATGCATCAACAAGGTTACATCAACAAGACTACGTTAACACAACCAATTGACTACACTTCAGTATATCCCATGACTAGGTGAAAACTCATCCTTGAGTGAACAAAATTAGGATCATACTTTTTACAAAAGTAGGGAGGTATGGAATTATAAACTAACTAACTCTAAGTGTCAGATTGTATGGAATTACAAGATTTTTGTCAATGAAAACAACATTACATACCCTTACAAAAATGATTTTAAGTTCCCCCATATTACCAAAGATGAGGTGAAATTCAAAAGGTGCTAAGAGGTAAAGGCTCCTAACATGCTAAAGGTCCTTTGCCAAGCTTTGGTGCTCTTGGCAATGGAGGCAATTAAGGCCATTCTACTATTGTTGCTGCTTTTGGTGGAAATTTAAAAGCATCAAGCAATGTTTTCATCTTTTCTTCCTTACTTTGTAGATTGTACATAGTCTACATAGCTTCACTAATGTTGGCTAGTGCAGGGATATACCATAGGCATGGCATTATTGGGAACAACTCCTTGGTGTTGATGGACCACATTGAAAATTATTTTCATTCGATATCGAATGTCTTTACAAAGTTCTGTAACTTGTGATCATCATTCATTCTCTTGATCAGGTTCTCAGTAACTGATCATTGATTAGTGAATGGGCTTCTAAGAACTTCAAGCTCTACGTTGGCTATCTCCAACTCCTATTTTTTCTTTTTATGGTGCCTAAATTCTACCTTGTATAAGAGGTAAGAATTAGCCATCTACTTCGCCAATTCTATTGTTCATCTCTCTGCATTCAACATAGCCAACTTTGTGTACTGAAGGTTGGCAAGCTCCATATATTCAATCATCTCCTCGATCTAGAACTCCTTTAGGTAGATTTCAGATTTGATATATACATTTAAGTTGTCAATGATTAGTTGTCATACATCATCCCTTTGTTGGAGTTCCTGGAGAGTCTCCTTAATCTTCACCTTGCCCAACTAAATCTCCTTCTTGTTTACCTCCTTGAAAAGTCCAACTTGGTTCCTATAATAATTTTTGACTCATTCAAATTTTAGGGCTTGATTTCTCTAGGCAACTACCTCAATGGTCATTTTTTGGTGAAGTGCTTAGATTACCTTCATGGAGAGATTTCAATTTTCTAATACTAACCTCATCAAGTCAAGGTTCATCTTAGCTAGCTACTCCAGATGAATTCAACCATCTAGTCTTTTTGTTATTCAACATTATGTAGGTGGTGAATTTCCTTGATGAGGACCAAGCTTACTTTGCAAACTTGAGCTAAATCCTTATCAATGTGAAATGCTAAGGATTCTAATGAGGAGGCATCAAATACCATAGTCTCCTTCACATTCTCAACCTCTTTGATTCTTTATTGAAGCTACTAGAAAGCTTCATCTTGATTGATGTCTAGGTTGAAAATGGTAGGGTCAGAGAGATGAGCTTGCAACTCCATAACTTCAGCAAACAATCATTGGTTTTTAGTGGTAGCTACCTATAGCTAGGTGTTGGAAATCATTAGTTTGCCCTTAGTATTTAGTAGCTTCCACTAGATTACTATATTTTCATTTGGGAGATCAAAGATCTCTGGAAGTAGTTGCCTAATTCCCACCAATCTTTCCAACACTTACTCATGTTGGGTTGCACTTAGTCAACCACCTCCAATTCCTACAAATGCTTGAACTTCTACCATGATGGCAATGTCTAGTACTACTACTAAAGGTGCATTTAGGACATTAACCATTCTATCAGCCATCACTTTTTCCACTATCTATTTTCCATGGTGCTTCATCACTAGGACAGTTGCCTCCTTGCCTTCTTCCAAGTGCACCAAGAATGTTGTGCCATTCCTATAGATCTCAAGGAATTCTTGTCCATGAATGGACACCATAACTTCTTGGGTGCTAGGATTCATTCTCATAGGCACTTGTGTTCATTGTGTTGAGAACAACATGGTAGTTTCCTCTAGCCAGTTAATGGTCCTAGTGACCTCCTTGAGGTGGCTCAATGTTGGATGCTTAAACCAATGGATCCTAAACACTTGCCAAAATTTGTTATTGTTGTTAGTACCTCCTCATGAAGTTTTCTAATCCTTTATATAGCTACACATGCTTATGATGTGATCTCCTCGATAGGTAGTAGTGATGGTTGCTCCTCTTCTTGTAGCTTTGCAACTACTTTTTCTTTCATCATCTCCTACCAAGATGTGGTAGAAGCATTAAAAAGTATATCATATACATAGTGTGTTATGCCTCCCCTCTTGTAGAGTTTCTGAATGAGGCACAAAAGGGGGGTGTCTTTCTTCCTCACTCATTTTCTTTGAAGCACTTCTTTATCTCTGGATAAATGAGGTAAGGAAGGTTGATATGGAATTTACCGCTTAGAGTGGCACATGCATAGGTGGAGAATGTTGTGATCTTTCTAAGCCTCATCATGGGATTCAAGTGACAGGTTGATATCTTGAAATATGCATGATCTACCTTGGTGAGTACACCAAACTCTTTATGGTCCACCCCATAGCAATGGCAAATCCACTTTTCTTAGCTTTAGGATTCGCCTAGGTGGATATCTTCACCAAAGTTGTCCCTATATCAAGCAAGCAAAAGGCCTCTACAATGGCCTCAACCAAGTATGAGATGATGATGTAGTTGATTTTAATCGATGCATCTCCCTGTTGGTTATTCCAAAATAGGTAAGTCTCCCTCATGTACCATTCCCCACTAGAGAAGAGAATGAGCCACATGAAAACCCCTACAATTATGTATGGACTTTCTTAGGTCCTAGTTCTAAGAAGGTTTGAATTTGAGTTCTTGAAAAATTGGACTCTAGACTTTCTTGGTTTGGATCTTTTCAAGATAGGCCTTGGTTAATATGACCTCTAGATTGGGTCTTAGCCTTAGCATCTCATATTACCTTAATTGGTTGGTTTCAATAATGGGAATTTTCCAAATATATTCTACTTGGAGATCCTCCTAAAGAGGTCTTGTCACATGAGTTGCTTTGGCTTCCTGTCCTTGGGGCTGTTGTGACTATTTTTTGCCTTTTCCTTCTCATGGTTGCTTCTCCCTTAATTGTGATGGTCCTCCTGTTGGTGCTCCCCCCTTTGGTATCATCTATGATCACAAAAATAACCCAAGATTAGTAATTAATGTGTAATCCTTAATTCCTTTTTAATACCCTTCTCATTTGATTAAGTTATACTCAGATTCATTTGTGATCATGGTAGGTTCATTATTTTATTCTTATTTTACTTATCAACCACCAGAGTTTGTTTATGAGGTTTAACTTGGTGTAGATAAGAGTTTTAATGTTATTTTCATAGTTAAACCTTGGAGAGTTAGAAAAATTTCTAAAATTTTTTTTGTCATAAACCAAAGATTTATGGCCCCCACGATGCAAAGCTTACCTCTGGTAGCTAAGGGATCTAAAAATAAGCTTAATTAAACAAGCAGCATGAAAGTTATGGCATTCAAAAGGTCCCTAGGCTATGAAAATGGTAAAACCTCCTCTTGCATTTGGATGCAAATGTGAAAAATGGCTAAGTGCTTATTCATATTTATAGGATTTTTGCTATGAATTGATGTAGCTACTTGCAAAAATTTTTCACATTTAAAAACTAAGTATTGAAGAAGAGTTTTATATGAAATTAAAGCTCAAAGGAAGCTAGAAAATCCTATAATGATGACAAATCATTGAAGAGGACATGAGATTGGATTAGAAAAGGAAATTTGAAGAAAATTATAGATGCCAAAGGTTTCAAAACTGGATGTTTCTTATGTAAACCAATGGAAGTGAATGCAAAATAACTAAGGCACAGGAAGTTTAATAGAACCAAACCAAAGCTCATAAAAATGGATCCTTCCCATAACATGCTCATTTCATTAATGGCCTTGCATGCCCTCATACCTAGGAGTTTGTAGGTACCAAGGATGATTCATGGTAATGGACTATTAAAAATTGAATCCACATGAGAAATTATCAAAGAATTAGGACATACCAAAAAAGACACATTAATTAACCATGATAAGAGCAGTGAGGTGGTAGATGATAAGAGTTGAATGATGGAAGAAAGAGAAAATGGGAATGGATTCTTACATCCCAATCACATGAAGTTATTATAAAACATGTGGTTATGTGACCTAATATTGTGCCATCCTTAGTCAAAACCAAGTCCATTAGTGACTTCGCATTGGCACATTTAGATTGTCCGATCATCTAGAGTTCATGACCATTCCCAAAGATCATCCAACATTCCAAATAGAGAAGAAAAGAGAAGTAGGAAGTTAGGAAAGACCTTAGTTAGATGAGTGCCTTTAGGCATGGGTAACATGTCTTTCTAGCCCCCTAACCAATACTTGCAGTCCATTATGTGTGTAAGGAGTGTGCTTTAAATTCCCATGTTTTTTTCATGGGAACCATACCATGCAAAGACATTCTCCCTGTGAGTGGTCAATAGTAGAAATGATGAGGGCTCAATGAGAATACCCATAAAATTCAAGAAGGTAGGTAGGTACAAAAGGTGACAAGTCCCCTTGAATCCACACCCTTATCTATTCCACTTGATTTTTTTTTTAATTTTGTTAAGTATCAAGGTCATTGATTCTTTTTATAACCTATAATTAAAAAAAGCCTACAGGCTTCCAACACAAAAGAACTTCATTGAGTTTAATGAAATGGATGGATGATGTGCGCTCACTACCTAATAACATAAGAATATCAATGTTCCATTAATCGATGTCATAATTCAAAAATAAAATCAAGTTATTAAGCAATCAATCTAGACATGAGGTATAGATAATTGAACTTCTAGTGATTAGCAATTGTATGAAGCACCAAAGTTCAAATGGCAATAAAGAAGAAAATGCATGTAAGGAAAATTAAACAAGGAAAAATATATAAAATAAGTTGCAAAATACTCAAGAAAATAGAAAATGTACATAGAATGGTATAAAACAAAAAATTTGCAACATTCAAAAGCCATCATAAGATCTCAGCATGGATGGCCATCTACCCCATGTCTAAGTTGGAAGGAGAAGATCCAAAAAATAGAACATGCTTGTCCTTTAATTAAGGTGTTGTTGTTGTTGGTTACCCTTGGTTTTAGGAAAGGTTTGACTTATTACATATTGACCAATAACCATTTGTTCAGGCTAGCAAGGTGGTAAATCATCATGGCCCTAGATAGAAAAGTTGAATGAATAATATAAGGTCCTTCCCATAGCATTTGGAATTTCATACATTAGGGTACATGCAGGAGATTTTAGTAGAGAACCTTATCTCTTGGTTGAAATTGAACTTTCCTTATTTTGACATCATGACATTGTTTGTTGTGTGCCTTGTGCACTTCATTTATGAATAGGACTAATAATCAATTTTCTTCTAGCATATCTAACATCATTAATCTTTCTCTTTGGACTAGACTCAAATCAAGGTCAAGTTCAGAAGTTGTTGAAAGTGTATAGAGCTCTACTTGTATAGGAAGAGTTGGAAGTTTATTGTACACTAACTCATAAGGAAAATAATAGATATGAATTTTTCATGTTGATTGATAAGCCCAAAGGGTATCATTGAGTTTGATGCTCTAGTCATTCCTATACTTACTAATTGTATGAGTTAGTATTTTAGTTATTTCCCTATTAGTAATCTCTGCTTGATTACTAGCTTGAGGATGGTATCGAGTTGTGACTTTGTGTTCTACCCCCAAGCATTGCATAAGTTTTTGAAAAGCAGCACCTATAAAATGCATTCCATTATCATAAATTAATGCCTTTGGCACACCAAACCTATTTACAAAATTTTTTTGAACAAACTATGTCACCGTAGAGGATGAATAATTGATAATAGCAATGGCTTCAACCCACTTAGTACAGTAGTTAACAATGATGATGATGTACGCCTTTCTGTTGGACATGGGATTAATGGACCCCATGAAGTCAATGCTACAAAGATCAAAAAGCTCTAGTGGTTGAATGCACTATTTGAGTCATTCCATTCATGAAGTTATTCCTCCACCTCTTTAGCATCTGTCACATGAATAGAAGAATTGATGGGCATCCTTAAAGATTGTTGGCCAGTAATATCCTACCATGAGGATTTTAATGGTCCTCCTCCTCCCAACATAGTGGGCCCCACAAGGGCCTTCCTGAGCATCTTGGAGAACTCAAAATTGATTAGCATCAAGTACATACCCTTGTACCACGTCATCAACAAAACTTTTGTAGAGATTACCCTTGATTTTCATGTAGTATTTAGCCTTGTGAAGAAACTATTATTTCTTCCTACAATCTTATACATGTGGCATCTCCTAAGTGAGTAGGTAGAAGAGGATGTAATCATATCGATAGATATATTTAGCATTTTGTACTTCAAAAGGTCCAACAAAGAGAAGTTTGTCTAGAATTTGATCAAATAATGATCCTTCATCCTTCTTTTTGTCCCATTATAACTTATACAAGTGATCAATGACCACATTCTTAGTCCCCTTTTTGTCCATCATAGTAAGGTTAAACTCCTAAATAATCACCAGCCACCATATGACATGAGGGCTCACTATTGGTTTGTTCATGAGGAACTAAATATCATTGTGGTTGGTGTGCACAAAAACTTAATATCCAAGCACATAGTGCTTGAATTTTTCTAAGGCATACACCACTATTATGAGGTCCTTTTTAGTGGTGCTGTAATTCAGTTGTACACCCAAAATGCTTTAGCTTGCACAATGGATGTAGTAGGGACATTTCTACTTATCCAATTGTGTAAGCATGACCCCCAAAGCATAATTGGATGCATCAGTCATGATGTGTAGTGGACTAGACCAGTCAGGGACCTATATAATTGGAGTTTCTATGAGCTTCTATTTTAATTATTGAAAAGCTCTCTTGCATTTCATGGTCCAATTGAAAGGTCCATCCTTCTTTGTGAGTTTCAAAAATGGTTTAGTGATTTTCGAGAAGTCCTCGATGAAACACCTATATTAACTAGTATGGCCAATGAATGACCTTAAATATTTACTATTTTTACTTATTTGGTGATTTTCTAGATGATTTATACTTTTTCTAGTGCACCTTAATCACTTTGCTAGAAATTCTATGTCCCAAGACAATGCCTTTTGGGACCATCAAATGGCTCTCTTTCCAATTGAGCCTTAAATTTATCTCTACACGTGTTTGAAGTATTTACTTAAGATGGTCCAAGAGTAGCTTAAATGTATCCCCATAGGCAGAGAAGTCATCCATGAAGACTTCTATCCCACTACCAATTAGTTATTGAAAGATATTGAGGACCAACCATTGGAATATAGCAAGGGCATTGCACAAGCTAAAGGACATCTTCTTGTATGTAAAAGTCCCAAAGAACTTGTGAATGTATTTTTTACTTAGTCCTCTGGTGCTATCTAGATTTGGTTATAGCCATTATAACCATCCTAGAAACTATAGTAGCAATGCTTTGATATGGTGTCCTACACCTAGTCCACAAATGACAACAGAAAGTGGTCTTTGTAAGTTTCCATGTTCAATAGTCAAAAGTCTATGTAGACTCTTTATTTTTCTTTTTTCTTTTGAACAACAATGAGTGGACTAACCCATTTACTATTCACAATTGGGTAGATGAACCTACTTAAGTTTGGGGTTTAATCATCATTGCAGTTCCCTCTTTGGCTTAATGGAGGAGTTCATGTAGATATGGTGCTACCATATCCATGAATCTATTCCTGTAAACTCATGAAATGACCAAGAAAATATTGTTGTTCATTTGTTTATCACTTTCAAAAATTTCTATTTTTGTTCAGAAAAAAGTTTAGCATTAATGATCACCAACTTGCCATTATTGAGAAAATCATATTTCATGCCTGCTAATAGGACCTTTAGTTCAAGGGTCTTTTGCTTGAATTTTTCAAGGATCTCCAACTCTCCCTGATCCATTTTCCCTTGCTCATTGGAAATTTGGTAATGGAGCTACTCCATTTTCTCCGTGCTTTCAACATAGGTGTTGGTAACGCTCTTAGCTAGTCCCATGCACATGGTTGATTCAATCTAATCATTGGTTATTAGCCATTGGGTACCTTCTTATCTTATGACTATTGCAAACATGCACCTTTGAATCACTGTTGTTTTAGCACACGGATTGCATGCTTAAAGTGATGTGTCTTTGATGGTCCATTGTTTTTACACACAATGGCACCCTATGTCACTGTATGCAATGCATGGAACTCTTTTCTTCTCAACTTTACCAAATTTATTTTCCTTGAAAATTTCCAAGGAAAGATATTTGATCCCCATCCTAGCATCTATTGTGCTTAGCCATGTCCTTTCCATAATGATAAGGAAATCCCCCTTACAATTTTCCACATGGATCACTAGGAAATCAGCAGGATAGGACCATTCATAGATAATCATCACAATCTCCTCCACTAATCCCAAAGGGATAGTGATGGACTGATCCAACTCTAATCTAATTTTGCTCTTTTTCAAAGGAGGCAAGTTCCAAGCATTGTACATTTCAATGAAAATCAAGTTAACTCTAGAACCTAAATCCAAGAGAATCTTACATGGTTCATTTCTTGCAATCTATAAGTAGATGAGGAGACTCCCAATATCAAATCATTTCCTAGGAAAGTGGCTAGCCTTTATCTAATCTATGTCCACATGGATCAACATGATAGTGTGGATTTGGGAAGATGTTTAGTTTGAAATTAACTTAGTAGAATTTTCAAAAGTAGGAGCAATAGTGTTGATAGCCACAGGTGTTTTTGAGGGTTTCCTGGGGTTGCTAGTTCTAAAGAATGACCTTTTACAAGGCTTGGGTTTAGGACCACTTGAATGGATATTTAGCTATAAATCCACTACCNAAGTCAAAGTGCTACAATGAATAAGAATTAATCTCATTCTTATTACCATTCATGGACTATGTCCAAGTATATTGCCACTTGAATAAGACTTTGTACAACTAACTCAGATCCACTCTATGGGCACTCACTAACTATTCTCTAAGATTATGGAATAAAATTGTAAGAATTAGACTACTCTATTGATAAAACTATGAAAAACTAATGCAAACTCATACCAAATTGGGAGCCCAAGCACTATATTTATGGGCTAGTGTATACCCCTCGACATCAGATACTTGATGTTGAATCTGGACTTTGATGTCGAATACTCAATGTCGATGCTTCAACATTGGATACTTGACATTGCATCTAGACTCCGATGTTGAATACTCAATGTTGAGGCTCCAATGTCAGATACCCAACATTGAAGTTGATGAGAAAAACATGTTTCATCACCATCAACTCCTACACCACAAACAACTA
>MNCI01012297.1:9386-62702 GCA_015680685.1 Gnetum montanum
TCGATGATATGGATGTCAAGATGGAAATGAAAAAAATAAAATTAATTGCAAAAATGTTAGGGAAAAGAATTTCACTGGTGCACCAAATAGGAATGTCAGTGGGTCCTCCCCAAAGCAGGCTCATGCCCTTAATGCCCTGACAAACCCACATTTAAAGAGTCCATAGGCTCTGGGAACGTCATTTGGAACAAGATTTAAAGTATTAATTGCAAGAATTTACCTGAAAGAAAACAATGCATCTACCAAGATATACACTAATGATACCGTCGACAATGAGGTGAACAATGGAGAGAAGGGTGGAGAGAAGGGTGGAGAGAAGAGAATGGAATGGAATCCCAAGAGCAAGGTGGTGTACAGCCCCTTGTGTGTTTCATGATTAATGTGACTTGGTAAATCTAATTCCAACTCCAGCCTCAAACCAACCACATCCAGTGACTTCGCATCAATGCAGTTAGCGAATCCATCCCCTCAAATAACAAGAATGCCTCTCCAAAGAGCCACCACCATTCCGACAAAACAAAGAAGAAGAGAATGGGAAGTGAGAAGGGCCCTAGTTAGAGGGAACATTTTTAGTTTCATAACCAGTTCTTGTAGTCCAAATGATTATTCTATCTAAGGGGTGTGCTTTGAATTCTCACTTTTTTTTTTCATTTTTTGTTTTGTGTTTTTATGCATGAGAACCACAGAATGCAAAGACTTCTTATTTTTATTGACTCAGCTTCCCGGTAATTGGGTAACATCAGAATGGTAAGAAAACATCCAAGCACCCAAGAGAATGGCCAACACAAATACATTAAGTTCCCTTGAAGTCACACCCTTTTCAAACCTTGAGTCCTTCCTTAGTTTGAGAAATATCCAGTTACTGATTCGGTAGAGTTCTTATTTAGGAAGAGAATGCACATTTCCAAGCCGAGAGAGACCATAGAACTTATGGATGCATGGATGAAGTGGACTCATTGCCTACTATATTAAAAGAAACATACCTTAGTATCAATATCATGACTTAAAGGTAAAAACTAAACATTAGCAATCAGTACAAAAATAGTTCATACCATCGTGAAGAACACTTATTAGGTGAGAACCTTACAAGGTGGATAACACACACACAAACACACATATAAAATGAAAAAGTATAACGATGTTGTAAAACAAAAACAAGAAAAGTGAAAGAAATTTGTAAAACAAAAATGCGTAAAACAAAAACTTGTAAAACAAAAATGTGTAAAACAAAAACTTGTAAAAAAAACACTTGTATGACAAAAATGTGTAAAACAAAAACTTGTAAAACAAAAATGTGTAAAACAAAAACTAAAAAGAACTAAGGGCCCCAAATGATTAGCATAGGTGGCCATCTTCTCCATGACTGAATGGAAAGGGAGAGATCCAAAGTAATGAACGTCTATTTGAATTTCATAAAAGGGCTCAACTTCTCCCCATTGATGTTCTTACACTAAGGGGTGGAAGTCGACGATGCTCATACTCCAATGTGTCTATGCCCTTGTTGTTGGCATGAGTTGTTCCCTCAACTCGTTCCATGCATGTTGTTGGGCTGCTATCTTGATCAGCTATCAACCACTGGGTATTCTCTTGTTCAGTGGTTGCTACATACACGAACCTTTGTATTTGTGTTTCTTGGACACACTAGTTGCTTGGAAGAGTTACTGTGCATTCCTCCATGTCATCACCCAATGAGTCACTGTATGTGATGCACAAAACTTTCTTCTTCTCGATCTTTTCATAAATATTTACCTTAGATATCTTCAAGGAAAGATCACGAAGCCCTAGGTATGCATCTATTGTACTTAGCCATGGCCTTCCCATTATAATTGGGAAGTCCCCTTCGTTGCTGTTGACCTCTATCACCAGGAAATCAGCTGAGTATGACCAACTACACATAGTGGTAATGATGTCCTCCACCAATCTCAAGGGAATGGTGATGGACTGGTCAACCAGCTCTAGTTGAATGTTGCTCTTCTTGAGTTGGGGTAGGTTCCATGCTTGATACATTTCTCGTGATATTAGGTTGACTCTGGAACGTGAGTCAAGAAGAGCCTTATGTGGTTCATTCCCAGTGACTTGGAGGTAGATTAAGGGACTTCCAGGGTCAGATAGTTTCTTGGGAAGGTGGCCTACCTTGATCCAGTTGGTTATAGTATGCATTGCACTCTAAACAAATAAGTATGTCTCCTTCTTCGTACAAAAGCACCTCGCCGCCTAGGTCTGAAACAGGAAACAGTCGGTGGCGTAATACACATGACGTTGATCCACCAATCCCTCAACAAGTTTGAGTGGTATATATTCATCCCGATGAGTATATACTAGACTTCACCTTTATCCTCCATCAAGACAAAAAACTGCATTGGTGAGACTTAGAAGGTAACATAGTGTTACCTCCCAATCATTCAATCCCTAGCATGCTTCTTCATTCTCTCATACGAATTGGCATACCGCACTTACATGTAGAATACGTTGTGCAAGACCATGACTTGAGAGAATACCATCCCACAGAGGCACAATGTCAAAGGGACTTGCAATAGGAGAGACATCATGAGTCTTTGAAGGGTAAGTGGTCCCAGGATGCCCCACATGTCTTAAGAAAAATTGAGGGTGGTGAACCTACCTCAGGTAGTTGCCCACACAACGATGTTCCTTCCCTTGACTTTGGCCAAGGGGTTGTGTATCAGAACCTTCATTTCACTATTCATAACTTAGGTTCTGATACCCATGGGCATAAAGGATCCAAAATAGGGACACAAACTCATGATAATGGTGGACATCTGATCGCAATCGTGATTGGGGTCGAGACCATAGAAGAGAAGGTAGAAAACACTATCACGGTGATAATTCTCCTTCTTCTTTACCTTCATCATCTCCTTAAACCTCTCCTTCAATATCCAAACACAGTCATAAAGAAAAAGACCATGGGGATAAAAGTAGGCAAAGTGGAAGTCATAGATGAAACAACCAGGAAAGGGGACGAGGGCACTCTAGAGAGTCACGACATAGAAGGAGGGAGAGTAGGGAACAACATAGGCATTATAGACGCCATGGATGAGATGATCATGATGAACCCATCCTCACTACTTGAAGTATGTTGGACATAACTAAGGCTATTAGAATTTCAATAAGGCATCAAAAAGATAGTAGGATCAAGAGATTAGATATGAACAACATCCCACAATTTGAAGGGGGATACAACATTGATCCTCAGAATCATTTACAAGCATTTCATGATGTGTGTGCCTTACAGAACATAGAGAACGAATGGCAAAAACTTAAGTTGTTCCCATGGATATTAGTTAAAGAAGCAAAAAGCTGGTACCGGGCTTTAGAACTGGAATCCATTCGTAGGTGGAGTACTATGTTAGAACTAGTTAATGACAAGTACCAAATGTACTCCCGAGTGTCTAACTTGCGAAAGGAAATCCAAGGCTGGAAACAAGGAGGACATGAACCCTTGGATGCTATCATGGACTGATACTATTCATTGTTACATCGCTGTCCTAGCCATGGTTATTCGCAAAGGGATCAACTACACCATATTGTGGATGGGCTTAGGCATGAAATGAGAAGAACCCTTGGGACTTATGCCCAAGGGAGACTATCCAAGCTTAGGTCCCATCAAATTCAAATACTATTGGAGCAAGTTGCTAAGCAAGAAGGTGAGCTACGGAAGAGAGAAAGTGTGGAAGAGTATAACCAAAATCCTTCCCTTTGGAAGAGGGGAGTAAGATTTTGTAAGGATGAAGAAGAGTCACCACTTGAAGAGATGGTTAATAGGAAAACTTTGCCTATTCAAAAGATGACATTAGAAATTTTGGCAAAGGTAGACCAAATGTGGAATTCCTGAGACAATATATTTCAAATTGTTCTTAAAATAGTAGAGTCTAGAGAGCAAGATAGTGAGAAAATAAAAAAGAAAGAGGATGAACATACACATAGTAAGGGTAAGGGCAAAGTTTTCATTATTGAAGAGGTTGTGGATTCGGAAACAAACAATGATAGTGACTGTGAAATATGTCAGTATGACCATCCTAAGTGATGTTGCCCTATAATCTCACATCTGCAGGAGTCTGGGGTGTATGCACTTAACCCATGATTAAACAAAAGGCAAACACCTCGAAGGTTACCTTATCCTCAAGGTAACCCAAGGCAGTTCTACCAACCCTTAACATATTATCCTAGTGGAACTCCACCACAACTGATTTAGCAATATTAATAGTGGAAACATCCACAATCATGGGGAATGCCACCATTGAGGCAACAGTATCCTTATCAACAACTTGACCCATATGGATATAACATGCAGTAGCCAATCTTCCCATGTGACTCTACTAGTCACGTCATTGCTCAACATCACTACCAAGCCAGCGAGTATTATGGGACTCCCTCTTCTAAAGGTAATATTCCACAAGTATATCATCCTTCTCATCTAGCCGCATCCCTTCCACCAATAGCTCCACTACCACCTGCTCCTGTGATGCAAGATGAAATCCTTACCTAACCACAGCAACGTAACACCACAAGGGCTGTTAACTCTCAACCTACTATTGGTTCCAACAATCACATGAAGAAAAGATCCTTCTTTAGAACGAATAGTCCAACCAAGCCCTTGCAATCACAAGTGGCTGATTCCTTAAATGCCTCAGTATCAATCAAAACTTCAAAGCCCCCTTCAACCCAATCACTACACTTAATGCATATGGTCATGCTAACACATGTTGTCACCAATTGGATCAAAGTTGGCCACCTTCCCAGGAAATTCTCTGATCCTTGGAGTGCTCTGATATACTTACAAATCACTAGAAATGCATCATGCAAGGCTCTTTTGGATTCAGGTTCTGGTGTCAACTTGATTTCTCAAAAAATGTACAAGGCCTAGAACCTGCCTCCATTGAAAAAGAGCAACATCCATCTAGAGTTGGTTGACTAGTCCATCACTATCCCATTGGGACTGGTGGAAGAAATTGTTACCATTGTTTGTGCGTGGTTGTACCAGCTAACTTCCTAGTGATTCAGGTAAACAAAGGTAAGGGGAACTTCCCAATCATAATGGGAAGAGCATGGCTAAGCACCATCGAAGCATGCCATGGAATCTGCAATCTTTTCCTAGAAAAATCAAAGGAAAATACATTCAAAAAGATCAGGAAGAAAAAAGTTACATGCATCACATACAGTGACACAAGGTGTAATTGCATGCAAAGGTCATGGTTTGTACAAAGTTTAGCATTTCCTGCATGCAGTCAATGTGCACAAGTGATTAACATACAAAGATTCTTGTATGCAGTAGCCACATGATAGGAAGACACCCAATGGCTAATAGTTGATCAAGAAAGCAATTCACTCATATGCATGGAACCAACTAAGGGTTTGACTTGTGCCTACATCGATAGCATAGATGCATTAAAGCAAGTCCACCACCAACTTCCAAGTCTTACCCTTGAAAATATCAACTGGGGGAAGTTGGAAATCCCTGAGAAATTTAAACAGGAGCCCCTCAAGTTGAAATCATTGCCCACTGGTATGAAATACACGTTCCTTAAAAATGGAAAACTAATAATTATCAATGCTAAGCTTGCTCCTCAACAAAAAGAAGAACTGCTGAAGGTAATAAATAAATGGTCAGAAGCCTTCGCTTGGTCATATCCTGAATTAACTGGAATAGATCCTAGGATATGCCAACATAGAATTTACACTAACCCCTCCATGAAGCCTCAAAGACAATCACAAAGGCGATTGAACCCTAAGCTGAAGCAAGTAGTTAGGGAAAGCTTCTCAAGGCTGGGTTCATATACCCCATTGCTGATAGCAAATGGGTTAGCCCCTTAGTTATTATGCCTAAAAAGGGAGGCAAATGGAGGGTGTGCATAGATTTCAGGCTACTAAATATGGCAACATTCAAAGATTACTTTGCATTGTCATTTGTCGACCAAGTCTTATACACCATTGCAAGGCATCACTATTACAGTTTTCTGGATGGATATAGTAGATATAACTAAATACAAATAGCCCCAGAAGACCAAGCCAAGACTACGTTCACCAATTCTTGGGGAACATTCACATACAAATAGATGTCATTTGGCTTATGCAATGCCCCTATAACATTTCAATGACTAGTTCTAAGCATATTTCAATAGCAGATACGGAATGGCATGGAGATCTTTATGGACGACTTCTCCACTTATGGAGCAAACTTTGATCAAGCCTTGGACTGGTTGGAGCAAGTGTTAAAAAGATGTGTAGAAACCAATTTGAGGCTCAACTAGTAGAAAAATCATTTGATGGTCCAAGAAGGCATAGTACTAGGACACAAAATCTCACACACAGGGATAGAGGTAGACCCCGAGAAAATCAAAATTATCCAAGGAATTACCCATCAACCGAAAACTATCAAAGATATTTGATCATTCCTTGGATATACTGGCTACTATAGGAGATTTATTGAGAACTTTTCAAAGGTTGCCAAGCCATTGGTGAAATTAACGAAAAAGTACGTACCTTTCGAGTGGACCAGGGAATGCAAATTAGCTTTCCAAACTCTGAAACAGAAGCTAGTAGAAACACCCATTCTACAATCTCCTAACTGGTCCAAACCATTCCATATCATGACTAATGTGTCCAACTATGCTTTAGGAGCTGTACTTACACAGTTAGATGGCCAGAAGTGTCATTATTACATCCACTATGCAAATAGAAGTATCGCTGGTACACAACTTAACTACACTACCATAGAGAAATAATTAATGGTTGTAGTGTTTGCACTAGAAAAGTTTAGATACTATGTATTGGGATATAAGGTATATATACATATAGATCATAGTGCAATCTAGTTCCTCATGAATAAGCCAATGGCAAGCCCTCGTATCATACAATGGCTTGTAATCTTACAAGAGTTTGATTTAATGATGATCAATCACAAGGGCACCGATAATGTAGTTGCTAATCATTTATCTCGATTGCAATGGGATAACAAAGAGGGTGAGTATTTAATTTCTGATCATTTCCTTGATGAATTCCTCTTTGCTGGTGTAGTGAATAATCAATCACCCATAGAGAAAAACTGGTACAGTAGCATTCTTACCTATCTCCTCACCCAACAAACACCACAAGAGTTAAACCTTAAGAAGAAACAATAGTTTCTTCACCGAGCCAAGTACTTTATGGAGATCAATGGGCAACTTTACAAAGTGTGTCCTGATGGCTTGGTTCGATGGTATGTTCCCGATATAGATCAACTATGAGTTCTCCAAGATACTCATGAGGGTCCTTGTGGGGGTCATTACGTTGGGAGATGAATGGCCATCAAGATCCTGCTTGCAGGATATTATTGGCCTACGTTATTTTGGGACGCTAATCATTTCTTCCAATCTTGTGAGTGTTGTCAATGTGATGGGGGAATGACTGCTAAAATGGAGGGTCTGCAACAATGGATTCAATCGTTAGAACCCTTTGACATTTGGGGAATTGATTTTATGGGGTCAATTACACCAATGCCCAATGGAAAAGTTTATATTATTGTTGTCATTGATTACCTAACAAAATGAGCTGAAGCAGCTACTGTTAAAGATTGTACATCATCTACAGCTGCACGATTTGTTCAATAAAAAATCATAAATAGGTTTGGTGTGCCATGTGCACTTATTTCAGACAATGGTACACACTTTATAGGTGCAACTTTTCAAAAATTAATGCAATGCTTAGGGGTTGAGCATAAATTGATTACACCATACCAGCTCCAAGTGAACGATCAAGCACAAGTCACCAATAGGGAGATTACGAAGATATTAACAAGAATCATTAGCAAGTTTAGGCGAGACTAGAGCACTAAAATAAATAATGCTCTTTGGGCATGCCGCTCCACATGGAAACTCCCTACAAGCTACTCTCCCTATGAGTTAATGTATGGTAAATTACCAATGCTTTCCATTCAAATTGAGCTCCACACAATATCCACGACATGTGATCTCAACCTTGACCTTGATCTAGCACAGAAACAACGATTAGTAACCCTTAACTTGCTAGATGAAAATCAATTAGCTACCCTGTCATCTAATGAATTGCACAAGGCCTTCAATAAACAACATCATGACCTAAAAATTAGGAAAGTTAAATATCAGCCAGGAGATAAGGTTCTCTACTAGAATTCCACACATGTGCCACAACGTACTAAATTTCAAACACTATGGGAAGGACCTTATATTATTTATGCAACTTTTTCCTCAAGGGCCATGACAATATACAAACCTGAGAGCCCATATAAGAAACTTTTGGTCAACGTGCAATAAACCAAACCTTTCTAGGAGCTTAGGACAACTAGTAGACATGCTACCTCTCTTGATGGACAACCCTACTCACTATTTTGAATCTCCTCCTTCCAACTTAGTTATGGGGGAGATGGCCACGTATGCTAACCATTCTAGGCCCTCAATTCTTTTTGAATTTTTGTTTTACATATTTTTTGTTTTAAACATTCTTTCAACTTTTCTTATTTGTGTTTTACACCATCGTTCATATTTTTACTATTTCTTTGTTTGCTTAATTTACTTTTATTCATCATCTAATAAGTGCTCTTGATGGTGGATTAAATTATATTATATTTATTACTAATGTTTAGTTTTTACCTTTGAATTATGATGCTGATATTAAGGTATGGTTCTTTTGGTAAAATAGGCAATGAGTCCATGCCATCCACTCATCCATACAACTCTATGGTCTCCTTTGACTTGGAACTATACATTCCCCTTTTTCTAAGTAAATTTGTTAATGAATTGGTGGCTAGGTATTTTTCAAACTAAGGAAAGACTCAAAGGATGAAAAGGGTGTGACTTCAAGAGAATTTGATGCATTGGTGCAGACCATTCTCTTGGGTGCTTGGATGCTTTTTCTTGGGTTTTCCATCATTTTGACATTGTTCAAATATTAGGAAGCTGAGTGAATAAAAATAAGTCTTTGCATGGTGTGGTTCTCACGCATAAAAAAAAAAGAGACAGAGAGAAAAGAGAAAAAGGTGAGAATTCAAAGCACACCCCTTAGACATAATAAAGTAATAATGGCAACAAGCATTAGTTATGGCACTGGAAAAACATGTTACCCATGCCTGAAGGTTCCCTCTAACTAAGGTCCTTTCTCGCTTCCTGCTTCTCCATCTCACTTTCCTTGGGATGGTGGTCACTCTTTGTGAGAGCATTCTTGTTGCCTCAAGAGGATGGTTTGGCCAAGTGTATTGATGCAAGCTCATTGAATGTGGTTGGTTTGAGTCTGGATTTGGGATGAGTTCTACTTAGTTATCTTAACCATGAAATACACAAGGGGCTTTACACAACCTTGTTCTTGGGATTCCATTCCATTCTCTCCTCTCCATCTTTCTTCCCATTTTTCACCTCATTGTCGATTTTATCATTAGTCCATTCTGGGTTGATGCATTATTTTTCTTTATTAAATTCTTATGGGTAAGTTTTTAAATCTTGCTTCCAAATGACATTCCTAGAGCTTACGGACTCTTTGGTTTGTGGGTTTGTCTAGGCATAAAGGGCATGAACCTACTTTGGGGAGGACCCACTTGCATATCTTTTGGTTTGGTTAATTAAAGTTCTTTATCCTTAAACACTGTTACAATCAAATTCTTTTTATTTACCTCATCCATGTCATCCAAATTGTATGCACCTTCACAACTGTTTGTAATGAATTCCTTTTTATTGTTGTGAATACATTCTTTCCACTACTTGTGTCAAGCTTTCTCTGAATTGTATGGATTGCTTCTATTATTTAACCCATTTGTCAGTCTTTCCACTAATAATATCAAGCAAGCAATCTATCACAATCACAACTTGGCTAGATAAAATCACCAATGAGACAAGGTATGCAGCCATTATTTATGTATTATATATACTAATCCTTGGTTTTGTTATGATTGTAGTGGGAAGCGTGGATTGGAAGCAAGACTGTCATCACCAAAGAGGATGCAACCATATCACTCATGGGAGATTATTCCTGATCACTGGATCTCTTTTACCTCTCCCTTATTCTTCTATGGCCAAGAGGGGTTGGATGTTCTTTGGATTCGTTGGTGTTCATTCCTAATTATCATGAACACCAATTTTGTAGGTAATTGTAATATTGTATGCTCGAGCACCTTTGTATTTGTCTGTTTTCTCTCTGTCACTCTGCATATCAATCAAATAAGTCCACATCCCCCTAATATATTTTGTTAAGAATTTTTTTCTCTTCATCTATACTTGAGGACGAGTTTTCATTCAGTCGTGGGGGTATGATGAGAGTGGTTACTCTAGCAATTATTCTAATTATTAAAGTAGTTACTCTAGTAGTTACTCTAATTATTAGAATGGTTACTCTAACGATTACTCTAGTAGTTATTCTAATTATTAGAGTGGTTACTCTAGTGGTTACTTTAGCAGTTATTCTAATTATTAGAGCAGTTACTCTAATTATTAGAGTAGTTGCTCCCAAGTCTATAAATACAATGCCCAAGTGTACAATTGGGAGGAAGTCTTTTAGCAATCAAGTAGTGAAACTCTTGTAGTCTGTTTGAAAGTTAGAGTATTTTCCAAGTGCCTGCAGCAGGAGATCGAAGTGTGGACGTATCTTTATTCAAGCATTAATGTACTTGAGCACACTATTGTGTTGGCGATAAAGATGTGCTCTTTAATTCATCCTTGCAGCACTTGAGATTTGTTTTCTTATGCATTTATTTTATTTTATTTTCTTATGCATTTATTTTATTTTATTCACTTTACATTTATGTTATTAGCACAGCAATTCATTTTGATCAATTAAGCAAATTGTTAAATTACACAAGCACGACCACTTCAAGCATGTGTGTAATGTTTGGTAACCCAGTAACGATTAGGGTTTGGTAATCCTTGCATTGGTTCAGGATGTGTACGGTAAGTGGGAACGGATGCTAGTGTTAGAATTAGTTAGAACTTAATTAATGAGTAGTTAACTTAAATTAATCACTTAGTTACCTCTCTCCTTCCCTACTAGTGTAGGACATAAAAACATAAAAGCTATAAAAATCATATGCTTCAAGCTTACTTAATCATACAATCATGACATACAGGTAAGCTTGGGAAGACAATGATCAACCAACCCATCCTTGTTCCACAAGGGCACATCAGCACTTAGTTCTTGGAATTCGATCAAATTGTATGTGAAACACTCGTATTCATATGGTTGAGCATACTAGTACCTCGCCACTCATCAGTTAGTAATAACATTTTTCACTTAAAAATAAAATACGTTGGTAATAACATTGTTTCCCTCAAAAACTAAATGAAAGCTTTACAAGGATATTCAAGCACTTGTACAAGGATTTCCATGTCTAGAATACTGAACTTGTTTCTTAAAGGACAACTTGGGTAATATGTTTATTGATTAACGAATAATCAACTTCATGTTTAATTCCTTAGGACAGTGTAAGATAAAATGCAGCTTAACCATTTCCGGCGGCCAAAAAGCAACAAAAAACATAAAAGTTGTTTGATTTTGGGATTTCGTTTATTTGATTCGTCAGAGCAATAAAAACATCTCTTACACTATACGTCGATATTCGTGAATCTTGGAAAATTTTCACTTCCAGTGCGTACCGGAAGCAGGGCTGTGTACCCAAAACAGAAAACAGTATTGCGAATCTCAAGAAAATTTTCACACTTCCGGTGTGTACTGAAAGCAGGGTGCGTATTGAACCGAAAACAAATAACAGGAGTCCGAATCTCAGAAAGGTTTTGCTTCCGATGTGCAAGCAGATATTTTTTATTTAAATTAAAATAAAAATAATATTTAATAAATTTAAAATACATATAATTTAAATATTTTATTATATTTTAACTAAAACTCCCACCTCAGAACCGATACCAAGTCTTTGAATATACTCACGTACCCAAAGTCCCTGCATATATTTTAATGAGACCTTTTTACTAGCAAAGCCAAAACCAGAACTTACAGCCAAAAACAGAACTTAAAAAGAAATTTTTAGAGAGTTGAGGAAAATGGAAAATTTTCTACCGGTTTTAGGAAGCTTAACGGGCACTTGCACTTACAGTGAACAATTAAAATGCAAATGAAGATTTAAAAAATCCAAGGAAAACGTTGTTTAGCCTAAAAAAATATTAAAATTAAAATAAACAAGGACACGTTTACAAGCATAACCATGAACCATTCCGTTAGCAAAGCAGATTCTGTATTTCAACATATCAAGCCTTTTCACTCTGAACAGAGCTTTTTCAACTATGAAAAGAGCTTTCCATTTCCATTTAACGTTAAAAATGTGCAAGCACAGCCATCATCGTGATTTTACTTGTAAATAGTTATAATAATACCAGCAACATCAGAGCTAGACAGAGTAAATCTTATAACTCGTTATTGATTATTGAAACACAGAACATACATACAGTAGCCGTAACAGTACTACTTCCCTAGAATCATATTATCATCATGAAATTACTTGTGCCGTCACTCTAACCAGAAATCTGAATGTGTTTGACCTCGGGCTTCAGCTCCGACTTCTTGGGCACGGTGACGGTGAGAACGCCATTTTCCATGGCGGCCTTAATTTCATCAGTGTTTGCGTTGTCGGGCAGACGGAAGCGGCGAGTGAACTTGCCGCAGGAACGTTCAAGGCGATGCCAGCGTTCATTCTTTTGCTCGTTCTCGCGCTTTCGTTCTCCACTAACCTGCAGAACGCGGCCGTCCTCAACCTCGATTTTGACATGGTCCTTGTTCATTCCCGGGAGATCCGCCTTAAAGACGTGAGCTTCTGGCGTCTCCTAAGGGGCGCGGGAGAAGGTGTGAGAATGGTCTGGATGCCGACAGAATGAATGTTCCTGTGTTTTCGTCGCTAACCAGCAGGGCCTTCGTGCACCTTCCACTTATTTCGATGTCAGGCCCCTTTTATCATGATCACGGTTGTGTAAGGAAACGCTTTTAGTTAAATGGGGATATTATTAAAGTGGAAAGGGCTAAACAATAGCTGGTGTGTAAGGAAAAGCTTTTATTTAAATGAGGATCTTATTTAAGTGGAAAGGGCTAAACAATAGAAAAAGGTTAAGGCACTTAGTTGGTAATGATTACAAATAATTAGTATTTCAAAAATTATTTAAACAATATGTAAGCCCTTGAAGGTGTGAATTTCTTAATATTGATGGTGGAATTTCAAATAAAGTTGTTTCTTTGAATCTTATTAGATTCTTTGATAATTTTGATATTTTTGGTTTTGCTGAAACTTGGGAAAATGTTGGTTTTGTAGATTTGTAGTTGCTAAATTTATGAAATTTGTTGTAAGAAATACATGAAATAGATGTGGCATTGTACTGTTAGTGAAGAAATATCTTGAAAATTAAGTGCTTTTAGGAAAAATTGATGATCATAAACAATATATTTAGTTAAAAATTTTATGTTAGCATGGTTGTGTTTTTGTTCCCATGCACTATTTTGCTTGTAGAGATGCTATAATTGTATGATTTTAGAGAGCTTTATCATGATCATCTTTTTCAATTTTTAGGCAGAGATATTGTAGAATTTTTAGCAAAAGGCTCCAAATTTATTTGTGGAGATTTTAATGCAAGGATAGGCTCACAATAAACAAAAATTATTGCATGGCAACAAAATGTTGGCAATTTAGACATGGTTAAAGATGACAATTGGATACAACATTCTCTAGTTGACACTATTAATAAGATGGGTCAACAACTATTAGAATGGATAAAAAAATTTTATCTTCTAATTTGCAATAGCCTTGCTAAATTTCCTCAATCTTCATCATTTACTATCACAAGACCTCAGGATAACTCTTGCACTAATTTGCTTTTATAATCTTATGAAGATATTGATTTTATTAAGGAGTTGAAAATTGAAGATGATTTAGTAAAGTCTTACCATCATCATGTAGATTTTTTGTTGCAAATTCAAATTGTTTCTCAAACAATAAAAAATAATAATTTTTAAAAAATTACATATAAACTCACCTCAAAAGTTAAGGAAAAATATATGAATGTAACACATAACAAATAGACTCTTGAAAGATGGCATAAGAAGCTTAACCAATTTTTTCTTATAGCTACTAAGCAAGTTGTGCATTCACAACAACAATGTGCTTAGAAGACTTGTTTTGATGAGGATTGCATATAGGCTAGGTAGAATATTAAGAATGTAAATAAGAGTCATATAGAAAGTTTAGTTAAGGCCTATAAATGCTTGATTAAAACCAAGAGAAGGAAATTTATCAAGGAGCAACATAAATATTCTGTTTATACCATTAAAAAGGAACATAGACAGCTTTGGCAATGTTTTCATCATAAAGCCCCTTCATCATTTAATTTTTCTTTTCAATATATTTGCTCATTGTACAATAAGCCATTTACAAAAGAGGATAATTCTACTACTATTTTATAGTGAGCACTACTCTAATTTACTCTTAAGAAACTCACAAAAGATATTTAAAAGGTAGCATTTCACAAAAGGTGTAGATTCAGATAGTTTATATGTAGAAGTATTAAAGTGAACAAGATTTACTATTCATAGAGATATTTGGCACAAATTAAATTCAGAAATGGAGCAAGGATTAAATTAACATTTGGAAACTAGTAAAGATATCTTGTTATATAAAAGGGGGAATAAAAATAATTTGAACAATTATCAAACGATCATTGTAAGTCATATTTTTTTAAAGTTGTTGGGCACTCTCCTAGAAAAGCAAATCAATTCTTGGACTAAAGTTAACCAAGTAAGGGTAAAGTGTCAAGTAGGTTTTAGACAAAATCACTCTACTGTTAATCACTTAGTTACTCTTAAATACTACATGGAGTTTGCAAAAAATGCCTAATAAAAAAATTGTATTTGTTTTATTAATTTTCCAAAAGCACATAATTTAGTGATTTGTACAAAACTATGATTGCACTTGCATAAAATTGACCTTCTTTCAAATTTGATTGTAGTAATTCAAAGATTGTATAAGGAAGTAATTATTAAAATTACTGACAACAATTCAGAAAAAAATTCAATTCTAAAGCAAAATTGGAGTTAAGAAAGGTTATCCACTTTCTCCAAATCCTTTTGGTATCTTTATTGATGAACTACAGGAATGGTTGTGCAACAGATAAGATAGTCATGCTATTAAAATTGGATTTTAGGTAGTGAATCTTCTTTTATATGCAAATGATGTTGCCTTAATATCCACTATTCAAAAAGGTATGTAAAATATGTTACAAATTTTAGAAAATAATTGTCATTCATTTGCTTTTCAAGTGAATGTGGATAAAACCAAATTGATGATTTGGATACAAAAAAAAAAAAAACTTGTTATAACTTCCATTTTAGAAGTGCCAATGTGTAAATGGTAAATTATTTTAAATATTAGGGTGTCATTTATATAAACAATTACATGTTAAAGAAGTGCATCAAAGAAAAAATAACAAGAGGTTTCAAGGCTTTGTATTCTTTCAAGAAAAAGTGTAAGGATTTAGGACTTTAGGCTTAGAGGGTCAAAAAAAATGTTTTTTTCATACTATCATCTATCCTACTATATTATATGGATGTATTATTTAGGGAGGTAAACTTGATGCTAAACATTGGAAAGATATTGAAAGAATGCAAAACTATTTTCTTTAGATGAGCTAAGGTACAGATGAAAACATATTACTCATTGTTATCATATGAATATGATTTATTACCTTTAGAAGTAGAAGCCTTGTGCCAATTCATTATATACACTCATAGCTTATATATGTCAAGGAAAAATAAATTTTTAAAAATAGTCTTAAGAAGTGACAAGATCATAATTGGTATTTTCAAGGAATGAAATAGATGAGAAAATAGAATATCTATTGGAAGTATTTGCAACAAAATCCTAAGCATATTCACCAACTAGTTAAGGAGAAGATTTTAATAAAAATATTTCCTAATATAGAAGGAAAGAGAATTTTATTTACACCACATTAGATCTAATAAACTAGGTGTAGAAGCTTACTATCTCATAGCTACTATTCTAACCAAGTATTGGAATGCTATCAGTAAGCCTTATTTAAGTTCTTATGATCTTAGAATTGAAAGTAAAAGATGGAATCAACTCCCTCAAAAAGAGCATATTTGTAGGTTGTGCAGATCAAGAGCCCTTGAAGATGAGTTACATGTATTTCTTTCTTATAGTATGATCACTCATTTAAGAGAGCATTATAATGTTACAATTAAAAACCTATATGATTTATTTTTTATGTTTCCATTAGTGCCTGATTAATTTATAAATTCTATCTTTATTTTCATGAAAATGTAATATATGTCTAGTTGATCCTATGGGTCTTTGGATATAATTAAAGCTTCGTTTCATTTTGTTATGAGGATCTTGGGAAATTCTTTGTTGTAATCCAAAATTTCCTTTTAAGAAGCTCTTTAGTAGAATGTAGGTATAACACAATAATACCTCAAATATAGTTCAAATTTACAATCTCTTATATATAAACTAGCAGGCTTACTAAGTTAAACTATCCTTTGCATCCATGGGTATAATGTAGTTATGGTCAAGAGGCCAAGTACTAAGTTGAAATTTGGTACAAAAAATAAATAAGTATAATAGAAAACATTACATATAGTTTTTCATTCTTTTATTTAATTTTTGGCCATCAACTTTGTTTCTTTAAAATTCTTTGTTAAGTAGTCCTTTAGATAGATCCTCTATTATTCCAAATGTGACATCTTGTCCTTATGTGTCATGGTAAATGTCAAATATATGATATATTAGACATTATGCATACGAAGAAAATATACCAAATGCAAAATATCTATGATATTGGACATTATGTATAAAGGAAATAATAGGAAAAATGCAAAAAGAGAAAGAAAAGAATGCCTTATTAATATAGAATAGTGTATCCAGATCATGCTCTAAGAGTGTTTCTTGGTGTTTTTTTCCTTTGGCATCTATCCCTTAGAGGCAATCCAGCACTGCCACCATGGTTAGGCCTATAACCCTACTAGAAAGAATGGCCAGTCCACTTCCCATTCCACTTCACTTAGCTTCCATGACTTGCTTGTACTGACTTTGCCACTCCATGCTTGGCATGACCTCTAAGCTTGGGTATAAATGCCTTAGGTCAAACCCTCAAAGGTCAGCTTTAGAGACACATCCATTATTACAACATGCCCTTTTAGGTCTTAATTACAATTTCCCTTTCAGGTCTTTGTTAAGATAACAATAATACTTATTATGAAAAGGCACCATCTTCATTAGGTAGTAGCATCATTTGGAAATGTGGATGTGACAATCTACCCCTCTTAGGTTTTGTTAATCCTTAAATGAGTCCATGTTCTATATCTTTTTCCAACTCTAATGCTTTCTTTCATGATCCTATGCTCTAATAATTTGATTTCTCATTTGAACTTGAACTTGAACTTGTTTTTTGCTTATTCTGAAAACAAGATATATGTGAGAAAAATATGAGTTTTAAATATTAATTTCTTAATACTTATGTCATGTTCTAAGAAAATGAGAAGAGGTGAATTAAAGATCTACCAACCACCAATCACTAGTCCTGACCAAGATCACACAAAGTGCAACTCATATCTAGTTATTCAAGTGAAGGTAGGGTAAATTCTTTATTCCCAACTTTCATTACCTTGGATATTTTAGTTATCTAATTAAAACATAAATTGAATACCTTAAATAGCTATGTTGACACATCCTTGTTATGCAATTGGATACATCAACGTAGCCCCCTCGACATAGTAAAAAAATTCTATATATAGGCATGACACTTAATTAAATTTTCATCATTTTCTTCCAAATGATATAGGAATTTTTACATTTTTTAGAGCATATAGACCTTCTAAGAGCTATAATTCTCAAACTACTCACCTAATTCACCTCATTCTTTGATCCTCTAGCTATTGAAGGTACACTTTACATCATAGGGGACATAAACCTTCAGTTCCTTCTAGAAAATTTTTCAAATTTTTTCTAAATCCCCCAAGGTTTACCAATTAAAATAATATTAAATCACTCATCCTAAGTTGATTAAACTTAACAAACAAACTTTGGTAGCTAATAATTAATATAATATCCACCACTGAGATCACAAATAACCCAATCTAATAAGAAAGGAATCAAAATAACTAAGGGTTATAAGGTAAAAAACTAATCCTTGGTAATGTTTGCGATCATAGATGACACCAAAGAAAGGACCGTAAGTAGGTGGACCTTCCCAACCTAAGAAAAAGCAACTAAGAGGACGAAGGGGCTAATAGCAACAACCATAGCAACCCCAAGAGCAAGTGACTGAAGCAACATATGCCAAGAGACCTCTTTGAGAGTAGCCTAAAGTGAAATTTTTCTAGCAAATTTCCATTATAGAGTTCAACTAGTCTAGGTAGGATGAAGCTCTTGAAGTCATCCTAATGGAGGCTTGCCTAGAAAGAATCAAAACTAAGGAGGTTTATAGTTCTATTCTCCAAGAAATAAACTTTAGATCCTTATTGGAGTTGGCACCCAAAGATGTCCGCACTCAACTGTAGAGGTCTCCCATGTCACACATTCTCTTCTCTAGTGAAGAATGGAACATGGGGGAGGCCTACTATTTTGGAACAACTAGCAAGGAAACACATCTATTAAGATCAAGAATATCATGGTCTCCTACTCAATTGATGCCATCGTGGAGGTCCTCTATTTTCTTGACACCAGGGAAACATTGACAAAGATATCAATCGAAGCTAATCCAGAAGCCAAGAAAAAATGGATCTAACATTGATATGGAGTGGATTGTAAGAAATACAGTGCACTTACCAAGGTGGAGCAAGCATAATTTAAAATTGTAGCCTATCACCTAAACCCCACACTGAGGCTAAGTAAGGTCATAGCCTTCTCCACTCATCTATGCATTGCTCTAAGCAGAAAGTTCCCTTTCAACCTTTCCACCTTATCTATCTAGAGATATAAAAGCACTTTATGGAGAATAAAAAAAGATAGAAGATGTTCCCCTTTCAATGCCAAATCAAGAAACTTTGCAAAAGTGGAGGCATAGCATGCTATGTTAATGACATGGTTTATCATGCCCCTACGACATCCTAGCAAGAAATGATAGAAGATAAGGTAGTAGCCAAGCTGTTGGAAGAAGAGAAGCCACCACCAACACCACCTATAGGAGTAACTATACTAGAGGTACTTGTAGCTATAGAGAGACTCTAGAACCTCTATGAGTAGGAGCTATAGTAGAAAGAAGGCTCAACAGGTGGTGGAAAATCATTAGTTTACTATCCAATCCTAACCCATCTCAATGAGGTCACAAGAACCATTAGTTGGTTGGACCAAAAAACTACCATGCTATTTTCAACACAAAGAAACTAAGCATCCACAAGAACAAATCTAAGTTCTTGAGAAGTTATAGTATCCATCCCTAGATTAACATTCCTTCAAATTTCAAGGAATGATGTAATTTTCTTAGTCCTACTAGAGGAAGGCAAGGGGATGACTTTTCTAGTCATACAGCATTGAGGATAGGAGATAGTGGTAGAGGTGGTGGTTGATATGGTAGCCAAGGTCATGAATACTCCTATGACATCCATGCTAGACATTTCCATAATGGTAGATATCCAAATATCTATAGGAGAAAGGAGTGGCTAGTAGAGCACTACCTAGCATGAAGAAGTATTAGAATGATTGGTGGGAACCCAATAATTGCTTCTACAAATCTTTGATCTCTCAAATTAGATTACTACAATCTAGTTGCAATTGCAAAAGACTAAGAGCAAACTACTCATTTCCAATGCCCAACTAAAGATAATCACTATGGATCAAGAAATTAGAATGTGGAATGAATAAGTTTCCAAATTAAAATCATACCTACCACAAAACACACAAAATTTTACGTGGTTTCCCAACTTGGGTACTTCCACACTTGGAGGGTGGAATCCATGCATATCTTCAAACTTTGTTTCTCTATCAAATATGATTTGAAGAACACCACACCATATACAAGCATTAAGCTATGCACCAAAGTGTTTCATTGCTGTGAAACCACTCAACCTTGCAAGATCCCAACAAGCTCAAAATGTGGTTTTAAAAATCTCACAACCTTTAAAAATTAAGATCTACTCTAGAGTGTTTTAGCATTGTAGAACCACTCAACATCACACAATCCCAACAAGCCCAATATGGATGCCTTCTTACAAGAAGCACATTAACCCCATAGGGCAACAAGAAAAAGAAAAGATATAAGGAAAGAATATAACTACAATTACAAGTCCTTATTGTTGAAACTCAATTCAACATACAATTAACATACAACCAAGAAAATGATGTGACAATGAAAGACAAGTGTACCATAGCATAGATATGATAATGATTTCTTTGATGTGAATAGTGCTTGCATAATTCTCAAACATTTTATGTCTCCTTATAGCTCCAAAGCTTTTAAAAATTCCTCAAAATTCATGCAATGAATACCCAATGACTAGTGTAGACGTCTCCTTCAAAGTTGGGACATCTACCTAAGATCTACCTCAATTTTGAAGAGATGTATTATTCTAAAATAGAACATCTCTAGGGAGATGTCTACTTTCAAATGGAGACATCTACTATTTCTAAGAAACATCCACTTGTGATTTCTTTCTTTTCAATAGCGACATCTATTATTTCTTGGAGATGTCTTCTCAACTCTTTGAACTCTAGTGCCTAATGTTTTCTCTCATTAATTTTTCTTCTTTCCAATCCTTGGAGCATCTTCATTTCATTTTTAGTCTTTGGTTTTAGTCCATGATCATTCATGTTCTCATGTTGGCTCATAAGAGCTTCACTTCATCAACTCATTGTAGATCTTGTTTTTCTTGAATCCTTAGTCCTTATGTGGAGTTCTTGTTCATGTCTTGTAAACACATCATCCATAACAAAGATTCTTTCTTTTCCATTTTCCTTAAGGTTTTGGCTTACCAAAAGGTTGACAATATTTCCTTTTTTGATGATGTACAAAACTTTAAAAAATGGATTAGTAGGTCTAAAAATCAATTGAGCTAAAGATAATACATCCTGACTACAGTACTTAACTCATAAGTCATTAAGACATATAATTGCAATATTGCTCATGATACTAGTTTAAATATATCCATCAAATCCACTAGATGCCAATTGTGATCAATCATGATCATGCCATATTTCATAAATCATAATCACATATTACATTAAGTCATTTCACATCATCACATCAAAATCACATCCCAATCACAAATGATATCCATAATAGCACAATTAATTTGATCTCTATATCTAATTCACATTACAACTACATTCTCATCACAATGATATCAAATTTCAAATTCTCTCCCCCTTTTTGGACATCATCCAAAAGGAGTGGAACCTAGCAACAAGATAGATCAAAAGAATACATAATCTTCATCCAAGTAGAACCTTATAACAGTTTATAAATATATTTTCATAAACAAAAAATTTCATATGAACAAGTACATACATACTTAACTCATAAGGAATTTTTAGATTAGTCTCTAGGTCAAGAGATAAAGCAATTTCCAAGATGTCCATATGGATCACATGCATCTTGAGGAAGTTTAAGGTATATTATCCATTCATTTTCAGAACGTTATAAGAAGCTTTCATAATGAAATTGTGAGTACTTCTTACTTTAGTTCATATTAGCAATAGAGGGCTTAAGTACTCTAAGAAGATATATTCATAGTATGCAGTACTATCATAAAGATACAACATTTACAAAATCAGTTAAATAGAGCACATTTTGTAACATTGTTTAATAGGGTTGACAAACCAAATTTCATTTAAGAGNAATATTTTGCTCTAATATCATATGAATATATCCTTCATATGCCTTCCTAATATTTACGTTTATGAAAAAAAATCTTCATACACTTTCACATATGGATGCTTCATAATAATCCATGAGGTCCAAGCTTCCTCTACATATGTGCTTATTGTTGACCTGAAGCTAATTTCTTTATTATCTTGGCTATTAAATTTTTTTTAATCCAACAAGACTCATAACAATCTTAGATTAAAAAATTATTAAGCACATATCAAAACAAATTTGTATTTCTTGATCATTCAACTATCCCTTACCTTACCGCTTATCTAAAAAACTTGGTTCAAATTAGTGGTATCTTATGATAAATAAGGATGCAAATCCATTCTAGATTCTCATATTCTAATATACTTTTAAAAATAAACCTTTTAAGGATATGCAAGAAACTAAATAGTTCAAAAGATAGCACAAGAGATAGCTGTACTAGTTTGTTTTCTTTTTCTACAGATTAAACTTATATTTTTCACCTACAAAATAAAAAATTTAAAAACTAACACACATTTTAACTAGCAATAAAGGAAATAGAAACTTACCATAACTTATCTTACTTTCTTATTGAGGTGAGAGAAAATTAAAGAATTTTGAGATGAGGTCCTCTATCATGGAGTATCTCCTACCTTTTACTTTTCTTTCATTTATTTCATCACTAATATATGGTAGTCTTTGTTGTTCATGTTCTTTAAAATAGGAGAATATATGGTCATATATTTTTCTAGAGATTTTTCCAACTTTTAGCTCATTCTCATTCCAAGTTACGACACCCTAAGATAGACTTACTAGGTTCCTTTTGACAAGACCAAGAATTAATGCTTTTTCTCCAACATGAGGATGACCAAAATCTTGTTTAATTCCATAATTTTTACAAACAAATAAAGTGTTTTCTTCATGAATAGAGTTATCAAACTTGATTACACTTGAGCTAGAGCTTGTATCCTTTTGTGGGGTTTCTTCCAAATCTTCACTCCTAAGCTAATTTTCATGGATTCCTCCTTCTTGAGAATCCATGCATCTCTCTTCATCTAATGGGGTTAGTAGTTGAATCTCAACCTTTATGTATAAGATTTATCCTTTTAATTTGGAATATAAGGTATGAAATTCAAAAAATTATCAATTCATATTTTTCTTTAGCTTATTAAGTAGATAATGTAGGATAAGAATTTCTTCACGTATTTCACTATACCTTTCATCATACTTACCTTTTGGTTCATTAGAAATTTGTAATGAATTTTCATTTGTAAGGGCCATTTAAATAAGCTAAGAATCTTTTGTGGAGTTATCCACTTCTTCTTCACTTTGCTCACCATTATCCCAGCTAGTGTAGAAGTTGGTATTTTTCCCACATCAGTTCTCTCTTTTCGTTGCAACCTGTCATTACTAGGATATTTAGAGGCCACATGGCCTCTTCCTCCACATATCCAACATTCTATTGAAAAATCATCAAAATTATATTTAAAAACCTTTTGACCTTTATCCTTACCTTTAGAGTTGGATTGGTTAAGGCTTGAATAATTGACACTTCTTCCCTTTCTTGTAAGAAGCCATTGAACTCTTCTTGAAAGAAGAGCTCTTTCCCCTTCATTACCCACATCTTGCTCAATAGGTTCCTTTTTTTAGATGTCTATTTTAAAGCAATTAACTTTTCTTTTATTGCCCCTTTGCTTATGAGATTCATTTCATAAGTAATAAGAGCACTTTGGAGCTCTTCAAATTTTAGAACCAAAAAATCTCTAATCTCTTCCATAGCTATAACCTTAGGTCTAAATTCTGGTTGGAGTGTTCTAATCATTTTTATTATTACATCACTTTCAAGAAAGTCCTTGCCTATAGCCCTAATCACAACAACTAGATCATTTATCCTAGAAAAATAGTCCTTTATCTTTTTACCTTCTCTCATTTTGAGTTTGTTGTAGTCAATTTGTAAGACTAGAAGTTTAGATTGTTTAACTATGGATGTACCCTCATACATAGCTTCTAAGGTTTCTCAAATCTCCTTAGTAGTTTTACATCCAACTATTCTATTAAATTCAAGCTTATTTAATGCACAATATAAACAATTTTTTGTTTTGAAATCATACATAAACTTATCATTTTTCTTCTAATGTTCATTAAGAATGGACTCCCTTACCTCAAACTCCTTTGACTCAAGGAAGCCTTGCATCCTTACCTTCTAGTACACAAAATCAAACCCATCAAACATTGGTGGCTTTGTGTAAGATGTCCCCTCCATAGTTCACTCTTGAAAATTAAAGCTAAATATAAGAGAACCAATATTCGATACCACGTGATGATTGAGAACTTAAAAAGGGGAATGAATAAGTTCTTAGATTAAAATCATACTTACGATAGGACACACAAAATTTTATGTGGTTTCCCAACTTGGGTACTTCCACACTCAATGGGTAGAATCTATGCACATCTTTGGACTTTTTTTTCTCTATCAAATGTGGTTTGAAGGACATCATACCCTATATAAGTATTGAGCTCTACACTAAAGTGTTTCATCATTGTGAAATCACTCAACCTCATAAGGTCCCAACAAGCTTAGAATGTGATTTCAAAAATCTCACAACCTTTACAAAATTGAGCTTCACTCCAAAGTATTTTGGTGTTGCAAAACCACTCAATCTCACATGATCCTAACAAGCCCAATATGAATGTCTTGTTACAAGGAGCACATCAACCTTGTAGGGCAACAAGAAAAAGAAAAGATACAAGGAAGGAATGCAACAACAATTATAAGTCCTTGTTGTTGAAGCTCAATTCAACATACAGTTTACATACAACCAAGCAAACAATGTGACAATGAAGGACAAGAGTACAAGAGAATAGATATGATAGTGATTACTTTCATGTGAACACTACTTGCATAATTCTCAAGAATTTGATGTCTTCTTATAGCTTCAAAGTTTTTGAAAATTCCTCAAATTTCATGCAATGGCTACTCAATGACTAGTGTAGATGTCTCCTTCAAAGTTGGGATGTCTACCTAAGATCTACCTCAATTTTTCAACTATGTTTTGTTCTAAAGTGAAATGTCTCTAGGCAAACATCTACTTTCATATGGAGACATCTACTATTTCTAAGAAACATCCACTTGTGATTTCTTTCTTTTTGGTAGAGACATCTACTGTTTCTTGGAGACGTCTTCTCAACTCTTTGAACTTTAGTACCTAATGTTTTCTCCTATTAATTTGGCTTCTTTCCAATCCTTGGAGAATTTTCATTTGGTTTTTAGTATTTGGTTTCAATCCATGCTCATTCATGTTCTCATGTTGGCTCATAAGAGCTTCACTTTGTCAACTCATTGTAGATCTTGTTTTCCTTGAGTCCTTAGTCCTTGTATGGAGTTCTTGTTCACTTCTTGTAAACACATCATCCACAACAAACATTCTTTATTCTTCATTTTTCTTAAGGTTTTGGCATACTAAAAGGTCAACAACCACCATAGAGAATCAATGGTTAGTTACTAAGGTTGTGGAGTTTTAGGTCCATCTCTTCGACCCCATCATTCTTAGCCTAGAAATCACAAGGGATTAAAATTTCCAATAATGTTAACACAAATTAAGGGATGTTGAAAATGTGAAGGATTAATGCAACCCTATCAGAAGCTAGGAAATCCAATACTAATAAGGATTTTTCACAATTCTATAAGGAAAACTTGATCCTAACTAAAGATCTTCATTGTTTGCAAAATGTTGAACAATAAAAAGACTAGATAGTCAAATTTGTTTAGCAATTGTAGGAGAAGCTAGACAAGATAAATTTTTATTTGAGGATTTTAAAAGTAGAAAATAATAATCTCTTGATGAAGAAAGTTAGAGCACTTCAGTAGAGAATGGCCATCAAGGTAGCCACCTAGAGAAATGAGGTCCTAAAATTCGAATGAATCAAGAATCATTATAGGAACCAGCTCAGGCTCCTTAAGAAGATCAATGAAAAAGAAATCCAATTAGCGAAGATGAAGATGAATTTGGTCCACCAGTAACTCCAAAAAAGAGGCAATGTGTGGCAGCCCATCTTTGATGGATTGAACACATACAACAAAGCTAAAATCCACCTAAAGGAGTTGTAGATTGAGGAGATGATGGAGTACATGGAGCTTTTGAAATTCATTTGAAAACTTGGCTATGCTGATAGTAGGAAGATCAATAACTAAATTAAAAAAGCAAGTGGAAAGTTCCTATCATTTTTAGAAGGTAGAATTTAAGCATCATAAAGAGATCAAGCAATAGTTGGAGATAGCCAATGCCAAGCTTGAATTTCTCATGAGCAGATTCACTGACCAACGATTCATTGTTGAGAACTTGGCTAGAAGAAGGAGAAACTATCATGAGCTTTAGAACCTCATGAAAACATTTGACATTGAATGAAAATAATTCATAGCATGGTTTGTCAATACAAAGGAGTTATTCCTTGTGATGTCGTGCCCATGGGATATTCTTGCACTAGCCCACATATGTGAAGTCACATGAATTGCATATGATCCACATGGTAAAGAGGAAATGATGAAAGTGATAATAGATGCTTTCAAGATTTCTACAATAGTAGTAGTAGGAGAAAGTTAGCCTTAGCCACCTCCACCAACACAAGTGTTGAAACCTAATGAAGGACCTTCAGTGCCATAGGAGCCTCTAACTCTAAATATTATTTGAGAATTTACCTTCTCTTTAGCAACTTAGGAGTACCTACTGAATGTTTTTTAAAGTGTCCAATTATATTGTGATGAACACCAATATTGTAATCTCATACAATATGGCATTCAGAGTTAGTCAATTTATTTTTACATTAGTAAATTTCTTACTTCTTGAAATTTTATTCTCTTGAGGATGAATTTTTAGTTAATCGTAGAGGTATGATGAGTTGTCATATGATAGGCTACATCAATGAACATGCATTGATGTAGCCTCATTGATGCATTCCCATCAACACATAATGATATGCATTGATGCAAATGCATCAACACTAATGTAGGCAAAGCCTATATAAATGCATGTACCAACCACATTTATGGTGCCTTAGGTCCATAGCATAGTGAAGCCCTTGTAGTTTAGCTTCTTCAAAGATAGAATATTTTATCTTTGAGTCTACACATTATGAATTAAAGAGATTGTATAGATATTTATTCAAATGCCATGTACCAGAACGCATTGGCATGAATGACAATAAAGTTAAGATTTTTGATATTCATTGCAACATTTAGAATAGTTTAATCTTTATTATTTACACTTTATTTTCAATGCAATTTACACTCATGTCTCAAGTTAATTATTGCACTTAATCGGAAACACATAAGTACGATTACTTCAAACATAATGTATTGTGCTTGCTAATCCCAATAGTTGTCATTTGGTACACTCAATAATCATCACTTCATAACCCAGTAGTATTGATACTAGTTTGACATCTGCATAGAAAGTGGGGACAACTACTAATGTTAGAATATTTAGTCACTAGAATAGCTAAGTAGTTAAATAGTTAATTATTAAATATTCTTTTACTCACCTTGCCTTAGGATAAAATATATATGAAAATACTTATTCAAAATACATATCATGTACCTTAACTCACATTTAACCATACAAATTGATGGAACAAATGTAAGCTAGGAAGACAACGATCATACAACCCTTTGCCTCACAATTTAAGACTATAAGAAACTTAGGAACTGGAGCCCATAGAATTTAATTAGATCGCTAGTGCACACTCATGATTCATATGGTTAGGCCTAGGATATACATGTTGCTCATCATCAACAAAGCTCTATATGATCTAAAGAAAGCACCTAGGATCTAGTTCCAAAGAATTAATGACTATCTCACTAGAGAGAATTATCAAAATTACATGTTTGAACCAACATTGTATTTCAAGAAGTAAGGAGATGATTTCATTATCATATCACTATATATAGATGACATTATCTGTATTGCCATCAATAAAAAGCTAATAGAAGATTTTAAGAATGACATGAAAACCAAATTCAAAATGAAGGATGTTAGAGAATTCAAATAATTCCTATAAATTTAAGTGAACTAGGATAAGAAGAGAATGAAGATTCATCAAACAAAATATGAAAAATCGATCATTAAAAATTTTAATTTTAAAAATGAGAAAATAATCAGTGGTTCTCTATCATACAATTTAAAGTCAACCAACAACAATAATACTCCTCTCATAGATGTAACCATGTATAGAATCATGATTAGATCACTTTAGTTTCTTTGCCATACCATACTAGATTCAGAACATGTTAGATCATACTCATTTATAGTAATGTAAGAGCCAAGACAATCTCACATGCAAGCACTTATGCATCTCCTTAAGTATGTAAAAAGAACTCATAACTTTGGGATTTAATTTAGTAAAGGATATAATAAGCTTCTTGCATATTCATATGCTAATTAGGTAGGAGACAATGATGAAAAAAAATCTACATCAAAAGCTCTCATTTTGCATGAAAAAAATCTAGTATGCTAAAAATCAAGCAAACAATCATTCATTATCTTATCACTTATGAAGTAGAATTTATTTCCATGGTTGAATACCTCCAACATATACTCTAGCTAAATAAACTTCTCTTACACTTAGGATTAAAGGTTGAACTTGCTAAAAATCCATTTTATGAAAATGCAATAACAAATCAATTATCCTAAGACTATGTGCATCACAAAAAATCCAAACACATTGACATCAAATACTATTTCATCAAGCAAGAAGTGAAAGAAAGAAACATCAAACTCATTCACATTAGTTCCAAAGAGCAACTTGTTGACTTACTAAAAACAATATTTTGTCTTACAAGATCAATTTTCTCAATGAATCTATAGAAATTCAAATCTTTTCAAAGAAAGAAGAAAGCAAAGATGAAGAATGAAGATTACCTTCCACTCTAAGAAGGAAATGTTGTCCTTTTAGAGTAGAAGATAATAATTTTTTACTTTTATTATACAATAGAAGCTTATTTTAATAAATTGTAAGATATTTCTAGATTAATGAGTAGTTGTAATATTATTTTGGTCCTAATCCATATATATATATTTAATTTTAAAATTTTTCTGGGCATTGGGGCAATATTATAATATTTTTAGTAAACTTTGTCCCACTTATATATATATATCCAAGATATCTCTTAAAAATTTGTATCATGAAAATCATCAGCATAATTTCAGTAGTAATCTCACTAGTTCATCATCAATTTATCAATATTTCATCAACTCATTAATTTATCAACATTCATCAACATCATTAATTATTATTTACTTAATCTTTGAAGTTGAATAATTAAACTTTAGGGCATTAACTATTTGGGTCATATCTTAGTTATTTTACAATATTTTTCAGTTATTCTAGAGTGTTTTAAAACTTGAAATAGGTGGTTACATTTAACTAAAATTTCATCATAATATCTATCACAAATTGGGAGAAATTAGCTATGCAATTATATATATATATTTAGTCCCAAAATGTTTCTAGAATTAATGACGGTCAATTATTGGATCATTTCTTCCTCATTTCATAATGATTTGATATGATTTTAGATTTATTTGAAATCCAATATCTATGAAAAAGTTTTGTTAATATTTTTAGCATTAGAAAAAAACTTTTTAGTTATCATCTCTCAAACTTGTACAACTAGAATATCAACAATTTTTAATAGATTTGAAATAACATAATATAACCTTAATGCTTGAACATTTTTTGTGGTAATTCCTTTTTCTAGATTGTAGAGAACTTCCTAAGCTTTCCAAAAACATAAATTTTATTAGCTTATTCTTTATGAGGTTAAGATAATAAAGCAATTCTTCCACTACCTAAAATTTTGTCATGTATGACTAGTTAGCATGTATTATGAAGCTTGTATGATTTCTTGGATATGATGTAGATGATTTATGGTGTTGGTAGAATTGATAGTTATTTTTTTGCATATCCTATGAGTGGGTTATGAAGTGCGAATTCTTTAGGATTAGTTGGGATGGGAAAATTATATAAAAATCTTATGAAATTAAATAGTATATAAAAGTAATTTTAATTTGTATATATATTAAACATAAAATATTTTTCACCTTTATTTTCTAATAATTCTCATGCATATCCAAGTTTCTTCTTTTTTACTTCAATTTCTCCATTCTCTTCCATTTCTTAGCAATTTTTGTAATCTCTAAGATATTGGAGAGGTAGTGCTAGGTAGGCTACAATTCAAGAGCTTTGATTTAGATTCTACTGAATCCAAGCCTTTGTTGACCATTTTGATTCTTTGGTTTTATTTCTAAAGCTTTTGGAATTTTTACAATTCCTAGTGGATGCCTTTGCTTATCACCTATTTCCAATATTATACTTATTATGCATACTATGTGTTGATTTTGGGATGGATAGTTCTTCTAAGATAAGCATGTAGACTATGACTATTTTGTGTAGATGGTACTTTATAGTATGCTACGTAAACACCATGAATAAATAGTGAATTTAATGTAACACATATATTATATCTAATTGTAGATTTTGGAGACAACAGATACCTCATTACTACTCATCATGAATGTTATGGGTTAGGTTGTGTGATGTTTGTTTTGTGGCTGAGACTTCATGAATTTTTATTAGTAAGATTTTTCATTTTTTAGATGGATTGCAAGCCTAATACGATTCAAGGTATGTTACAACCTCATTGTAATGGAGGGTTTTGGAATCACAAATCTTGATGTCCTTATGATACCATGTTCATGAAGTTTTTGTGTCTAGTTGACATCATGGATAGTTTACGTAGTAATTGCACTAGGAAAATGAAAGGAATACATGTCACATCCTAGACATAGCCAAGTCACAATGCTCATTATTAGAAAAAAATTGTAGTTCCAATTTACAGTGAAGCCACAACATAATTGTGGCATGAATTGAACTCTATTTCAGTGCCAAGGTCTATGGTGACTTAGTAAAAGCTATCTCACAGTGTTTGATGTGGGGCCAACATGAGCTACGCTAGGGTCACAACTAGTTCAAAACTAGGTAACATTAGTGCAACATGAGTCATACTAGAAGTCATAGTAGACTAGCATAACAAGATAATCTGGACATCATATATTGAATGAAACTAATACATAAGTAGTTATTCAAAACAAGCTTAAATGATACCAAGTGAAGTGAAGAAACTTTTAATTAGTAGTCTTCAATGTATGTCATGATTTATCTATGATTTATATGTCACATCTCTTAATTAAAGTTAGACTTGAAGAGTTGAGTATTAGTGATAATATATGTATATAGTATTATAATATAGATATGTAAAGTCTCATAATAAGTGTTTATGTTACTTGTCATACCCCCAAATTATAACTTATAAAATATCAATGATTAATTTACATAAATCGTAATACTTATTACTAAGAAAGAATTGACCATAAGCATTATAAAATCAAAGTGCATGTTATAAACAGAAAATCCATATCAAAGTGCTAATATTTTAAATCCCATAAATCATAAGCCAAATCTTTTAAATCATAACATAATTCATGATATCAAAAGAAGTTGATAATAACATTCATTACTACATTGATCTTAATACATCGCATCCAATAGTACATGAATATCAAAAGAAATTACAACTAAAAATAAAAGGAAGAAACTCCATTGATCATGTTTTCAATAATCATCAAGATCCTAGCTCTTTCCACATGAATTTACATACAAGCATTTAGGAAGGATGAAAAACCTTCTAGCAGAGTTAACCAACTTAGTGCACTTGGAACAAGATATAGGATGAGTTCAAATGCTACTCATAAAAAAATACCATCTCAAGATTCATAAGATTTGAGGTTATAATCAATATCAAAACCATTATGTCACATAAAATTTCAAGGAAACAAATTAATCAAGATTACCCTAGAAATTAACCATTTTCAAGGGCTAGTTGGTTCAAAAAGATCTTACCTATCTTGGATGCTATTAGCAACCATGCTCCAGAATTGGTTAAATAGGCCTCACCTAATCTTAGATGAAATTAATTCTAGAAACAATCCCTTGTGTTTTATCTATCCCTATCATTCTAAATCATGAAGCCAAAAATTAGCTACATGAATAATCACAAGTGACATGAGTTGGCACTATTGGTATATCAATCCTCCCACAATGCTTACCCATTATCACAACCTATGTACATTCATAGGTAATATGGATTAAGTTCTAGAGGTTAACCTAGACTCCCCACAATGCTTACCCATTACTTTTATCAAATCCATAATGAAGAGGTTAAAATGCTGAAAAATACATGAATTGAGATATCAAATAATAGGAACAAACTAGAGCATGTAAAATGACACAAAAGAATTAAAAAATAGAGATCATAATTGACCATGATCCATGGTTAGAAGTGAAATATTGACCACAACTTTTGGACAAGTCATGATGAAGGTCATGATGCTACCATGACCCATGGAATTTATCATTGCCTATTTTTGTATAACCATGAATCATGGTAAAGTTATGGTTTAGACCATGATAATATCATGAGTCATGGTAAATCCTCATAGATCAAGAAGTGTGCATCTTGACTTGGGTTTGAGACACCCATGAAACCATGATGCATGATTCAATCATGGTTAGGAATGATAACCTTACCACAATCTATGGTCTTTGCCATCACTTACATCATGAGTTATTATAAACATGCCATGAGTCATTATGGTAGGAAATGCCACTAGATATGCATCAAAAGATCTTTTAAAAAAATGAGACTTAACCTAGAATTGAAATCAAAATTATAGAATTAAATATGAAAATACTACATCCTATAAAATCATAATCATCAACATAAAATAAATCAAGGTATAAGAAAACATTAGATCTTAGAACTGGTTCCTCTACCTTTTCAAGTTAAGAGGAACTACAACACATAAGATTAGATCTATTAAAGCAACAATATGATATCAATACCACCAATGAGAGAGATGGATTAGCAAGCATGGATAAAAAATACACCTAAAATATAATCCTAGCGTTATACACAACCCTAGGATTTTCAAGTTGATTTGGAAATAATGATCTATAATAGAATATGTAATCAATAAATTTCCTAATAATTAGAAAAGCTAGCCAAATATCTAGTAGGTATTTCAAAGTATAAGTTCACTTGAGTAAGAAATTTTATAAAGATTAACCAAGTTTTATAAAAATATAATATTTTTTAAAAAATGTCAATCTATTAGTGCATAGCATGTGCCACCATCCTTACAACTTGTTCTTAGTAAGCAAGCATAAAGAATAAAAAATTTCCAAATATAAATTAAGAAGATTAATAAAAACATAGTTTTATAAAAATTTACTAGATGATCCATAAAAAAGAAGTAATATAGGAATATTTCTTAAAAGAATTCATATTCTATAGAAATAAATATTAATTAAAGATTTATAAACATAATCCAAAATGTATAAAAAAGATTGAATTCCATTAAAATATTTATGAAAAGATTAGGAGATGAAATCCTTTAGAAGCATAATAGAATTATAACAATTAAATAAAAGGCATCTCAAAACCTATGAACCAAGACCACAAAAAATGTTACAAGAAATTAGATCATGCTAGAGGGAAATGTTGACCTTTCAGTGTGTCAAAACATTAAGAAAAATGGAGTACAAGGATGTTTGTATGATTGTTATGATTATAGGACAAAGTACATTAGAGACACAAGAAGAAGATGAGATGACATCTACAAAGCAATGTCAAAATGAAGATCTCAGAGACCAAGATGAATCCTACATTGATGATAAGGAATGAATTGGTTTAGACAAAAGAAGATCTCAAACGAGGAAGACATCTACAAGGTCTCAAGAAAACATGAAAGTCTTGGTAGAATTGAAGGTGGCATAGGAGAAGACATCTCTAGAAAATAGTAGACATCTTTCTAGAGAGAAAGACATCTTTCATGAGAAGAAGGCATCTTTGTAGAATGAAGGTTTGATGTAGAACAACATCTCAATATTGAAGAAGACATCTTCCTAGAATGAAGGTCCATTGCAGAAAGATGTCTTAGTCTTGGAGAAGATGTCTCCAATGATCATTAATTAGTCATTGCACAAATTTTAAGGTGATTTTAGAAACATATTGACTATAATAAGACTTCATTCTCATTGGAAAATGGACAAGAATTCCATACTATCAATTTTATTCATTAAGCAATCATTATAATCATTTTTGTTCCTCATTATACAATATATTGTCTATTGTAATTGGTCAAAGTGATATGTACCTCAAAGTGTAAGGATTAGCAAACTTAGTTGCATTCTTTCCTTATGATTATTGTTCTCTTTTATTGCCCTATAGGGTTGATGTGCTTCTTCAGGAAGGCATATTACTTGAGCTTGTTAGGATCCTATGGGATTGAGAGTTTGTGTAGCACCACAACACTCCAGAGTAAAGCTCAGGTTGTAAAGGTTGTGGGATTATAAAAGCCACATTCTAGATTTTCAGGACCTTGTGGGATTAAGTGGCTTTGTAGCATAGAATTACTTCATAGTGGAGCTTAGAGCTTGTATAGGATGTGGTACCCTTAAAACCACATTTGAGATAAACAAACTCAGGAGATGTGCTTATGAACTACCCTTCGAGTGTGGATTACCCAAGATGTAGAATCACATTAAAATTGATGTGTGTGCCTTGTCTCAAAAAATTTTCCACTCTCTTAAGTTTAATGATCCTCAAGGGTATCAAAGCCTAGTCGTCTTCTTTATCATCAACTTCAAAAAATGAATAATGAAGGGGACATCTTACACAAAGCCACTCATGTTTGATGGATTTAAATTCATCTATTAGAAAGACAGAATGTAATAATTCTTCCAATCCATGGAATTTGGAGTTTTGAAGTCAATCCTTGAAGTTTATCTACTTATCAATAGCTCCACCAAGATCATCAAGCCCTGCAACAAATGGATACAAGAGGAGAAAGACAAGTTCATGTTTGATTCAAAAGCAAAGAATTTTTTATATTGCACTTTAAGTAAACTTGAATTTAATAGAGTAGCAAGATGTAAAATGGCCAAAGAAATTTGGTAAACTTTAGAAGCTACTTATGAAGGAACCTCTATTGTCAAATAATCTAAATTATTAGTTTTGCAAAGCAAATATGATAAGCTTAAAATGAGAGAAGGTGAGAAAATCAAAGATTACTTCTCTAGAGCAAATGATATTGTTGTAGCTATTAGAGGTACTAGTAAAGATTTGTCCAAGAGCAATGTCATCATCAAAATGATCAAACCTCTTTAACTAGAGTTTAAATTGAAGGTCATAGCTATGGAAGATATCAAAGATTTCTTAACTCTAAAATGTGAAGAGCTTCAAATTACTCTTATTTCTTGTGAAATGAATCTCATAAGTAAAGGATCCATCCAAGAAAGACCCATTGCTCTAAAGATTTCCTCCAAAGAGAAAGAGCTCAATGGGCATGATGAGGGTAGCAAATATGAGATTACCTTTCTCTCACAAAGGCTACAACAATTGATAACAAGAAGAAGAAAGGGGACATATCAACAAAGATTCAATCTATTCAAAGGTAAATAAAGAGGTAGGAAAATTTTAAATTCTAACTTAGATTTTTCTTCTATAGAATGTAGGATTTGTGGAGAAAGAGGCCATATCAAGAAAGCCAAGTTACAACCCAAGAACAAATTCACTAATGAGATGAAAAACACCAACTTCTATACAAGTTGGGATGATGAGAAGTAGAGGGAGGAAGAAGTGGAGGATGACGCAAAAAATTCTCATCTAATCTACATGGCCTTCACTGATGATGACATTGACTCATCATTTGATTATCTTAATGATGAATAGAGGTTTGATCATTTATACAATGAGATTTTGTCTTTTCAAAATGTTTGCAATAAGTTAAATAAACAAGCTAAATCTAAGGATCAAGAAATATCTTTGTTGAATTTGACTATTTTTGATCTCACTAAACAACTCTTAGACCTAAGGGCTAAGAATGAAAAACTAACCTCATCCTTAGAACATGCCAAAGTGGAAGTTGTAGACATCAAATTAGTAAATGAAAGATTGGTAAAGGGAAAGGAATCCCTTCAAATGGTGCTAGGACAAGGAAGAAATCCACATGATAAGAGTGGTCTAGGATGTTACATACAATAGTAGTCATCTTATATAGACCCATCACAAACAAATGATCCTCCAAAGGAAAAAGGTATTACATCAAAATTATAGGAAGCTCCTATCCATCAAAATGATCCTAAAGGGATTGTTCATCTTAATCTCTCATACTACCATAGGAGAATTAGGTTCTATCATTGTCATAAATTAGGGCATAAACAATGGGATTGCAATATCAAGTATTATCATATAAATAGTTGGTCATATCATAGGACTCCTTAGTCTTATGAAAGTGTATCGAGAAAGGGTTTTTTGTAGGATCACAGGGTAGATTGAACATCAACTCAAAAGAACAAAGGAACAAATAAAGAATGGAGAATTTAAAGGTAGCAACAAGGGAATTAGGATACTCTCACTAATAAATTCATGAGAGGAAGCTAAGCCCTAGAAATTGAAAAAGTTCATTTGAGAAAAGTAACCTCAAAAGAGGAAACTCCTTCTCTAGCTCTTTGAGTACTGTTACTTTTTGATACTATAATAGGTAAGTAGAGGCAAATTTTTGTTTTTGCAAGCATATATTAATACTATAGTTCATTGGCAACTTTTTCCAAATCCCATCCTACTTTTGCAAAGACATCTCTCCAAAATGAAAGACGTCTACATGAAGACATCTACTCATAAACAAAGACATCTCTTTGATTTTTCTTGCTTCATAGGAAAGATGTCTACTATTATTTTAAAACATAGATAAGACATCTTCCCTTTGTAATAGACATCTTCTTTTTTGTTCAAAGCCCTCATACACCATCACTATTAAAGTCAAAACCCTTGTTTCATTGTTGTATTCTTTCATTTGACCCCATAGAGATGACTAAAGCTCCATCATCTACAATGCTTTTGTCAAAGATGGCCCACAACAAGGTTGGAATGTCTAGGGTTCTGCCAAAGAAGAAATCCAAAGGAATTTCTAGCAACATGCCATCCACCTACAAGACCCAATTTTGCAATGCAAGTGTACAACATAGTTTTGAGGTCACAAGAACCACTAGCATCATTATTGAATGTTCTCTGTCTTTCCCTACCCATAGGAAAATTGCACTGATGGATTACTTTAAATCTTTGAACTAGGGCTCTTTCATTGAAATAAATTTTCTAGTTCCTGAAGTATTAATTGGAGAATTCTATTACAATATTTTTATTACAAATTCTATTTTTGGATAATTCGCTTCCATGGTTGGGGGTCTTCTCATCGAGGTCTCTTCCAAAGTTTTGAATGTAATCCTTGGGATGTCTAGTCTCGACGTCTTCCAGGTAACCATTGGTTTCATGGAGGACATTTGTTTAAATGGTATCATGTCCATAGCATATGATGAATTTTGTAATGTATTGTTTGGAAAACATGTTACATTTGAAAAAGGTTATGCTGAGAGGAGCATGATGACTCGTGATGCTTCTACCTTGTCTCCTATTTTATTATATAACATTATGGTAAAAGGGGGAAATTATAGTTATATGTTTTGACCCCAAGCTCATGTGCTTTATTGTCTCCTCACAAGGCTACCACTAGATCTAGGACATGCTGAGTCTATTTGCCAAAGAAAAACTCCTTGGGCATACCTACCTCATCACTCTATTGATCCATCAAAAAGGTGTACCTATTCCAAAGATGTCTGTGCTCAAAGACAAGAGGAGCCTTAGCAAATATGTTGAGAAGAGGAGTCTTTCAAATGTAGCTAAAGCATGACCTAGCACCAGATCTCAGAAGAATAAGGAGGAGGCATCTCCCCAACTTAGTAGATCAAAATCCACAAGTTTACAAATTAGTTCTTCACTAAAGAAGCTTCTCCAACCTTTTGCATGAGCCATTGGAAAGCTTGGAAGAAACCTCTCTTACCTATGTAAGAGTTTGGATGCAGCTAGCATTCCACCTCCTTCCAATGGGCAAGAGTTTAAGGAGGTTATTACTCCTCCTATTTATGATAGTGAGGAGCATGTTCCTATCCCACCAAGGTATTCTATAGCAGCTGGTCCTTTGCATGGTTATGACTCTAGGATGGAGTCTAATTTAGAGCTTAAGGCAACACCAGCTCATGTCCAAGGGGAGCATCGTGTTTCCATGTAGTAGCCTAAACATCATGGTCCTACACCACTTGTCCATTTAGTTCCTCCATTAGCCAATGCTCCCAACTCATTTGAGTAGTAGGCTATGAAGAGCATCTTTGGGACCACGTCCCAATGGGTACCAACTCATCGACCTCTAGTTCAACTATATCCTTCTGCTTCATCTTGAATTCAAGGGAAGCTTTATCCCCAATGAGCTCCCATACAGAAAATTGAGTCCTCTAATGAGGACACATAGTGATCAAGCCAATAGAGCACCAACAATGATGACTATGAGGAGGATACTTATTGTCCATCCAAAGCAACAAAGGGATCAAAATCTAAGGATGTGAATAAGGCTAATGATTAGAGACCTCTAGAGATTTTTTTTCTCTCTCCTTTTTGTTGTTGTACAAAAAGGAAGATAAGTTTTTCTTTCTCACATATGTGCTTTTTGGTATTTTTCACATATGTGATGCTACATAGATGGATGTGATTGATGTGATGCTAGATAGATGGCTATTTTCACAATTGCAAATTTATGTAGATAGTTGGCCACATGACAATTTGCAAATGAGTGATAAAAAAATGGTGCTTTTATTTGATATCTCTATGTGGTGTACTTTTGATCTTTACTTTTTCATTTTCATCATTTCATTATTTTTCATGTTTTACTATACAATCTTGGCCCTCAATGCTTTATCCTCGTATGAATGTATCAAATGTTACTGATTATGTGATTATGTTTATGATGTGTTTGTGGAATGGTGATCCCTTGGGGCATTGGTTGTTGAAAATCATGTTTATATAATTTTTTTTATTTTTGTTTGTGCATAGTAATCCATTGAAGAAGTGGTTATTGGGAAATGTGTTTGTGTATTTGGTTGTACTATTCATTATCCATGAGTAATCCCTTAAAGCACTAATTAGTAGGAAGAATGTTTATGCGCATGTGTTGATTTTTATGATAGAGACTTCACTATATATGCATATAGATGCAACCTATAATTATTGGTTATATGATATTATGGCTATGTAATGTAATTATGATGAGCTATGTACGATGTACAGAGGTTCATGTGTATAGCTACTATGCTAGACTAGTATGGTCAAAGTTAGTATTACAGATGATACTTTTGACATGGTTGTGATTGTGTGACATGCACTTGATATTACATGACATATACTAACCATGTTGTAGGTTATTCAACATATTTCACACCTCTCCTCTAGCATAACACCATACTTCCCATCTGCACAAAACATGTAAAGGCTTCCACACAAGCTTATATTAATGTTCTTTTTGTACACATGATGAAGTTGGATGCTCATGAGTTTCTCAAACCTAAGGGAGGTGATCGAGGATTAGGATTCATACTCTTATCATTCATCTTATCTGTATTCATCTGTGAGATGGATGTATTTACTAATGATGTTGGTTTATATAGCTCATGAGATGTGGTTTACTTGTATAATATATATGATTCACATACTAATAGGATATGTGTGCAACTTATTAACTAATATGTTATGATGTCTATAGATGCATGAAAATGGTTTGATAATGTACTATCATAACAAAGTTTTGAGTATATACATAGTGATTCTAGCTTTGTATGTGTGTGTTTTCAAGATACTAGTTGATTTGTATATGTGATTTTTATGAAGTGATTTTTAGCTTTCCATTGTGTTTCTCTAATCTACACTTCATGAGTAATGTTTTAGCTCTAATGTTCTATTAGTTATTAACTTACTCTTAAGCTTGACTTGTGTTTCTTTCATAGGGTGTTACATTATTAAACACTGAATTAAATCTAGTTGTTTACCTAATTTAAAATTTTGGTTTAATGCTTGATGGAAAAATTGGATTATTACTTCTACTAAAATTAAAATTGGAGGATCAATTATGCTTTAGCACATTTGGACATAATGACAAGAAGTTAATTCTTATTTTTAATGGAATCCTTCCTAACATTCAAGGGGTTCCATTAAATGAATGTTTTTCATGTGGGCACCTTATTATGGAAAGACTAGTATGTTAGCTATTTATGATTTTGAACCAAAAAGGATTAAATTTAGTCATAAATAAATTATTCATATTAAAAAAAATTCTTTAATATAAATTCTCTTGTTCCATTAGAATGAGAAGAATTCCAAGATAAATTCAATTTCAGTAAAGTAGATAAGATCTCTTTTCAAACTCTTCATAATAAGTGTTTGATAGTCTTCTTGGAATGTTCTTAATTTTCATCTTAAATTTGGCATAACTAGATTTGGCCTAATGATGTTAAAATATTACATTTTTCTCTTGTAAAAGCTCAGCAATGGTTTGATAAATAGAAAGCTCTTTTTGAAAGCCTTAATCATTGATGAAATGCTCAAAATAATGAGAATGATTTAGATACAAAGGTTTAAGAACTTATGAAAACTTTGGGTTTAGTTGAAAGTATAGTTTTTGGCTTTGTCTTTATTATACAGGTCTTCCTAGTAGACGTTGATTATAACTTCTTAGTTTTGATAATTTAGTTTGTTTAGTTTTCTCTCATAAATACTTTGTTGAACATGTTTTTTTTTAATTATTCTTTTACTTAACAAGCTTGGCAATGGTATTTTTCAATTCTTGGATTTCAAAAATTCTAAAATTACTTTGCTTATACAATTAATAAAGGGACAATAATAATGACATATTTTATAAATTTTGGGATATGCTTAGGTTCGATGTCCTTTTTTACATTTGTAAGCACAAATTTATTGTGATTAACAAGAGACATTCTACAATGCAAAGCTTTAGTTTCAAGTTAAAGTTGAATCTATATATGAACTTTTTATTTTAGGGTTATGATAAGAAAAGGAAGTAGCCTATATATTAATTCTTTCTTTTCTTCCTTATGTGCATGGAATGATACCCCTTTTTCTATTCCTCAATTTCTTCTGGAAGATTTACAATTTTCCATCATTTGTGATTCAAATTACTTATTGATTTATTTTGATTTATAGAAAGCCTCTTGTTAGAAGTAAGAACTTGATGGTAAAAATCTAGAGGGGATAATGCTTCTAAATAAGGACAAGTCTTGATCCCAAACCTAGAGAAGAGATTTCTCAAGATTGATTGTAAGTATGAAAACCTAAAAAGGCATTCCAAAACCATTAAGATTTTTGTTTAGACTATCTCTTTTATATTGATGATATGATGTACTTTGAATTTTTTTAATTAGTATTTATTTTTTTATGTCTAACATCCTCCCTCATACTTTGGCATGGTTATATTTTTCTATAATTCTTTTAATGTATCCTATTAACTATGTATCTTGGAATATATCTATAATTAAATTATTTCAATGTTTGATGCCTCCCTCTTTGTGCATTCTATGTAATATTTATTAAAGTATCACATTGGCTATATGTTTTGGAGATACATATATGTGTTAGGTTTTGACACACAAAGCATTTCCCATTTCTCATCAAGGAACTACCTTGAGATTTCATGATTTTAGTTTAAAAATTATTGCAAATCTTTTCATTGAATGCAAAAGTTTCAATGAATTAAAAAAAAGGCAATTAAGAAGTTTTTCATCTTCCACTATTTCCTCTACATAGAATCTATATGTCTGTTGTTTTCTTAGAAGATTATTCCATCATTCTATCTTGAGTATAAGCGATCATAACTTTAATTTATATTGCACTTGTAGTAGACTTATAAATATGATTTTGAATTCAAGATTCTCCTAAGATCTAATGTAAATGAAATTGCTTTTTCTATAATGTGTTATCACATGCTCTTAAGAATCTTCTTTTAGATCATTTTTCTAAATTTTTTGGGTCTCAAATTTAAATTTATGATAAATATAATTGTTTTTGAAGATGTTTTTCCCCCTCATGAAATCAACCTTTTTCTTAAGTAGCATATAAACTTATGTAAAAGTGTATACTTCAAGTTTAATAAGAATTGTTTGATAAAATCTAATAATTTAATAAAAAGGTATAATTTTTATACAAGACATGTTTTCTTTACCTAATAGTGTATCATATGAAATTTAAACTCTCATCCTAAACTCTTGCAAAAAATATATTTCTAAACATATTTCAAAGCTGTTCATTTTAATTATAAAAAGTTCTTATCCCTAAGCTTTACAATCATATAATATTATTATACTACTAGTGGAAAATCTTATTTTTTAGCCAATTTTATTTTTCTCTCTTTGGATTTTCTTTATTGAATCTAATTTCTCTAAAACTTCCCTATGGAATATTCTATATTACTCCTAACTTCTTCAAAAAAATTTGAGCTCTTTTTATTAGTGCAAAATTTTCTATTGATTCTCAAAATATAGATTTATAAGTTGATAAAAAAAATTTCTAACACCTTATTCTAGTGATGTTGATGCAAGTAAGACACTTCATTTTGTTCTTCCTAATAATGTATATGAGTCTTTAATTACTAATCTTTCATCACAATATGTAGTTATTCAAATTTTGGGTTACCTAACTTGTAGTCAAAGTTTCATTTTATAGTTAAATGATGTAATAAAAAAATGTGATAGCTAAGTCCTTCATGATAGATATTATTCTCATTTTATTTTTTTCTTGTTGAGTTAGGAAATGATTTGATGGTGCATCATGCCCTATATATAAGATCTTTTATACATAAGTAGGTAGTATTGATTATTGTAAGTGGGCTGCAGATTTTAGCGTCTAATATGAAGAATATGCCAAAGTTTCATGTTTTGTCAACTTATATAATCTTCTATAAAGTTTTCAAAAAGATGGGCAAGAAATTATTAGTCTCCTTAGTTTCATTTAAAAAATGAAATCTACTTTTACAAGTTTTGGTTTTCATAGATTTTTTTTTTCTTTTTTCTTTTTGGTTGAAATCAATCTTTAGGATCATAAAAAGGAATTGGTATTATAAGTAGGAGGAAAGATTCAAATTTAATCAATTACATATTGTAATCTTCCTAATTCTTGCAACTTTTTTTTGTTGTGAAGGATATTTATTTAATGCTTTTCCTTTCCTACTCAAGAAAAAGGATTCTAAAGAAAACAAAAAATGTGTTGAAGTTGAGGATAGGAAAAAATAATATAACATTAAATATAGAAAAGTCAAGTTAATGCCAATTTTAAGAATGACTACATGACAATGAAAAATCCAAATAAGACAAAAGCTCATATGTATAATTTAACTACTACTAAAGAAAGTATTAAGCAACCTAGACAAATAGCTCATAAGATAAATTTTTCTTTGTCTAACAAGAATACTAGTGTTAATAAGAAGATTACAATTACTAGTAAAGATCCTTGACATAAGATCAATAACAAGTACTGAGGTGAAGATCTTCCATAAGTGATATCGCTTTCTTGTTCAAGCCTTGGATCTCCTTCAACCTATAAATAGAGGAAGATTTTCTCTCATTTTCATCATTTTTCAAATGAAAGGAGACTATGCTACTTTGAGATGTGAGGAGTAGATAAGAGAAGAAAGAGTGTGGTTGTTCCTTACTTTTTCTTAGTCATATCTTGAACTATCTTTAGGGATCTTGTAACGTGTTGGAAGGCTAATATTTTTATTGTTGTTGAAAGTTTTTATGACTAATTTTTAAGGATTGTTTGACTGATCTAAAGGACTATTTTTCTCTAGTTTTGTGAAAATATTTTGGCTGCAACTTAGACTTGTAGTTTAAAGCTGATTCTTAAAGATACTAATTGGACAATAACCCAAGCCTAAAGTATCTTCTCCCTTCCCAAATTGGATAACATAGTTCTAGAGGTATGTATTCCAAATATTTCTTGTACAAAAATTTTTGATAGGTTTTGTTTTATTGGCTTGGATAAGTAATGATTATTTCATGAGATCATTTGGGATTTATTGTGAGTTGTAAGTCATGCATGAGATCTTTCATGAGTCATGGATTTGATTTCTGGCATGCATGTATTGAACAAGTGAGGATTATTTCATGATGGAATTTGGAGTTTCTTGTGATATTGGACAAAATATTAGCATTTCTACCTATAAGAAATAAGATAGAAAGATGAGAAAGCTAAAGATTTAAGAGAGGATTATAAACTCTTCTACTCAGTAAAAGAAACTCACTAAAATGAAGTAGGCATCATCATTAATCAATTTTTCAAAGATAAAGTAGTACAAGGATACCACTATGATAATCGAATTATGGACACCAAATTTGTACTTAAAATAATATCATCAACATTTATGCTTCACAAATTATCTTAGAAAACCCCATCAAGCAAGATATTTAAAATTCTATGAATCTTGTCCATCAAGAAACTCCCCAGAAAGACTGCATATTGATTGAAAGGGATTTTAATGATCATGTTGGATCTATGAAAATGGGATACAATAGGATTTATGGAGGACATGGATTTAGGGAGTGCAATGATATGGAATATTCGCTCTTGCAATTTGCAAGTGCTTGTGAGCTTGCAATTGCAAATACCTATTTCCAAAAAAGGATAGCATATTTAATTACATAAGAGTAGTATGGATAAAATATAAATTGATTATTTCTTGTAATGTAAAAGAGACTAGGCCATGTGTAAATACTATAAGTTTATACGTAAAAGTACCTTGCAACTCAGCATCCACTAATGATCATAAACTTAGCTATACAAAGCTTTAAACATACTATGAGAAAAGGGAGTAAATGCATAAAATGGTAGAATGTAAAGGAAGATAGCATCACTTTATTTAGAACAAAAATTGCTTCAAGAAGGCACCTAAAATTGGTATTACTTGATAAATTTAATTTGAGGCGAAGTAGAAAGTTACATTCAAAAAATTATAAAGAACATTTTGGATGAAAAAAAAAAAGGTAAAAGCTACATCCCAAAGGAGATATGATGGTAGAGTGATGAAGTGCAATATGTTATTCAAAATAAGAAAAGATGTTTTAAGGAATGAAAATAAAGAACAAACGAAGAACGTAGGGTATTGTACAAAATGGTACCAAAATAAAATAAAATAAAAAAGAGGCAACAGTAGCAGTAGTCAAACCCAAATATAAGGTCTTGGATAGAATTTATGCAAAATTAGAAACAAAAAAAGATAAACATCTAGTTATAAAGTAGAAAAAATTATAAATAAGAAATATAAGAACATTTATTATATAAAATGTATCAAGGAGGAAAATGAAAGAATTTTGGTAAAAGATAATGAAATTTTGGATAGCTAGAAAAATCACCTTCAAAAGTTATTAAATGAAGAATTTTCAAAAAAATACATTTAAGAAGAACCAAATTTTGGTTTGGTTAATGAACTTTTTTTCTAGAAGACAACCTTATCAAAGATAAAAAGTGGAAAAGCTATTGGACTAGATAACTTTCTTATAGAAATATGAAAAGCATTAGAAGATATAGGATTTTCTTGGCTTAGACAATTATTTAATAAAATTTTAAAGGATGAAAAAATGCATAAAAATTGAAGAAAAAGCATTATTATTTTCATCTACAAAAACAAATGAGATGTCCAAAATTGTATAAATTATAGAGGGATCAAGCAAATGAGCCATACAATAAAGCTCTAGGAGATAATCATTGAGGAACATCTCAAATTTAAATTAATAGTACCAAATAATTAATTTGGATTTATGTCAAGGATATCTACTATATAACCTATTTTCTTGATATGATAATTGATGGAGAAATTTAGAAAACATAAAGAAAATCTATATTTGATCTTCATTGACTTCGAAAAAGCATATAGAGTTTCTAGGAAATAATATCCTTGGTATATATATTCATGCTATTCAAGACATGTATGATGGAGCTACCACTAAAATTAAAAAAATTTTATGAAACAACATCTAGTTTTCCAATCACAATAGATCTACATCACAATAAATGGAAAGAAGCATTCAGAAAATTGCAAAGAATATTTTGGGTGAAACAAAAGGCAAAAAATGCATCCCAAAGGAAACATGGTTATAGATTGATAAAGTGAAACATGCCATCAAAAATAACAAGAAATTCTTTAAGGAATGGTAGCAAAGCACTAGCCTAAAAAACAAGCTAATATACAAAATGATAAAGAAGGAAGCAACAATGGTAGCATCCAAAGCCAAACATAAGCCCTTTGATAACTTTTATAAAAAAATCAAATGCACCAAGGAAACAAATGAAAGAATTTTAGTAAAAGATAATAAAATATTAGATAGGTGGAAAATTTATTTTCAAGAATTATTAAATGAAGAATTTCCAAGAGAACATATCTAAGAAGAACCAAATTTTGGTTTGGTTAATGAGGTTTCCTTCTCTGAGCCAAAGATAGCCTTATCAAAGAAGAAAAATGGGTAAACTATTGGATTGAATAAAATTCCTATAGAAGCTTTAAAAGGAGTTTCTTAGCTGATAAAAGTTTTTAATAAAATTACAAAGGATGAAGAAATGTCCAAAAATTAGAGAAAAAGCTTTGTTGTTTCTGTTTACAAAAATAAAGGAGACATACAAAATTGTGCAAACTATAGAGAGATCAAGCTAATGAGACATACTATGAAGCTTTGGGAGAAAGTCATAGAGTCTTATCTTAGACTTGAATCAATAGATTTAAAAAATAAATTTGGATTTATGATAGGAAGATCTACTATAGAAGCTATTTTTTAACATGAAAACTAATGAAGAAGTTTAGAAAACATAGAATATATATATATATATAATCTTCATTAATTTGGAAAAAGCATATAACATAGTGCCTAAAGATATTACTTGGTAGGTATTGTAGATAAAAAATACATCCTTGATAAATATATTAAAATGATTCAAGACATGTATGAAGGAGCTACCAATAAAATTAGAACATCTTGTGGAATAACATCTAATGTTTTAGTCACAATAGATCTACATCAAAGGTCTGCACTTAGCCCATACTTATTAGCTATTATTATTGATGAATTAACAAATTAAATACAAGATAAAATCCCTTGGTGTATACTATTTGTAGATGATATTGTGTTGATGGATGCATTACATGAAAATATTGTTGCTAAAATGAAGAAGTGGAGACATGTTCTAGAATCAAAAGACTTAAAAATTGTAGGAGTAAGATAAAATATATAGAATGCAATTTTAGTGATAGCATAAACAATGGTAAAATAGAAGTGACTATTCAAGGTAAAAAAGTCCCTCACTGTAAATAGTTTTCCTACGTAGGATCAATCCTCCAATCAGATGGGTGAAATTGATGAAGATATTAGAAATAGAATTGATGTAGGATGGTTAAAATGGAAACTAGATAATGATGTGGTATGGGATAAAAATAATACCAAGAAAATTAAAGTGAAAATTTTATAGGAAAATAATTAGACCTATTATCTTATATGGTGCTAAATGTTAGGCACTACAAAAGCAGCTTAAATAATATATCAATGTGGTAAAAATGTGAATGCTTTTATGGATGTTGAATGTTACTAGAAGAGATAAATTACATAATACATACATAAGAGGAAGAATTGGATTGGCTTCGATTTTAGATAAGCTACAAAAATGGTAGCTTAGATGGTTTGGACTTGCGCAGAGAAGATTAGACAATGGCCCTATAAGCAAAGGTTGTTACATTACTATTCGAAGAAAGCCACCAAAAGGAAGACCAAGAAAACATGGGGAAAATGATTGAAGATGATTTGAAACAACTACAAATAAATAAAGATCTAACTCTTCATAGAGGCAAATGGAGAAAAAGAACTCATGTAGTCATCCCCATTTTGATGAGACAAGGCTAGGATGATGATGATGATAGATGGATTAACAAACAAAATACAAGATGAAAGGCCTTGACGTGTGTTATTTAAAAATGATATTATGTTGATAAATATAGCTCCAAAAATAAAGAAATGAAGACATGCTCTAGAATCAAAAGGCTTAAAATTAGCAAAAGTAAGATAGAATATATGAAGTGTAATTTCATTAACAACATGAACAATGATGGAATAGAAGTGATAATTCAAGGCTAAAAAGTATCTCATTGCAAATAATTCTACTACCTAGGATCAATTATCCAATCAAATGGTGAAATTGATAAAGATATAAGAAAAGAGATAGGCTAGTGATGTTTTATGTGATAAAATAATACTAATAAAACTAAAAAGAATATTTTACAGTATCACAATAAGATATGATTCTGAATGTTGGGTAGTGCAAAAAAGGTATGAATAATAAATTAGTGTGGTAAAAATGTGGATGCTTAGATAGATATTGAATGTTACCAAAAGAAATAAAGTGCATAATATAAACATTAGAGGAAGACTTAGAATAGCTTCAATTTTAGATAAGTTAGAAGAATTGTGGGTTAGATAGTTTAGGCATGTGCAAAGAAGATCAAACAATGATTTTATTAAAAAAAAAAGGGTTACTACATTATTGTTCCATAAAACCCACTAAAAGAAGGACCAAAAAAGATATAAAAATAATAATTAAAGATGATTTGAAGAAACTACAAATAAATAAATATTTAGCTATATATGGAGGTGAATGAGCATGGGTTGAAACCTTGAAATAATTGTAATATAAGTATATCACAAGGTATACTATTAAGCATTCTCCGTCAAAATCAAACCCATGACTTGGAGCTTTTAAATCAAGAGTCTTTACCACTAGGCTAACACTTTATTATTTTTTATAGAGATGAATGACAAAAAATAACTAATGTTATCGACCCCATTTTGTTAGGAAAAGACTACGATGATGATGATGATGTTATAAGTTAGCATTTTCTTTGGGTTATGTGTATTTGGTATTTTATGTTTTTATAATCATTTTTAATGAGTGCTCCCATCATTCTATTTAAGGCTAGTAATATCTTGGGTGGGCTACAAGGGCTTAGTCCTTGGAGGTGCTTGATGGTGTTCGCCCTCATACACCATTTTATCCAATCCTAATGTTCTTCTTGTGTGTGCTACAAGATGTTAATAACTAGATGTTATTAAAATACATTTAGATGTTATTAAAAAACTCTGGTAGCCATCTAAATGAAATAATATTAAAATAATAAAATCTACCATGATCACAACTTGGCCAATTGTAATTAATCGAAAGAGATAAGGTACCCAAGTATTCCAAAGTTGCACATTAAATGCTAATCCTTGGTCATGTTGTGATTACAGGTGGCACCTAGACCAAGGGATAAACATGGATAGGAGGCAAGACCATTCTAATCAAGTGACAAGTAACCCAAAACTAAAAGGGATCAATAGCTAAAATAGCCCCAAGAATAATAACTAAAACGCATGTAATGGAACCTATTTAGGAGGAGCCTAAAGTGGAATCTATCCAACAAATTCCTAAAGCTAAAATGATGGCACCAAGACCAAGACCAAGGCCAAACCTTGAGGTCACCTTGATGGATGCGTACCTTAGGCAAATCAAGGCTAAGAAGATTTAACATTGGTTCTCCAAGAGATGAACTTTGGTACCTTCTTGGACTTTGCTCCAAAAGAAGTTAAATCTCAATTGTATAATTCTTCCATGTGGCCTATTCTTAACTCAAGTGGAGAATGGTACATGAAAGAAACATATCTCTTCTCTAATAATAAGAAGCCTAATTTCATGGTGAAAATTAAGGACATTAGTGTGTCCTACTTAGTGAAGATTATCTCTCAGGTCCTTAGGTTGCTAGACACTAAGGTAGCCTTGACAAAAATCTCAATGTAAGCAGACCTATAGGTGAAGAAGAAATGGATGCAGTGGTGCTATGGAGTTGATCGTAAAGAATACAATGCACTCACAATGGTAGAATGAGCATACTTCAAGATTTTGGCCTACCATCTTAATCCAATAGTGAGGCCAAGCAAGGTGATCACCTTCTCTACCTGTGCATGTGTGACTTTCAATAGGAAATTTCTAGTTAATCTCCAATAGCTAATCTATCTTAAGATAGAGAAGAGTTCCAAGAAAAATGAGCATGGGAGAAAGGCACTCCCTTTTCCATGCCTGATTTGGAAATTATGCAAAAGGGGAGGAATACACTGCTATTATAATGACACGCTTTGACATGCTTCTATTGCATCTTGGGAAAAAATGATGAAAGATAAGGTGTCTATCAAGATGAAAGAAGTGGAGCAACCATCACCACCACCCACTCATGAAATAATGTCAAAGGCTCATGCTACCATGAAGCCTGTGTAAAAAATCTATGAGTGACTCTTGCAGTAGCAATAAGTAGGACTGAGTGATAATCCCTCTATCTACCAAGTAGCCCTAAGTCACTTGAACAAAGTCACTCATACCATCAACTAGTTGGAGGATACATCACCAACATTTTCTACCCAATGAATGCAAGTGCATGCATGCTCAAATCCTAATGCTTGAGAGGTAATGGTATACATTCTAGGATAACAACAATTTCCAAAAGATCTCTACAAATACCACTACCTTCTTGGTTTTCCTAGAGAAAGGCAATGACATAACTATCTTGGTGATGCAACACTAAGGTTAGGAAATAGTGGTTGAGGTGGTAACTGACTAAGTGGGGGAAGCACTCAACATTCCTATGGCATCTATGCCAAATATTGCTACATCCAAAGATGTGCAGACATCTGCAAGAGTAGCAAGTAGAAAATTCAATATAGCCTAGCATGAAGAATTGTTGGAATGACTAGTGGAGACTAGGAAACTGATTCCAAAGGTCTTTAACCTTCTAGATGACATCACTGCAACCTAGTTGACCCTTTTAGAGGCTAAGGATAAGTGCATCATCACCAATGCCCAACTTGAGTTAGCCACAACTAAAATATGATGCTTGGATATTGAAGTTGCAAAATTACAAGCCCACCTTGTTGATTCCACAATTATCAACTAAGCTGTAATCAAAGATGAAGCTTTTCTACAAATTTAGGAAAAACCTCAAGTGACTAAAAACTCTAAGGAGACCACGTTCTTGGATGAGTCCATAACAACAATAATGACTTATAACACTTAGAAGGACTTATTAGAGATTCACAAGATGAATGTAGTTTTGACCAAGGACAACTATCACCTATGCCATGTTGAGCTCCAAAAAGAATAGATGGTTGAATATATGAGACAATAGTAGGAGCATCTTGCCAAGGTAATCATGGACCTAAGGAGGTTGATAGCAAAAAATGCAATCTCTCAATGTAGGATGTCCATGCTCTTTGTCAAAAATCAGCAATTGAGATCACCAGTTGGAAGAACGAGTCCTCAAATTTGAAATGGTTAAGAACCATTACAAAAAGTAGGTCAACCTTTTAAAAAAGAATAATGAAAAAGAGATCAAACTTGTAAAAGAAAAAGTTAAGGAGGTCCTCCTTCTACCTCAATAAGGAGGTGATGTGTGGTAGCCCATCTTTGATGAATAAATGCATATAATAAGCTATAAATCCACCTCAAGAAGCTACAAATCGAAGAGATGATGGAGTAAATAAAGCTTGCCAACCGCTGTTACACAAACTTGACAATGGTAGCTACTGAGAGGTCAACGTCAAAACTAGAAAAGCAAGTGGTTAGATTGTACCTATTGTGTGAGGCTGAGTTCAAGCATCATAAAGAGACAAAGTAAAATCTAGAAAAAACCTATGTTGAACTTGATGTTCTTAAAGAGTGCTTCATAGATCAAAAATCAAAACCTAAGAACCTAACCTGTAGGATGAATGACTACCAAAAATTGCAGAACACTATTAGGGCATTCAATGTCAAATGCAAATAATTTGTAGCTTGGTTCATTAACATGAAGGAGTTGTTTCCTACAATACCTTGTCCATGGGATGTTTCTATACCAATCCACATTGGTGATGCTATGTGGACCATGTACAATCCTTGGAGTAAGAAGGAGAAGATGAAAGCATTGCTAGTTACTTTCCATCTTCCACTAGTAGTCCTCACTTCAGCAAGATAGCCATAATCACCACAGCCTCGACCATAACAATTGCATCCACTAGAGGTAGGAGAAGGTCCTTTAGCATCTTAGGAATCTCCACCACCTAGGATCATTTGATTTCCTCTTCGTTTTCAAGTTGTCAGAGGGGTTTTGCTATTAAGTTTTGTAGCAGTGTTCAATTTTGTTATCATGAACACCAATTTTTGTAAAACTTGTAAATCCATACACTTGGACACTTAGTGTCAATTTGAGTCAATGTGTGTTCTTAGTCAGTTAGTTAATAATTCCATATGTTTCTTAAATTTTTGTAAGAACTTGTTTCTCCCTTTTCTTCACTTAAGGATAAGTTTTTATTCAATCTTGGGGGTATGATGAGTTATTGTAGGTTTGACTGAATCGATGCTATCCAGTTGATGCATACCCATTGATGTTGCTATGTCAACGCATACTTGTCAATAGATGATTTGATGTATTGATGCATAGACATCGACAGAGTATTTTGTCTTGCCTATATAAATGTGTGCATCTAGTGCATTTATGGAATTTATTGTTAAGCAGCATACCTGAACTCTTGCAATTTATTTCTTCTAGAGTTAGAATATTTTCTAAGTGCCTGTAGTAGGAGTTGAGAAGTGTATAGATCTTTATTCAAGCATTGATATACCTGGACACCCTAGTGTGAATAGCATTAAAGACATGCTTTCTTAACAAACCTTGTAACACTTGGACATAACATAATATTTACATGCATTTAATTAATTAATTAAATTCGGTTAATTAATGTGCATAAGTATGACCATCTCAAGCATATACATTAATGCTTGGTAATCCTAGTAGCACTTACACTTGGTAACCTATTTGTGCTGCAATGTTTTCAAGATGTGTGTAAAAGATGTGAACAGATGCTTACGTTAGGATTAGTTAAGGAATTAATTAGTTATTAGATTAATTAAATATTTAATTAATTTATCTTCTATGCTTAGGTAGGTTAAATGAAAAATATAAAAATGATACAAATCATATACCTTAGTTACACTTAACCATACCATTGAACCTCACAAGTGGACCTGGGAAGGCAATGGTAACATCCTTGAGATTCATTGCCTAGTTAATGTGTACTTAGAGAGCTAAAGCCTATAAAATTTGACTAGATCATTTAGTGAACATTGGTGATTCCTATGGTTGGTTGTAGGGACCTCTTGCTACTCATCACCAATCTATCTCAAGTATAAAGGTGTGTTACGAATATAAGTATGCCAAATTTGTAGCGATAGAAAAATATATCTATGCTAAATGTATGAAAAATAAATTAGTTCATTATATATTTATGATATATATTTATCATTTAATTAAGATAAATTTTTATATTTTTTAAATTTAAAATTTTAAAATTGATTCACTTAGAATTGATTGACAAAATCAAGGTTACAAAGTAGTTGGACTCTCCCAAACAATAATTTCCTCAAAAA
>MNCI01012297.1:63222-75832 GCA_015680685.1 Gnetum montanum
AGTGGCATGACTAGAGCCACAAGCATGCTTGCAAAAAAGCATAAAATGACATGAATAATTTTCTCCACCCACAACGGTTGCCTCTCAAATCCCATGACTTTCAAAAGCTTCTCATCCATAAGCTCAAATCTCTAGTTGCATCTTTGATAAGTATGGTGGAATTAGTGAGGTGAGCTCTTAACTCTACAACATGAATAATAAAACATTGATTTTGCTCTATGGCTACCTCAAGTTGAACATTGGCAATGAGGTACTTGTCCTTAGCCTCCAACAACATTGACTAGGTAGCAGTGATATCATCTAAAAGGTCAAAGACCTCTAGAATTAGTTGTTGGATTCCCACTAATTATTCCAACAACTCCTAGTGTTAGGCTATGCTAAATCTTCCATGTGCTACTCTTGTAAACATCTGCACATCTCTAAGTGCAACACTATCTGGAAAATACACTACAAGAACATTAAGGGCTTAACTCACTAGATCAGCCACCACCTCAATCATCATTTCTTACCCTTAGTGTTGCATCACCAAGCCATTTTCCCCATCACCTTCATCTAGGTAAACTGATAAGGTAGTGGTGTTTCTACAGATTTCTAGGAATTTTTGCTATCTTAGAATGGATACCATTATCTGTCAAGCACTAAGATTCAGGCACATGGGAAATTGCATTCATTGGGTAGAGAATGTTGGCATTGTATCCTCCAACTAGCTGATGGTATGAGTTTCCTTGTTTAAGTAACTTAGGGTTTGTTGGTTGATAGATGGATCCCCACTTGGTCTAGCTTGCTACTTCTACAAGAGTTGCTCATGGAATTTCTACATGCACTCCATGGCAACACTAGGCTTTGGTGTTGTTTCATGAGTGGGTGGTTTTGATGGCTACTCATCTTCTTTTAACATGGCATGGATCTTATCTTTCATCATCTCCACCCAAGAGGTAGCAGGAGCATTTATGACTGTGTCATTGAAATAGTGGGCTATTTCTCCCCTTTTGCACAGTTTTCAAATTAGGCTAAAACCTAGTTTTCTTTCAGGTGATGCTGAGTGCATCCTACGCTATCACAGATTCACTTTCATGTGATTATGAGTGCATCCATGTCCTCCACAAATATGCTTTCAAGTGAAGTTGAGTGCATACTCATTTGGAGGCTTCGAATCGTGTTGCATGCAAGCGTTCTCCTTAGAGGCTTTTAGTGTTGCACATGGGAGCATTTTCTAAATACATTTTTCTTGGATGTGCTCAACACCAAGACCTTCCTATTGGGATGTGATTTCAATCTCCCATGCTTGTTTTCCTTGAAGTGCTTCCCTATCTTTAGATAGATTAGCTATGGGAGGTTAACTAGGAATTTTCTGCTCAAAGTGATGTATGCTTGGGTAGAAAATGTTGTCACCTTGCTTGGCCTAATTGTTGGATTAAGGTGGTAGGCTGCAATTTTGAAGTAAGCACATTTTTCCATTGTGATTACATCGTATTCTTTGTGGTCCACTCCATAGCACTGCTAGATCCACTCTTTTTTCACCTATGGATATACTTGCATTGAGATCTCTAGTAGATTTTTCCTAGGTTTAAGTAATTCAAGGGCTTGATAGATGGCCTCCATCAAGTATGACATACTAATGTCCTTAATCTTCATAGTGGCATTAGGGTACCTATTGTTCTAAAAGAGATATGTATCTCCCATGTACCACTCCTCACTAGAAGAGATGATGGGCCATAAGGGAGAGCTCTACAACTAAGTTTTGATGTCTTTTGGGGCAAAGTTCAAGAAGGTTCCAAAGTTCAGTTCTTGAAGAACTGAACATTGAATTTCCTTAAACTGAGCTTGCCTAAGGTAGGAATTCATCAAAGTGACCTCAAGGTTTGGCCTTGGTCCTAATGCCTCATCTTAGTGGGATTGCTTCATTTTAGCTTCTAGAATTTGATAGATAGATTCCACTTTGGGCTCCTTTTGAAGAGGTCCCATTGCATGAGTTTTGGTTGCCTGATTCTAGGGTTGTTCTTGCTATTAGCCCCTTTTAATTCTAAGCTACTTGTCCCTCAGTTGGGATCGTCCTTCTTCCTATAAATACTTAGGTCTTAGCACCATCTATAATCACAACATGAACAAGGATAAGGGTTTGATGTGTAACTTTGAAATACTTGAGTACCTTATCTCTTTGGATTAGTTATACGTGGCTAAGTTGTGATCATCCTAGTTTTAATTATTTTAATATTATTTCACTTTAGTATCTACTAGAGTTCGTTAAAAAGGTTTAACTCTCTTAAATTGGTGATTTTAGTATTATTTTATTAATTAAACCTTGTGGGAGTTAGAAAAAATTTCAAAAAAATTTCATCAAAAACCTAAGGTTTGTGGCCCCCATGATATAGAGCTCACCTCTTGTAGCTACAAGACTAAAAAATAAGAAAAATCAGAAAAGTGATTTGAAAGTTATGGGCTTTGAAAGGTTCTAGGCTTTGAAAACTACAAAAACTCCTCTGGCATTTGAAGGAAAATGACAAAAGAATTCACCAAGTGCTATGCTATTTATAAATTTTTACATTGCATTGATGGGATTACGTTGATGTAGTTGGTGATGTCAATGAAATCTTGTTAATGTGCTTGAAAGATAGAATTTTCTGTCATAAAAAATAAGGATAAAAACAAAGTGTTTTTAGAAAAAATTAAAGTTCTAAGGAAGTATAAGAGCTAAGAACATGATGAAATGCATGAACTATTATCCACCCTGTTCATTTTCACTTACAACTTAGCATGAATTAATTAGCAAATTTTTTTGACATTGTGTTTTGCTATCCAATGAAGCAAGGTAATCCTTCCTTCTAATGCACCAACTCCCATGCTATTTAGCTTCCTTGTAAGCTTCAAACAGTGAACTATCAAGATTAATATGACAATCTTTATTTTGATGAAGTATCCATCTTCTCCGCTCTTCAATTAACCCTCCTTCAGTTCTTAAATTTTTGAAATAAAATTATGAGCCAAATTTTCCTTGGCAATGACTATCACTACTCCATGAAGTGGAAGAAATGTTCCAGTAGTTACCAAGTGTAAGTGCTACTAGGATTACCAAGTATTAACATATGCTCAAAGTGGTTGTATTTATGTGCATTAATTAATTGCTATGAAATAATTGCTTAAATGCATTAAAATAAATTGCATAAATAATAAATGCATGAAGTAAAGATTAATTTAAGTCCAAGTGCTACAAGATTTATTAAGAAATCTTGTCTTTAGTGCCATTCATACTAAGGTGCTCAAGTACATTAGTGCTCGAATAAAGATCCATTCACTTCTCAACTCCTACTACAAGCACATAGAAAATATTCTAACTTTGGGAAGATAAAATTGCAAGATTTCAACTAATGACTAATTATCATATGCCACAAATGTGGCTAGTGCATGCATTTATATAGGTAACACAAGACACTATGTCAACATGTATGCGTAATCGCAACAAACCAACATCAACGTGATCACGTCGATGGGATCAATGGGATGGCATCAACATGGTCAAATGATGACCATCACATATGTAGTATATTCACATAAAACAAGTGTAAGTATTACAAATAGAACACAATCATAAAGGGAACATGAAGATTTTTTTATTAACATTACACAACAAAATATATGCTAAAGTTTATAGATCTTCATCATAATTAGAATCTTCAGCATAAGGACTTGCTAACAAGACTTGATGCAGTGGATGTTGTAGGTCTTCCATTGTTAGTACACTATTAAGTTGAATATTCGATATGTGAAAATCATATATAAAAGGCAAAGTTGTATTATTAATTCACATGTTGTTTTTCCAAAAGTCACGTATGTCCCATTTTTTTGTTGTATACACTACTTGACAGAAAGAAAACTTTGATGGACTACAAGCAATAGGTCTTTTCTTTATGATGAAAAATAAGTAATAACTCATGCTTGTTCAACCAAACCTATTTGTGTATATATTTCTAAGTCTAGGATCTATATAGAAAAATTAATCAGCATGATTTTCACCTTGAACAAAAGAGGAATAATTTTCTATCATCAAATATGAATTATGGCCAAAATCTTTCCCCCATTCATACCATGCATTATTAGGGATATTAGATGGAACAATCTGAATTTCATAATAGAAACATGAATTTCCAAATTCGTCAAATGGCCACAACCACCAATTGTTTGTCACATTGCTTGTGTTCTGAATTTGAACATATACTTTGTGGTAATATTTTATTGATGAATTGATTTATTCATACTTGCATTTTGCTAACATAACTTGGATTCATGGATAGAGTTTTTCAAAGCAGTTCCATATGGTTGAGAGTAAGCTTCCATTCCAATCGGTGGCATGTATTCATCTAGATCTCCACTATAACAATTCATTACTAGATGCAAAGATCACTCTTGCTAATATTCCCTAATTAGATATGATCTTATTTTATCTTTTTTTTTTTAATTTATCAAAAATAAGAAGAAATATACAAGTTAGGATTCTTCATGAGCATCCTGAAGGATCTATAATTGATCAACATTAGGCACACATCATCATACCAAGTCATTGACACAAACCTTGTAAAGGTTACCTTGGATTTCCATGTAGTGTTTGACTTAGTGAAGAAACTATTCTTTCTTCTTGTTATCATATTCTTATGGAGTCTCCTAAGTGAGAAGATAGAAGATGAATTCATTGTACCAATTGATACCCTTAGGTATTTGAACTTCAATGGATTTGACAAAGAGTAGTTTATCACAAAATTGATCAAATAAAGTATCCTTATTCTCTTTGTGATCCAATCATAGCTTTCTCAACTTCCTTCCTATCCACCATTGTAAGATCACACTCTTGTAAAATCACTAGCCACTATATGACATAGGGGCTTACTGTTGAGTTATTCATTAGGAAATAGATAGCACTCTGATTTGTGTGCATAAAGATTTAGTATTCAATTACATAGTACCTAAATTTTTCTAGGAAGTATACCACTACCATAAGCATCTCCTCAATGGTGGTATAATTTAGTTGTGCATCCATAATACTTCAGCTTGCACAATGGATATAACGTGATCATTTCTGATCTTCCAATTATGTACGCACTACTTTCAATGCATAGTTGGATTCATTTGTCATGATATGAAATGGTCTAGACTAATCTAAACAACATAGAATTGGATTTTCTATGAGCTTCTACTTTAGCTACTAGAATTCTTATTTGCATTCCCTAGTTTAGTTAAATAGTGCATCCTTCTTTGTTAGCTCTACCAATGGTTTGGAAATTTTTGAAAAGTTTTTGATGAAGCACCAATAGTAACCAATGTGCCTAAGGAATAACCTTACATCTTTTATCATTTTAGGTTGTCTCGTAATTCCTTGGATGATCCATACATTCATTAGGTCCACCTTGATCCCTTTCTTTGAAACTCTATACCCCAAGCTAATGCCTTCTTGGATCATCAAATGGCTTTTTTGCCAATTAAGCCTTCAGTTGATCTCCACACAACATTTCAACACTTTCTCCAAATGATCTAAAGCTTGCTTAAAGTTGGTTCCATATGTGGAGAAGTCATCCATGAAGACCTCCACATCATGATTGATTTTCTACTGAAAAATGCTAAGCACAAGGGGTTGGAAAGTCGTAGGGGTATTGTAAAGATCAAAGGGCATCTTTTTGAATGCAAAAGTTTCCTAGGGCCTTATGAAGGTTATTATGATCTTGTTCTTTGGTGCTATCTAGATTTTGCTATAGCCACCAAACTATAGTAGTCATGCCCTACAATAGTATCTAGCACATAGTCCATAAATGACAATGGAAAATGGTCTTTGAAGGTTTCCATATTCAATAGTCTATTGTCTATGAAAACTCTACATTTTCTTTCTTTGTTTGGTATAATTATAAGTGGGCTAACTGACTCACTATCTGTAATGGGATAAATGTATCTCACCTTAAGAAGTTGTTCAATTTTATTCTTAATAACTTACTTAATCTTTGGGTTCAACCTTCTTTGTAGTTGCCTTTTTTGTTTGATGGATGAGTTTGTATAGATTCAATGGTGGAATATCCATGGATCTATCCTTATTAATTCATAATATGACTAATCAAAGGCTATTAACCATTTGTTCACCACTTTTAGCAATTTTCTTTTTTATGATTAAGCAAGGTTGGCATTGATAATTACCAGCTTTCCATTATCAAGAGAAGCATATTCTAGGTCAGTTGGTAAAATTTTAAGTTCAAAGGGCTCCTACTTGAAATGATTTCAGATCTCCATCTCTCCCAATCCATCTTAGTTTGTGCAAGGAAAATTTAGCTATGGATATACACTATTTCATCCATATTATCAACATAACCACTTGTGAGACTTTCTACTAGTTCCTTGCATATTTGTGAGTCTACTCCAATATCTATTATATTTTGTGGTTGCTACATATAAACACCTTTGAATATTGGAATCCTTAGCATACTTATTGCATGTTGTTATAGATGTGCTTTGCATGGTCCATATCCTTTGCACACAATGACACCCTCTATCATTGTATGCAATGCATGGAACTCACTTCTTCTCTATCTTTCCAAATTCATTTTCCTTGAAGATTTCCATGGAAAGATCTCAAATCCCCAACTTGGCATCAATTATGTTAAGCCAAGCCCTTTCCATGCTAATAATGGAGTCCCCTTTGTAATTATTTTACATTGATCACGAGGAAATCTATTGGATAAAAACCATTCATAGATGGTGATCACAATGTCCTTCGCTAATCCCAAAGGAATAGTGATGAACTAATCTACAAGCTTTAGTTTGATGTTACATTTCTTTAGTGGAGGAAAGTTTCAATTCTTGTACATTTCTTGTAAAACTAAATTCATTTTAGAACTTGAGTCTAGTAGAGCCTTGTTGTTGACACCTTCAAACCATTTCATGGAGTAGATTTTTATTTCCATAATTTATTTTTGATAGTTGGAAAATCAAGATTGGGGCAATCCAAAAGAGCATAATAATTAAATATCTATAAATAGTGGTGAGGGAATATTAATGAAAAAGCCTCAAATTTTAAAAAAGCAAGGTTGATGTCATTGGCATACACGTGATGGTGATCAAAATCAAATCTATTAAAGTGTATAAACCTTACACTTCAGAGATCCCAATGATAAGTAAAAATTAGTTTTAAAAATTGAATAAGTTATGTGATGCACCATTAAACACTCATTCTGCAAGCAAATATTTATCAAAAATCAGATGTAGAGTTCTAGATCATGATGGGCAAATTGATGAAACTAATGAAGCCACTAATGAATTCAAGGAGATACTGACAAAAAATTGGGTTCTTGGAATGTTGCGATTTTAGGATATGTGTAGAACATGACATAGTTGCGTAATTACCTAGAGATGGCAGAATAAAGCATCAAATTTGCTTATAATTTCATGAGTCACTATAACTTCTTACCTAATGCGCAATGCACCTCCTAAACTTGCTCACTCTGGTATCATCAAAACAAAGATAAATAGAGAAAGGTTATTATGGTATGTGTTTGCAATTCAAGTTCCCCTACTTTGCATAGAGGCAATAAGAAAGAATAGTGGATTTAAAATGCTTTTAGTCATCACTATTATGGAAGGAAAGATGATTTTCTTGGTAGATTTTTTTTCTGTGGAAGCTCCGTGCATGATAATGGGCTACCAGTGAATTATGGTGGTGTCGGTCTATGAGGAGAATTAGAGTGCAAGAGGAGGCATCAAACAGCAATTATTGTTAAGGGTTTCATGCATCCCTAATAGCAGAAAACCTGATATTATAAACCAAAAATGTACTTATGCTCCATATGCATCACCTAATCTCCATTGTGGAAGTAAAATCTTGCCATTATCCTCATTCGTTGACCATGTCACAGATACATTTTGAACTGAGGCAATAGAAAACAACTAAACCAAAATGATTATGGCATTAATAGGCAAGGCACGAGGAACAACAATGACATTACACATCCAATGGCTATGGCTAGAGATTGACACCTAGCATAACCAATTCAAGTTTTTGTTAGTGAAAACATTGGATTTTAAACTTTGGCAAAGTTAAAAATGATAATGGTATATTATTGGGAGTGAGAAGTAGGCAACTATTGTTGACAGATAAATTAATTTTCTACTTCAAAGTTGTATATTATTTTATTCTCTAACCTAGCTAATGTGGTTAGCCCTTGGTCATGCACCAATTAAATAATTATATTATTTGAAAATTTGTATTGCATGAGAAGTTATTGATGGATGGGACACTTGATAACTATGGCATATATTTCCCAAATATTTATAACTTCCCATGGTAATCTCCATGATATTTGTTACTAAAGATACACTTGGCCACAATAACTTAAATTTCTAAGAACTTCCTATGGAAGTTATAACTTATAGGATGGTTATAAATCAATCCCTTAGATATTTGTAATCCACCTCAACTTTTCATGATGATTGTAACTACCCTAAAGTCATTATAAAAGGGGCTTTAAGGATGGACATTAAGGGAGAAGCTTTTGAAAAGAAGAAATTTGAATATTTCTTGTAAGATGGTTTCTTAAAGAAATCATTTCGCTTTGTTTTAGTCCTATGAGTTTATTCTTTCCTATTTTTTTTAGCTGCTTAGATAGTGATTTAGGTAGTATCATGATTGGCATTTAAATTTGGGATTTTTAGATTGCTTTTATAGTTCTTTGTTGCATGATAGTAGACTCTTATTAAGATTTTCCATAGAAGAGCTCATCTTGGGAAGTGTCATGAGTAATATAATAGAGAAGTTTATTATTATGTAACATTTAAGGCTACTATTAGAATTGCTATAAGAGAGCCTCTACTATAGATAAGCTAGTTGAGCAATTCAATAGTCTATAGGGTTCAAAAAATCTTTGGTATTTTGATAGGACGGAAATAGCTTTTTGATCTTTTAAAGAATATTTATTTTGTATTTTAATTAGAAATTGTTGAATCTTTGAAAGCTCTATTATATGAAATTTTTGACAACTATTATCTAGCCAAAATAGAGACTCATATGTGATGTATTATGCAGCAATTTCTGGTAGTATAATAGGACTATCTTTAAGAAATTATTTGTTTAAGCCTAGGAAATTTGAACAATTTATAGATTTTGATTTAGGGATAAATTTATTGTGAAGTGTTTCCTCATATTAATTTACCTTGCTTAAATATTTGAAATTTTTACATAAATGTGCTTTCTTTTCTTTCTTTTTCCATTGAATCATGCCCTATTTCTAGTTTTCTTGTGGGACTTTCTCTCTCTAGCGGAAATTAGGAGTAGATTGGCAGATTTTTACTTGAATGGTTTTTGCAAAAATTTTATTTGTTACAAGTAGGTATTATAAAGACCATATAGACTAAGTAACTAAACAAAATAGGAATCTCCAAAAACTCATAGTATTTTACAAAGCTAGCTGAATCTCTTTCATGATAGCTGATGATGAAGTGCTACTCAGTTGATGCATCGACTGGGCTACGTATACGCGGCCCCGTCAATGCAGCAACGATGCATTAATGGGGCCCTGTTTATGCAACCGCCTATCCCGGTCTATAAATAAGAGGGCCTTCCACCTCATTTAGGCATCCTTTTGTCATTTGTAGCTAGACTCTTTTAGTTTGTTTCCGTAGGAGTTAGATTATTTTCCCAGTGCATGCCTATAGTGTGATGCTTGTAATTGTATGAAACCTTTATTCGAGTGTGATGTACTTGGACGCGCACATGATCAGAAATAAAGATCGAGATTACTTCATCATTGCAGCATTCACTTAGTTTTAATTGTTTAATTATTATTGTTAATTATTATTGTTATTTATTATTTTCTTAGTTAATATTTCTTTACCATCATTTACTATTCCTGTTGTTAAATGCGGAATGAGTATGACTTAATCACGAGCATTTAAGTGTAAATACTTTGTAACCCAGAAGCATACCTAGGATCTACGCTTGGTAATCCCAGTAATAGTCATGCATGAGGTCCAAGATGTGTACAGATGATTATGGAACAGATGCTCATCACACTTAGGTTAGCGTAGACCTCATTTCCTATTACTCATTAGTTTAATAAATATTATCTTCCATTGTCTCTAGGAGTAGCACTAATTTAGGATCACATCATACGCCTCACTCTGGACTAAACCATACATGACAAAGCAAATACTAGTCCAGGTGGGAAGACAGCGAACTGCGATCAACATGTAACTATTTAGATACCACAACTAGCCTGTCCACGAAGTTTGACCGGATCGTGCATGAACGCTTGTATTCATATGGATGGGCGTAGGGGTACCTAGCTGCTCATCATTGGTGTCGTTGTCGGGGATGGTGCTAATTATCTAGATTAGTTATTTCATACAATATCATTGTAACAAGTATTAACGATATATCCTTTAGAAAAGAAATTTAATTTAATTTAATTAAATCACACACAAATTACAATCATGTCTCTCCTACAAGATTATAATAATGCCCCATCTAGTGAGGAAATTCATTAGAGAACCAACGAATATTATAACAATGAAGATTGGAGTACGCAACCTAAGGTGGGGGTTTCCTATAAACATAAACAAAGACAACATCATCCCAATGCATGAAAGCATAACATACCTAGTGATGATGAGCCCCTACTAGCCACTACAAGCTTAACGGAAATACAGGAGGCTGTTCGAATTACCCGCAGGCATCGTAAGGAAAGTTGTCTACCCGTGCTTGATTTAAACAACTTTCCCAAGTTTTCAGGAGGCTATGATTCAAATCCACAACAACATTTACAAGCCTTCTATGATGCCTGTACATGGAACAATATTGATAATGGGTGGCAAAAACTTAAGCTCTTTCCTTTGACACTCGTTAGCCAAGCAAAAGTATGGTATAGGTCGTTAAAACCAAAATCAATATGACGTTGGTCAACAATGGTAGAAGTCTTTAACGAAAAATATCAAACCTACGCAAGAGTGTCAGCCTTGAGGAAAAAAATCCAAGGATGGAAACAAGCACAACATGAACCCTTGGACATGGCCTTAGAAAGATATTATTCACTGTTAAACAATTGTCCAGGCCATGGGTTTTCTGAGGAATGGCTAATGTACCATGTCATTGATGGGCTACATAATGCAACAAGAGAGACCTTAGGAATGTATGCCCAAGGTCAACTATACAAACTATGAACCCATCAAATCCAAGAGCTTGTTAAATGGGTAGCAAGGGAAGAAGGAGAAATGGCTAGATGGGAGAGTGTTGAAAAACATCAACAGGACCAAAATCACAACTTAACAAAGGTCCCTGATCATAACAAGGAGAAATCAACCAATATCAAGGTGAAAGGATCATCTTTTCCAATACAACAAACATTAGAAGAAGCTGAGGCAAAGATCAATAAGATGTTGGAATGGACATATCAAAAGTGTGGAGAATATATCAACATCATTGGAGATAGAGTTTTAACAACCTAAGAAGTAGGACGAAATAGCAGAAAATCGGAAAGAAGGGATAAAGAAAACAAGAGCTCAACTGCCAATCATACATATGAATGCAACATATGCATGTATGATCACCCCAAGGGCCAATGCCCCATATTGTTACCTTTACATGAGCATTGGGGAAACACGTTACATCCAGAGTTCATACAGAGATACTATCTTTGATCACAGTGGCAACAATCCCAGTCATGGGGGGGACCACCACTAGATTGAAGGTACCCTTCATATCATCTGAATCCAAATGCTTATCAAGTTCAACATCCTATTTCTACAGCTGGGCCAACATACTCTATCTCACCACATTACTATTCTCCACAATACCATCAACGCATGCCTTCAACACAACCACCACCTTCTGCACCTTATACACCTCCTAACTTTCAACATTCTCATCCTTTCCCTCCTTCTACACTACCACCAACTGTTCCTAAGGTGTCTGCACCACAACAACAACCCACGAACATTACTTATGCTACTACTTCCAACAACAGTGAGAGACCTCAGCAACATCAAAAGCATCCCTTCTTTAAACATGGCCGTAAAAAGGGACAACACAATTCTGAGGCCACTGCATCCTCCAAAGCAGCACAAGCCCCACACTGTGGTGCATCTTCCTCTTCGAACCCAACACCTCATGTTACTTCATCAGGGCCACCAATTAACACTCCAACAAACATACAGCCCAATGAACACAGGAATGGAGAGCGACAAACCGATCCTTGCATACTATCTTCCAGTCACAAACACCATAGTGGGTCAACTCCTTATAAATTAACCACACCTTATAACATGCCCCACTATGTCAACTCTAATCAAGTGTGTGAACCCCAATGGGGTAAGTATGACTGGGTCCCAATACTTCCAACATGCAAGGATCTCAATCTTCCATTTATTAATTCTAGCCATGCTCAAGCGTTTAGTTATGGGGGGCACCCTCCATTCTAACAAAATAGAATTAATAAATGTTTTGCTATTTCTTTAATTTTTCAACTTTTTTTTTCCAGCTCTTCACCTTTTAATTTATTGTTTTATCTTTATGTAAGTAATCTCATCTACGAATAAAACACTCATGTGGATCGTTGGTTGAGGTGTGTTCTATGTTATTGAGTCTCGATGA
>MNCI01012300.1:3543-14927 GCA_015680685.1 Gnetum montanum
ATTGACTATAGATTTTTTAATTTTTTTCTAAAGAAATCTATTTGGCAATAATCTAATAAAGAAAAATAAAAAATAAAAAATGCTTATCAAATCCTTTGCCTAGCTATACTAATATTAATAATGATATTTTATTATATCTTTGTAGACAAATAATTTATTAGACAAATATACTTATGCAAAAATATATCAATAGTGTTAAATCTTAAGTATAATAGATATGTCCAATATTCATGTAACCTAAACACATCTTCTATATAATTCCCTATAACTAACACTATAGCTTGAATAGCTCATAAAAAGATTGACTATAGATTTGTTGTTTTCTTCTGAAGAAATCTATTTGGAAATATTCTAATAATACATGTTGCTCATCTTCTACAACTTGCAATAAACATAATCAACATATTTTGTTTTCATGCTACTCATTATTCCATTTTCCAGTTTCAACTTAAAGATAAAGTAATTCCATTCTTGCTCTACTAATTAGTGTTCTCATGAATATTGGACTTGTTGCATATCAATATTCTATTTTATAATGTATTCTACCTCTAATAATTTACCAATAAAATTGAGGTTTTTATTATTTATAACTTATTTTTTCATCTTTCTAAAACTTTCTATTTAAAAACCTTCTAAGGTTTCTTTCGATTTAGTAATTCATCATATTATCAATACCCCATTTTTGTCTCCCCTGGGTCGTGGGATTCTGTGTTGAATTTGGGTGGGGAGGTGACAGGTACTCCCTGCGAGTTCCTCTGCTGTGGTTGTTGGCAGGGCTGCCTTCATTCTCGCCTTGGCTCTTGTCTCTTCCTGTCCTGGGGACTCCTACTTTAGGGCCGTGGTTGATGGCCCGCGCTACGTGCAGGCGTAGCTTGTTCTCCATTTTTTTCGGAATTGAATTCACTCGACCTTTTCCTAAAAAAAAAATACCCCATTTTTGTACCCACAATCATCCTTCATGAAATAACCCTTATTGAGATTTTTGGATGATGCTATTTTTATTCCTTAATTAGAGTGTTAAACATGATATATTACTTCCATTCCCAATAGCAATAAATTAGTTCTAATAAAAGTATTGCATCTCACACTTGAGTTTTTAGATTAGATTTATCCAACAAGAATGATTTTTGAATTTTTTTAATTTTCTTCCATAATTCTTAATGAAGACCTTGACCTCATACCATACATCCATAAAACACTATAGTTTCTACAATTGTTTGAGAAGGATATTTTAAAATTGTCCATGTCTAAATATTATGATTCCTACATTTATTCTTCCTTGTATAAAAAGCTTTCTAGCCATTTTAAAATAATTATGATATACATTACTTCCACTTATAATTTGAGAGTATTCTACTACCAAATATCTATACATATCTAAAATCTTAAATTTTATATTATTTAGCTAGAAAGCATAATATATCTTATTAGTTTCACAAATTAGAACTTTTAGTTAGCCAACATTTACTTCCTTTTTTGTAAATTCATAAAATTTTTATAGTTGATGCAACATTAATTTTAACCTTATTTTTGAATTTATTATTAGTTTTATATCATCTACAAATATTACAACTGATATTTATTACTCATCTATTTTAATAACATCATTTGAAAGTACCTCTTTAATTCAATTTTGTAGGTCATTAATAAAACTAAGTTGCCTCAATTTAGTTATGGTAGGGACTTCTAGATAATGGGTATGGGCTATGGGAAAGCTATTGGATTATATGTAACCATAGGACATATAGCCAATGCAACTCTGTTAGAAAACTTTAAGTATAATAATACTAGCTTAGTTATATATGTATTTCACTGAGAGATTCTTCTTTCTTCTTCTAAATAAAGATATATATCCTTACTAAATCTTTTGCATACACCATCACTACATGTTAGACCCAAGCTAAGGTACATCAACAAACTTTAAATTTCTATTAGCAAACTAATCTTAACAACAAGAAAATACTAATTATAACATTGGAACTTTCTACATGACTAACAACAAGAGTCTACATGTTGAAAATTGTATGAAAAACATGGAAGTTAAGTGGGGGTCAAAATGTGTGCCTCCTTTTCATCCAAATTCTAAAATAGATCTATTTGATAAAGGACTATTTAGAAGAATGAAAATAAGACAACCATCTTTTCATGTGCTTTAGCCAAGCCCTTCTAACCTTGCATGGATTAATTCATATCCCATGTTTAAATATATTCAAAATTAAACCTTAGAAAAATAAGAATAAGAATTGCTTCTCTATTTTTGTTTTGTTGTGAATGGAATATTATTTATCAGTACTGATATGCTCTCCCCAAAACATTATGGACTAAATATTATTTAATGTTACCGATAAAGTTCCTTAGAATGGATAGAATACCATTTAGCATTATCAAATCTATGACTGGTAGTTAGCCTCTAGACCAAAACAACTAAAAATATTACTTAGCCTTATCAAAATTATGACTAGTAGTTGGCCTCTAGGCCAAAATAACAATGTTACTTACGTTGAATATCCAATGCTTAAAAATAAATTTATGCTTTGTGTAACAATTTAAATTGATTTAGCTATAATTTTTGAATTACAAATTATGAAATTAATTATTGAATTATTGGATGTATGTTGACTATATTTTAGGTGCATAAAAATTATTTAAATTTCCAAATTATTATACTATCAAATTTAAAAGGAATTTAATTTTTTAATTAAGCACTATGTATTTTGACACTCAAATATAATGGATTGCATGTAGAAGGATTTCTTTACTTAAAGATAAACCTATGAAAGCTTTTAGTTTGCTTAGCTATGCACTTTTCCTTTTAACTTTCAATTACTTAGGAAAATTTGAATTACTAAACTATGCTTAGGTCTCTTTTTTATACTACTATGTTCTAAACTTAAAATAAAAAGAATTAAATGATGAAAGTTTATATTAAATGACGTATATTCATATTGTTGGAGTTTGCTTTGACTTTTATTTATATTGTGAAAATAGTGGGATGCTCTTATCTAGTAAATTGATAACTTGAGGTATGGGAAAATTGGAAAGGAAAAATAATACCATACTAAGGACAATATAAAAAGTGCCTCTTGAAACATAAATAGTTGCTTCCAAAAACATATATTTTCAATGGAATAAAGGTCATGGATGGAAAAATGGCTTCTATTCTGAAAAGAATCTATTAGAGTAATGTTGATTAATATATTCAAACTTTAAAAGTAAAAGAACTATTTGGGCTTTCTTTGAGTTTTATTTAGATTGTGAAAATAGTGGGATGTTCTTGTCTAGTAAATTCATAACTTTGAGGTCCAAGAAAATTGGAAAGGAAAAACAAAAATCATACTGAGGATTTACTTAAACATAAATAGTCTTTTCTGAAAACATATATTGCCAATGGAATAAAGATCATGGATGGAAAATTCATGTATGTTTCAAAATAATCTATTGGGGCGATGTAGATTATATATATTCAAACTTTAAAAGTAAAAGACCTATTTTTGTTTGCATCCATAAAGAAGCCTAATCTATTGGATACATTTGTTTTTTTAATTCATATTTCTAAAAATTTGGTGTAGGAAAGAAATCTCGAGATTAAACATTTTTAATAATACAATTCTCACTAAATAATACATTAGTTACAGGTCTTGGAAACCAAAATAAGTGAAACATAAATACATCATGAGATATAACTTTATATAACTCAACATTGTCCATCGGAATAGAACTCATGACCTGTAACTTTGAAATCAAGTATCTTACCACTAAGCTAAAGTCTTATTAATCATAACAATTTATGATGAAACATCCTAAAAAGCATATTAGATCTCTTAATTCTTATAAGTTTGAGGTATAGAAAGACAAATCTAAGTATATGCTCAAAAACTATTACCAATGCAGACATGAAATCCATGGAAAAAAAATATCCCTTATGAGATAGTTAGGAGCAATGTGATGCCAACCAAAACATTGTAATCATCGATTACGAAGGCTTAAAATTAGAGAAGGGCATTGCGTGATGATTTGAAAATGCAAAGATTGAAAATAGGACTCAAAGGTCAAAACTTAAAAATACGTTCTTGTTTATGTCAACATTCCCCATGGTACCACAAGTGGGACCTTCAGCAAGATGGCCCCTTATCATCATATCTCTTTGTTATTATTGTTGATAACCTCTACAGATGAATCAAAAAGTTAAATGTTACATCTCCATTTGCCTAGAACCTTAATACTTTTTATTATGTAGATGACAAAATGATTCTTTTGGCATTTATCCCTAAGGCCAAAAAGGTGATGTAGGTGCATAATGGATTTTGTCAATTAATAAGGCTTGAAGTCAATTAGAATAAAATAAATTGTTTCCATGTAGGGTAACCAATAGAAATATTTGAGTATATTAGGTGTATTTTTAAGTATACTATTGGCTCCCTCCTAACTACCTGTCTAGGATAATCTTTTTTATTTTTATAGATCAAATTTAGCTAATAATTGGAAGAGAGTGTTGGGAAGTTGGCTTCCTAGAGAGATATGTTTCTATCTTTCAGTGTAAAATCCCCTAGCTTAGTTAGTGTCACAAGTTAATCAAATTATAAGGAATTTCCTTTGGTTTAGTGGGGAGAAGCATCATTGATTTCATTTGATTGATTGGGATAAGGAAAATATCCTAGTTCATGTAGGTGGCTATAAACTTCAGGACTTGAGGAGGTAGGCTTACATTCTAGCTGCTAAGATAGCTTAGGAGGTTTGATCTAGAGCATATAAGACTTGGATCAAATATCTTCAAATATGCTATTCTAATATGTGGACTTATCCAAGTAGAACCTTGAAGATTTGGAACACCACTAGAAGAGGATGGATTTCTTTTAGTTTCTTAGGTGCTAGGAATTTAGGGAAGTAAACTTTCCAGTGGAAGGTATTCTAATAGGATAAGCTTATCAAAAAATGATTAGAGAAGTTTCTCCTAAAGCAATCATCTTATTACACCAAGATCTAAGGGCATATATAAAGGATTAGTTTGATAAGAGGCTATATAAAATTCCCTTAATCTTTCATGATGAAAATAGACATGGCTAATTTACTAGAATTCTTGGGATATTTAAAAGACATAGTCCCCTTAATTCATCCTATGAAGATACCTTGCATTTTGTTTTGATAAATCATATATAGTGGATCTCATGACTTTATAAGCAATTCTTTGCCAAAGTGATGAGATGGGATTGTTGACCAAAGATGAGGTTTTTTGCTCATCATGCAATGCTCACTTAGGAAATACTTCAATGATAAATTTTTACCATGGCCTCTTAGTGTATTATTTGCTATAAGAAGATCAAAATAGTGACACACCTTTTCAAGAAATTTTTATTTACAAAGGCTATAGGTTGATGCATGTGCATGTGGACTGGGATCCTTTGAGACTAATATTGGGAAACAATTATAAAAGGGCCCATCATTCATGGTCACTTGTTTGAGATTTCATTATGTATGGAGGTTGCTTGAGAGATTTGGATTGAGCAAAATGCTTGTACTTTTCACGCAAAGTACTTAAGTTCTCTATATAAATGTGTCTTGAAACAATTTATCAACTTTCATATATAGGAACACATATATGAATGTACAATGACAATGTTTAATACTTGTGACTCCTTGTAATATGTGTTGATACGATATCTATAAATTGCATGGACTTTTGCTTTTCTGAATATGTATACTCTTTGTTTTAAATGAATTTTATGATGTTGTACATGACTATCTTTTGGTTTTTGGGTCTAGTACCCTATAATAATGCTTGGGGAGTTTTAGTTATTTGAAAATGGGGTTGGGATTTTCTTCCTAAGGAGGCGATGTGTAATCCTTCTAATGGTTTTTAGTTGCTCTCCAAATTCTTTCCCAAAAGGCCTCAAAGGCTAGTTCTTCTATGAAATTTGAAAAAGGGTTTTTGGATCTCCCTTCTCTATCTCCACCTCCACTTTAGATTCTTTCCCTTTCCATGGACCTGCACACAAAACCCAAAAAAAGTGAAAGCCAAACTACAAATAATGACAAAATAGAGAATATTAAACATTTTTGTTATGCTGAACTAGACCTAACTATCCTTTAAGTAACTTTGAATCCAGGTAGTGTATTAGATACTTTACTAATGAAACTACAACTATGAACGGAAAAATGTAGCAAAACCAAACATCACTACCAAAACAAATCAAGACTATGCATTATTGAGGAGTAATGAAAACAAAGCAACGACAACAAAACAAAGGTCCATGCAGCACCTAGGATGCAGCCACCATTCAAGGCCAATGCAAGTTCTAAAATGGACTACACAGAACCAAATCAAGTCGTGATTTGCCACCAACTACCATCACCTGCAATAGTGCTGCCAACAACTGGATACCTACTTGTTGATGCATAAAGTTTGGACATGCCAACACTTGGGAAAAACCCGTTTTAGGAGACTATCACTTAGGGTGCCTCTGGTATGGATATGAAAACCTAGGAATATCTTAGCTGGAGAGAGCTATGTGATCTTTTAAAAATAATAAACTAAGCAAAACAATTGAAAATTTAAATTGAATGTTTATTTAAGAGGGATATGTGACATTTTGAAAATAATAAACTAAGCAAAATAATTGAAGATTTAAATTGAATGTTTATGCAATTTTAGAGCACAATAAATAATCCAAAAGAAAAATTCAAATTTTCCCTGGTCTTGCTACTGTTGTTTGTCATTGTTGGTCCGTTGTGGATGCTATTGCAATGTTGCCCATAGCCACCACTAGATAAGGGAAGAGGGAAGAAATGTGACTACTAGCATCACCTTTCATTTTCACATCTCCATGAATAGGAGAGAGAGAAAAAATGTATAAGTTGTTTTCCACTTTTTGTCAACCATGCGTGGAGAATCTCCATAAACGGAGGTACTCCATTTCCTTTTTGATGGATGTTCACCATCACTTCTGACAAGAGCTGTCATTTGTGTCATTACTGTTCTACTATTTGCTTAATAGGAGGGAAGAATGAGGCTACTGCAATCTATAGGAACATGATAGAGAGAAAGCCACTACTGTTGAGCATCTGTTTCTGCCACATTTGTGATGGTATTGGTGTCTGCAATAGGAATGAGAGAGAGCTTACGACCATCTATAGTTATGTTGCTATCAGATGTGTCATTTCCCATCCTAGGACACTACAAAAGAATAGGAGGAAACTACTGCCTACTGCCAAGAAATGCATGTCACCTGCCTGATGTTGCATGTTCTATGTTGACTATCACATTTTGTTTGATGTGTAGTCACTCTATTCACATCCCTCACTGATGCGCAACCTGCAACATGCACACATCACCTTTGCCATGTACACATCAGTTGCTTATGAGGAAGAGCCTCTGATGCATGTTGTGTAGAGAGATTGCTATTTCTCATGCATCGTTTATGTCCATTGCATTATTCATGACCTACCTATTGATGCACTGCAGGCGTTTGCTATTGCCCCTAGCATCTAGAGAAAGAACGCTGGCCGTTGCTGGCTACAAGCTACTACTCTACTACCCCCACCTCAAGATTTCATGCCCATCACCCTCTTCTAATGTCTATAACAATAGGCCATTATTACCCATAATTAGTGTTTGCAGTTTTTGTGTAATGCCTAGTGGTGGATGCAATGCAAAATTTCTACCAAAATAATACCATCAATATGAACCAACTTGAGCGAAAATGCTTGACCATAAGAAAGCATGCAAGAACTATAACCATAGATCTATGCCACGTATTAGCATAGCACCATTATTACACATTTGAGCCCCCAATCAGTAAAGAGACTTGTTTTGTAGGCTTCCAACATGTACAAGCCTCCAAACTAAACTTGCATGTGTGGTTGTGAGAGATTTAAATTATGTGTCCCAACTAAACCTTGATCTTTATTGTAGACATGAAAAAAAATCTATTGCCAAAAGAACAAAAGACCAAAGGACAAAGAACAACTTTATTTATCAACTTTTTTATAGTCTTTTCATTACGTGATCAAACATAATGGTCATTGAGTGTGCATTTTTCTATTCAAAACTTATGTTACCATTAATCATGGCCCCATGTAATAGCATGGGCAAGGTTGGCCTCAACAGTTAGCCCCCAAACTAAAAATTGCATGCAAGTGCAAGGAGCAAAAACTATGAAATTTTAACAAGACATAAAATTGATAGCGAATCAAAAACATCGCAAAATAGGAAAATGAAACTTAAAAGAAAACTATAGTGATCTAAACATGATTAAAATAACCAAATAATCAAAAGATAACTAGATGTGGGCCACCCAAATCACAACATCTTATTTAATCAAAATCTAAATATATAATTTTATTATTTTAACTACATAGATAGATAGATATATAATTATATGATTAAGATCCCATTCCTAATCTTTTCACAAGGTAAAAGTAAAAAGTATGCAAATTTTTTTGAGCACAAGACTGTTACAAAACTTAATAAGGAAGATAGGCTCAAGTTAGATCGTAGCAAGCCACAACTTTAAGATTTTTTCTTATTTTTTTTCTTTTTTTTCTTTTTTTTGAAAATATAGATTTAAAAGGGGAAATGGAGGTTAGGATGAGGATTGTTACGAGACCCCATCATACTTAAGAACTTATTACACTATTAATGAACATGATCCTCATTCTTTTCTTTTTCTTTTGTTTTTTTTCTATTTGAGGAAACTTTGCTCATGATGTACTTCATTCTTAACGTAGGAATGTCAAAACGAGTTTGTCCAATTAGTTGCACTGCCAAAGAACAAGGTCCTTTTGAAACTTTGTCCATGATGCAGTTCAACCCTCGTGTATGTGCCTTTGATTACAATTTAATAGCATCATAGTAGGTCTCTTGGGTAACTAAGGGTTCTCAAGTGGAAATGAACACACTTCACCTTGTTGTTCACAAGATAGCCATGGATGATCACACTTGAGGACTAGGGCTTATGAGAGGGGAAAATGAAGTTTTCCAAGGTTACCTAGTAATTATGACTAACCATTCTTCAACATCAAGTATCCTACACTTACATGTTCATGATGATAACATAATAAGTTTGAATAAATTCCATGCTCCATAATCCAACACAACAAATAAACTGAAACCTTAGAATCAATTAGGAAGAATCATAACATTATTGAAATATATAATATTATAGTAATAGTATATATTATATCATACTTACATTAACTTCAAATGGTGTTATGATGACCCAATGCTTAGTAACTAAAATGACAAATGATTATTAAAATCATATATAGAACACAAATCAAACCAATATGCTAAGAAAGAAATGATGAAAATGTAAAGAAAATATGCACATGCAACTATATAGAAATGAAATGAAAAGCAAAGAAGAAGAAAACATGTAACTAAGAATCTACTAGGTGTCCACGTGGGGCACCTAAGTAAAAATGCTTCAAATGAAGTGCATTAAAATTCCTATGCAAATTCTGTCCTTGCAAATCAACAATTTTAGACACATTGGGAGCAATGATGTCTACAATTTGTAATGGGCCTGCCCACATAGGGAAAAACTTAGTTTTAGGGCTAGTTTGACCAAATGCTCTATCTTTCTTAAGAACTAGGTTCGTTACTTAAAATATTTTAGCTACATATTTCTTATCAAACTAGTGTTTAATAATTCGTTGCTGATTAAGATTACGAAAATCAATAATTAATCATAATTTGCTCATTCATTTTCTATTAGGTGCTAAATTTGAATGTTTCATAAGATGAATAATTTTTGATCCTAGAAGTTTATCAAGTTTTTCTTATAAGTTTCAATATTAGGCTTAACAAGTCTAATTCTTAGTGAGTCATTGAAAATAACTTCTCTAAGAACATGTTCAATGGATATGTTATTATGATTTGGCACACCGTCTAATGTTTTAAGGGATAGGGTCTCATTTATATCTTTGTCCTCCCTTAAAGATGTTGGATCACTCAAATGAAATACATTGTATTGATGATAAGGCAAGGTATCTTCATGGATTTCTTCACCTTCTTTAGAAGATTGATAGGGTTGGGTAGAGTTTGTATGAGAAAAAGGATTTATTTTTGTAATTTCACCCACATGATCATTTACAACATGTTCGTCACACTTAACCTTAATAACTCCAACATAAAGTTTAGTGTTTTGATTTCCCAAGAATTTATTTTGTTGATCGAATGTTGTTACTAATTACTTATTAAAGGATTCCCTAGGTGTAATCATATACTTAGATTTTCCATTGATAGGGATCAATAATTTTGAGAAATTGGACCTAAAGAAGCCCCCAAACTTGGCTTCAAAAGTCCTAAATAAGAGCACACTATAAGTGGATGACATGTGAACTACTAGTGATGAATAGTGAGGTACCCCTATGTCCAACCATATGAATCACTAAGGTGTTACATGTCATCTGGTAGAATTCCATGGACCTATAGTTATCTAATGCACTAGATCTTCTAGAAAGTGAGATGGGCATTGAGAACATTTGTTGTCTTCCAAACTACACTTGTGAGGCTTTAGGATATGGTTTAAGTGTAATTTGGGTATATGATTTTTCTTATTTTATATTTTATGAGTTTGATTACCTACAACAAGAATGAAGAGTAGAGTAAATTAAAATCTAACTTATTTACTACTTATCTAGCCTACTACAATTAACTGTCCCACTTTCTTAAACACATCTTGAGCACATATAACATTGCTAGGCTACCAAATGTTAACTGTTACAGGGTTACCAAGTACTATATGAATGCTCAAAGTGGTCATCCNTATTAACAATTAGAAATAAATTGGTTAATTAAAATATATTAAAGTAAAGAGCAAGAAAGTAAAATGCATTAAAGAAAATCTTAATCTATTTTCAGTGTTGCAAGGATTGTTAAAAGAGTTTATTTTATTCCTTTCACACTACTGCGCTTAGGTATATTAGTGCTCGAACAAAAAATTGTACACACTTAAACTCCTTCTACGGGCACTCAAAAAATATTCTAACTATAGAGAGAAGAAATGCCAAGATCTTCGCTACTCTGAATGAAAACTAACTCAAAAACTATGCAAAACTAGAGCCCATGCACAATATTTATAGACTTGGGGTATATACCCCAACGTTACATACGTGATGTCACAACTTAATCCCAATGTTGCATATGCAATGTCACAGCAGATGGTAAAATGTTATTCATCATACCCCCACAATTGAATGAAAACTTATCCTCAAGTAAAGAAGAGGAGGAAAAAATTCTTTACAAAGCATATTGGATAGGTATGGGATTATTGACTGACATTACAAACTAACTTTAATGGAACAAATAAACTTTGAGTGCCCAAGTGTATGAAATTACAATTTTTACAACATTGGGTGTTCATGATAAGAGAAGTGAACACCCT
>MNCI01012300.1:19002-33608 GCA_015680685.1 Gnetum montanum
TATTATTGAAAAATGCGTAGGACCAGGGGTTGGAATGTGGTAGGAGCATTGCATAGACCAAACGACATCTTGTGATATGCAAAAGTCCCCCAGGGACTTGTGAACATTATCTTTGCTTGGTCTTCCAATGCAATTTGAATTTGGTTATAGCCATTATAGCCATATAGAAAGCTATAGTAGCAATGCCTAGATATAACATTAAGCACTTGGTCAAAAAATGGCAATGGAAAATGATCTTTGAATGCTTCCATATTCAGTAGCTTAAAATCAATGCAAACCCACCACTTGCCACCTTTCTTCAATACAATCACAAGTGGGCTAACCCTCTTGCTATCTGCAATGGGATAAATGAACCTTGTCTTGAGGAGTTGCTCAATTTCTTCCTTGATGATTTGTTTCAATTTGGAATTCAACCACCTTTGTGGCTATTGTTAAATCTCATGAGAAATTAAATTAACACCAAAGCTTGAATGGAGAAAAGCCTTGTATGATTCATTTCAAGCAATTTGCAAGTAAATTAGAGGACTTCTAGGATCAACTAACTTCCTGGGAAGGTTTTCTACACAGATCCAATTAGACATAGTGTGAGTAACCATTACGGTATGGATCTTAGGCAAAGTTTGGTTTGAAGAAGGACTAAAGAAGCTTGATCTAGAGGAATATGTAGGAACAAGGTTCTCAATTGTAGGTATATGTGAGGACTTAGGTGGACTATAGGGTTCAAAGAAAGGTCTTTTCTTTGATCAAGATTTCGACCCCTCTAATTGATGATTTAGTTGCAGATTAACAACCCTCATAGCGTTATGTTGTTGCGGTTGGGCTCGTATTTCATCTTGCATAAGTGGAGTAGGTGGTAGTTGTGCAACTAAAGGAGTATGTGTAGGGATAGGAGGAGGATAAGGATAAGAGGTGGTATCCCTTCTTTCATGTGGCAAATGAGCTTGGTAATAATCTAAAGGATGGTAATGAGGTTGAAAATTAGAAACGTGACTGGAAGAGTCATGTGGAGACATGGGTGGTTGAATGTGGTAACCGTATGAATCAAGATACTGGTAAGGGTATTGTTGCCTTAGCAATGCCAACACCCATGATTGTGCTTGCTACCACTATTAATATTGTTTATAAAATTGTGGTGGAGCTCCACTTAGATAATATGGTTGTTGCTAGTAAAACTACCTGAGATTACCCTAATGATAAGGTAACCTTCTAGATGTTTACCTTTGTATAAGTTGTGGATGTAGGGCATACACCCCAAACTTCTATAGATGTGACACAATGGGGCAACGTCCCTTATAATGTTTATACTAATAGACGTCACATCCACGATCATTATCTGATTTACTATTCACAACCTCTTCTATTGCAGCAATATTGCCCTTACCTTTTTTATATGCACATTCAACTTCCTTACGCCTCTTGCACTCATGCTCACTACTTTGTTATTTGGACTCTTCAGCAATTTTGAAAATAGCTTAGAATCTATTATTGATTGAGCCCTTAACTAATCAACCTTGGCTATTAATAATAATCATGGCTATTAACCAATTACGGACTCATGGCTATTAATAATCATCTTGCATAAGTGGAGTAGGTGGTAGTTGTGCAACTAAAGGAGTATGTGTAGGGATAGGAGGAGGATAAGGATAAGAGGTGGTATCCCTTCTTTCATGTGGCAAATGAGCTTGGTAATAATCTAAAGGATGGTAATGAGGTTGATAATTAGAAACGTGACTGGAAGGGTCATGTGGAGACATGGGTGGTTGAATAATCATGGCTAGGACATTTGTACATCCCTCTTGCAAGGCTATTAATAATAATCATGTCTATTAACCAATTGAGAATAATCATGGCTAGGACATTTGTACATCAATACATAGTATTAGCCAATGGAACCATCCAAAGATTCGTGTGTTCCTTATTTTTATCATTGGATTTTCTTTTTTAAGTTGCACACTCTAGAGTACGTTTGATATTTATCATTGAACAACTCAAGCATGGTACTCCATTGTCTGATAAATTCCAACTCTAAGGATTAGTACTAGTTTTCTACTTCTTTGATGAGTGTACTAGGAAACAACTTCAATTTTTGTCACTCGTTCTCTCTATTTTGCAAGGCACATGCATTTTGGAAAGCTTGAAGATGATTTTGCATATCAAAGTTATATCCCTTTTCAAATTGAGTAATATTATTCATGTCTAACCTTTTGATCTAGTTATCCTTCACATTCCTTGTTGGAATTTCGACTGCCTCTATGATGTTAAGTATACTTTAGGAAGAAAATAGAACCTCATCGAGGCCTTAATCATGGTGCCTACAATGCCCTCTACTACCCCTTCATTCATGGTGATGTGCCTCTCTTGAACATCGACATTCTTGATCTTGCCTTTCTCAATAGTCCCCTCGATCATTGTGGTCTTGTCAATCATTGCATTCATTTTGATCACCTTAATCATGGACTCACCTCCTACAATCATGGTCAAAGCTAAAAGAAGAAGAAGAAAATGAATGGAAAGGGGAAGGAGAATTAGCATCATCATTGTTTCTACTACCGTCTCTTTGGCAATCATGAACATGATCACAATCTTGCTTTTTATCTACATCCTTGTTGTGACTTTTCCCTCTAGATCCTTCTTTGTTATTGGATTCCTTGTTACCTTAATCAAGATTGTGAACTGTGGAGTGCAGATACTAGTTTTGACCTCCATCACTGAAGTCAAAGAGAGGAGTTTCATTGAATAAAAAACCCCCCAAAGAAGGGTTCTCCACTAGCTTGTTGGTACAATAAGAATGGAGAATCATTCAACCCCTTTTTCTTCAAAAGTTCATAACATTGTTCTAATTATCGGTCCCGTATATGTTGTGCTTTGGTGGGATGATAATCCCTAACATCAGCATCTTCCACAATATACTATCCATGGTGGTCCTAAAGACCACATTGTGCAAACATTTGATAGAGCATTGCAGGAGCAACACGATTGCGCAGCAACACAATGTTGCTCTCTATGTCACACCATTGCAGTTGTTCATCTTGGTGTAGGATGAAGGTAAATTTTGGTACATACTTATCAAGGTGAGTATATATAATTTGATACTGTTGAGGCTTTAGTAGATATACTTTATCAATCTTAGGTGGATAAGCTCTCCTATGAGAAGAAGACATTTTCAGTTGGTAAATAAAAATCATAATGTGCTTTGACAATTTGTTATAGTAATTGTAAAGTGAGATATAACTCTTAGGCTCATTCCAACAATTTAAATACTTTTCACTAGGTCCTAGATAGCACACAAAATAATAAAAAGTTCCCCGGCAATGATGCCAATGATGAGAAATGAGGTACCCCTACATCCAACCATACGAAATGCAAAGGCGTTACATGTGATCCGGTCAAATTTTGTAGACCTATAGTTATCTAATGCACTAGCTCTTCTAAGAAGTGAAATTTGCATTGAGAACGTTCATTATTTTTCCAACTACACTTGTGAGGCTCAAGGGTATGATTTAAGTGTAATTAATATGTATGATTTTTCTTATTTTATATTTTATGAGTTTGATCACCTACAACAAAAATGAAGAGTAGAGTAAATTAAAATCTAACTTGTTTACTACCTATCTAGCCTAATACAAGTAATCATCCCACTTTTTTGAACACATATAGCATTGTTGGGTACCAAATGTTAAGTGTTGCTAGGTTACCAAGTACTATATGAATGTTTGAAGTGGTTATGCTTGTGTTTATTAACAACTGGAAATAAATTACCTCATTCAAATGCATTAAAGTAAAGAGCAAGAAAGTAAAATTCATTAAAGAAAATCTTAATCTATTCTCAGTGCTACAACGATTGTCAAAAGAGTTTGTTTTATTCTCGTCACATTGTCGCGCTCAGGTATATTAGTGTTCAAACAAAGAACCGTATACACTTAGACTCCTTCTGCAGGAACTCAAAAAATATTCTAACTATAGAGAGAAGAAACATCAAGAGCTTCGCTACTCTAAATGAAAACTAACTTAAAAACTATGCAAAATTGGAGCCCAGGCATGGTATTTATAGACTTAGGGTATATACCCCAATGTCACATGCGTAACGTCGCAACTGGACCCTGACATCATGTATGCAACATCGTGGTAGATGACAAAATGGAATTATCAACTAGGATATCTGTATCACATGTAAATGTAGGGTATTGTTTAAGTTGTGCCTTTACTCCTTTTAATGATCCTACTACATGTACGTTAGATGCATTAAGTTGAATCACACTTTTTATTTGTGGTATCATTTGTGCTCCTAAAGCCTTACAAACATCAGGAGGCATGACACTAATAATTGCACTAGAATCCATTAAACAGTTGTGGACATTATTTTCTAAAATAATCAAAGTAATTAAGAAAGGGGGATGATCCTTTCTACTTGACATGAAATTATTCACATTTTGTATTGATAGAGTGTTAAGAATTTCTGTGAAGTGAACTTGCTTTTCGAGGATTAGGGATCTTTCTCTTTGGGCTTCAAGTGTATGAACTATACTCCAAACCATCTCTTTCATTTCATTAAAGTGTAGCACGTCATACATCGAAATGTTGGCTTTAAATCTTCTAAGATCCTCAACCAAATCATAATTTCTATGTTCATCTTTGGCTTCTTATTGAAGTGGAGCTGTTCTAAGTATAGAAAGGGGGTTTGGTTATTGTGGGGCGGTTACTTGGAATGGCCCAGATTGGTTGTTTTTATTATTTTCACTAGGAACTCTTCTATTTGGAGGTGTGTAGGAATTATTCCTAGTTTGTTGTTGTGTGGTGTTCACAATGTCACTAAGTTTACAGTAGCGAGTGTTGTGTGGGTTAGGGTCACCTACCATAACTTGTTCTAATGAGGAAACCTCTTTGTTTTTTGTTTCATGAGGTACATTAGGGATCATAATAAGGGTTTTTCCATTTTTTTGCCCTTGGGTATTGTTACCATATAATGCTAAGAATTTAGGACAAGTCTTCTCAGAATGTTGCCTTGTGTTATAGAAATGACAATAATCATCATTGATTGATGTACTTGGCTTTTTTGGTTATATAGGGTCTTTGTTATTATTATTTTAGCTCAACCACTTCATTGGAGAGTTTCTGCAATGAAGTCAATATCTAAGTCATCTGGTTTAACCTCTGAGTGGAGGTTCAACAAAATTCAATGTCCTATTTGGATTTATGATGGATTAGATCAAGGCTTTTGATTGGTCATCATTCAAATTAGTGTTGGATGGTAGGAATAAAGAGGATGTGGAGCCTCGAGAGTAATTTCATGAAGGTTGAGCTAGTTGAAAAGGAGAAAGAGTCTGAGGCATAGCATTACCAATACTCATCATCCCAAATTGGGTTTGGATGCTGTTCATAAGGGTTATTTGTTTTAATTCCATGGCTTTAGCCATTGCTCCCTGTATTTTTGTTATGTTTGGATTAAATTTGATGACATAAGCAAAAAATGGATCGATGGTAGAGAGGTAGAAGTTGAGGATACCATCGAGTCGTGGACACATCTCATTTGGCACATAAGCAAGCTGATGGAGGAATCTAAGGTTGTAATCCTTCACATTTTTCCTAGGTAACTTTCTTGAGTTGATAAAGTTACTTGATGCAATGGCAGGGCTTGTGAATTTATCAAACTGAATTAAAAAATTATTTTTAAATTCTTGTCATGAGTTAATGAAGGCATTGGGGGAGCATCAAGAACCACTAGGTTGCTTTAGTCTTGAATATTGTCACAAACATTGTGCATGCCACATCGTTTTGTACAATGTTTTAGATTCTTAATAAGGTTTCAAAACATTGTATGTGTTGGCGGGCATCACTTGTAAGGGTTGTAAGATCAAAAAACATGTTTATGTTCTAGAGGGATTTCAGGATATCATGATAGTTAGTAAAGTTAAAGGGATTTCTCACTAAGGGTGCTAGGGGTTGATGAGCTATCATCTTAGTTTGAGTTCTCCTAGGAATTGAACTTGAAAAATGTAAAACTTGTTGTTTCTTTAACATAAAGAGATGGGTGACTGTTGATTTGGGGTAGGGGTAAGTAATTCTTATTCGGGGAGGGGGGTGTGCTCATAAAACAAAAATTTTCCGATTATAAATGTTAAAGTAAATTATAAAATTGAGTACAAAAAATGAATATTGGAATAATAAAATATCTTTTAAAATAACACTAAAATGTGCTATGTTTAAAAAGAAATTTTTTTTGACAAAATAAAAAAACACTAAAATATACTAAAAATGATTTGTTTTCTTTTTTAAAAGAAATATAAATGCTTGACATTTAAAAGAAAAATAATTTTAGGAAAAATAAATTTAAAGTTAAATAATTAAAGCTACCTTACCGAAGTTAAGACTTAGGTATAAACCACCAAAATTAAAAATTTGAAAATGGAACCAGAAAGAAAAAAAGATTTGGGCTATAAAAAATTTTTTATTAAAATAAACAAGAAACATAAAAATTAAAAGCTCAGAGAAGACAATTTTTTAGAAAAATTTGACAAGTTTAAAAATCGAATCACAAAACAAAATGGCCACAACAAAATGGAAAGAAGAGCTAAAACCAAAAGATCTCCTTTCTACGTTGTCTATTTGTAAAAGCATACCTTAAAGTAGCGTTTCTTGGAAACGCTATCTATCTCATTACCAGTCCCGCTTTGCGTTTCTTGGAAATGTATAAGTCTTTTCGCTAATTTTCTATATTGATTGCCTAACAACCCTTCCGCGCGTATCGATCATCGTTATATATGGTTATAGGTTCTACTTCCGGCATCATAGAAGGTGTTTAAGTCTTTTTGTTTTTTATTTTCTGTGGTGTTGGTATTTGTGTCAGGTTTGATGTCCATCACCCAAGTACTTTATTTCAAAGGTAGCCGCCATACTGAGCCCAGTATAGGTTGCTGTAGCCAGCGTTTCATGGTGTACTTGAATCCGGAGTCATATCATGCCCAGGAAATGCTCTCTATAGCGCGTTATTGGATAGGAAAGGTACGTACTTGCCTCTGAGCTACGACGGGAGAGACACCGCGATTGCAGCTACGCGGACTCAGGCATTTCTATCTCCGTCTTCCTGCATGGCGGGGAAGGCGAAGCTTACTATGCGTACTGGCCTTTCTCTCTCCGTCTATGCGCTTTCAGGACCGGCCCTCTAAGACTGGATTTGGACTGCTCGGACAGTCCAAGATTTGGACTGCTCGGACAAACTTCAGAATGATATGTACTACTTGCCTATATCTTTTTCATAAGAGACTAATAGCGTTGGCATTTGACTGACTATGAGCTCCGGATGCCCAAGTTACTAGCGGTTCAATGGCTTGTTCCCTTTGGATCCTGCCTCAACACCCCACATGTTCCACCATCAGGATGACTTAGATGAGGTTATCAACTTCGTAGGCCCTCCACTGGGACCTCAGGCCACTTAAGGAAATCACCTGCTCCCATAAGGCAGTTCCAAATAATAGTCGTAGTCGAACCGGGCCGATCCCCTCTCTGTACTTAGGGCATAGGACATGTTCATGAACCTCCACGAACTCTTGGCCCCGATATGAATCATAGTTATCGACGACATTGATCGGGAGCAAATGAGCCAAATTTCTTGCTATATGATGGCGGGCCATCCAGTAACAAGCGAAAGGGATTTTAGGTTAGCTTTCAAGTTCTGCTAAGGCTTGCGTCGTCCCGTACTTTGCCTACGAACCAACCGCTCATCGGTGAAGTCTTCCAAGATCGACATTATTGCGGATCACTTTTGCGCTAAGTATTTCAAGTTGCGTTTCATAGATTCTTCTAAGAAGCACGATAGTGATTCCAACGCAGGACTGTTCAAGTTCACAATGAACCTGACAAGAGGAGAATAACACCAAGCGTCAGGTGGTAGTCGAAAAAGAAGCGTTTGACTAGCTCATGAGACTGTTATCATTTTATGTTTTTAGAAAATTCTTGGTAGGGAACGGAAACACTTTTCGGACCAGCGTAACTGCCCGCCACGACAAGTGCCCTATTTACAGAGCCAACCACTGTGTCCAACCACAAAAAAGCGGGGGTTGTCGACCCCGAAATCAGCCCCTTTCGATAAAGGCCTATAAGTGTCCAGCTAATCAACCACCGGCCCGGAAGTCCGATGTGAAAAAACCATGTGAGTTGAGACTGATCCGCTCTGTCATCCGAACGTCCAACAACAGGTTGACAAGTCGCGGCCAGCCTCTCACGAGGCCCAGGATTTTGCACCCAGTGTTTCCATAGCTGCAAATCTACAGAAAGTAATGAGCGCTATTGGACTAACCATATGGCAGATTCTTTGATTTATGGCTTAGGGCAGGATACTCTAGTCTTCAGCTCTCAGCGCTTCTTTAATCTCTTTATTTATGGCGGATCTATCTATTGTCACAAGCTCAAGTTGGGTCAACTTTTTGAGTTAACCCAGAGTGAGGGTGCAAACCTAAGCCCCCGATATAAGAGACAATTCCAAGGTTATTGTTGTTGTTGTAATGTCACAACGTATACCTGACCCTTGACCCTTGATCATTACTGTAACCACACCTGATGCACCACAATGAGTTGGGGTCAAGTACTAGTTGTTGTTGATACATCACCACCAATAGTAGATACCCTTTCTCATTCCATACACCTAATGCACAAGGATACCTTTTCTCATTCCATACACCTGATGCACAAGAATGAGTTAGTGTACAGGCATATGATTAAAAAGAATATATCTATACCAATATACGATCGATACCCTCAATCATTCCATACATCGGAGGTTTACCAATGAGGTAGTGTACAGTAATGGGATAAACAAAATATCTATGACTAGTTCGAGTTGGGGTGACTTATTTTGAGATTTCTCAAACAAAGAATTCTATGTATATCCATATACACAATTGAGTTACACTGTTACCCATTTTGGGGAGGAAGGGGTAGGTCCAGTCAGGACTAGTCCAACTGCTTCTGGATTCGAGCTAGGGTTAGGCAGGGTCAGGGAAGGCTTTGTACCAACTATTTTGGCTAGATAACCCAAAGATTGATGTAATGATATTTTCTAAGTCTAGCTTTCTTGAGCACTAGTATCATTCCACTATGCCATCGTGACCGGTTTCACTAAGTTCTGGGTTTATTAGTGTTAGCTTTCTTAGTTTATGTTCCCCACCCTTGTCGAAGCGTAATGTAATTCATTTAGATCGTTGAGGGCGAAAGCGGTGAACGAGCGAAGTGACTTACCCTACATAAGCGGGAAACGAGTCCCCAAGTTCCCCCGGTCCACCCTCGACTAACTCCCAAGAAGGATTCTGGCCCCGCAGGCATTATTGAGTGTGTTCGTCAAATGCTCAGCAGTGTGCATCTATCTATGCATGTACTTCCGACCCTAGTACTCTCTACTCCTCTAAGGTCTTTCCTAGGATAACTAGGAAGAGTTACGCCGTGGTCTCAGAGCAGCATACATGGTGCCCACCTAAACCCCGATAGTCAATTTTCCTTGTCTTGCTTATTGGGACTGAGGTTTCCCACTTCTACTATCTTTTATGATGTGTTTTGACCTACCCGCTTTTCACCTGGATCCGCATGCCTTCTTAACCAGTCGCATAAATCAATCAATGGTGGGCCCCATAGGGGCGGAGAACTCACGAAGTGAGTTACCCCGTGTAAGCATTAGTATCGGCTTAGCTTTACGTATTTATTTCTTTATTGTTGCGCATCCCTCTGCCCCGATCAGTTGTTGTAGCTTGCAGATGAGGTAAGTCCTCATCAAAAAGGCTTCAACACATTGAGTTATCTTAGTATGAAAAAAGCCTGTCTTTCTATTGGATTCATAGGTGAAGCTTAGTCTGGTAAATAGGAGGTTGGGGAGGGAGCTCGTCTTTCGTCGTATAGTGTTACGCATGAGCGGGGTTGGTTCATCGAAGGGCCTAATGCAGGTTACAGTATTGTCATTACTTCGCTAGGTTTATCAAGTGTTTCGTCTTCCTGATTGGCTATTTGTGTGGATGCACAACATGGCTACATGCAAATCTGCAGTTTGCTATTGATTGTCGCTTTAGTTTGGCGTAGCTTGTTCGTTAGTAACGCTGTTGTGTAGAAGGAACTGTTAGATGGAGGATGTTATTGGGTAGATTCGATTAGATCGACTAGTTCCACTTTTGTGACAAAATATCTTTTTTCATGGGTGGGAGAAGGTTATGGGTTTAGCGCCCAAATGGATCTCTTTCTTTCGCCGACTTACGTTTGAAGCAAGCTTTTAATAAGCTTTGTCCTTGGGACCAAGGGCAACCTTGGCAAGCTTGAGCTTACCTGGCTGCTCATCAAACAGCATGACACGCATGACATCATTCTATAAGCTTTTGGCTACTAACCTCCTTTATTTTGCGTAAATTTTGGACATGCTAACACCTAACACCTAGGAAAAACTCGTTTTAGGAGACTATTACCTAAGGCCCTCCTATATGGATACGAAAATCTAAGAATAGTGTGTGACGATATTGGTGTCTGCAACAAGAACAAGAGAGAGCTTGCTAATGTCTACAATTGTGTTGTTGTTAGACATGTCATTTCTTGGCCTAAGAGACTACAAAAGAAGGGCAGGAAACTACTGTGTGCTGCCAACAGACACGTGTTGCCCACTTGATGTTGTGCGTTTTGTGTTGACTGCTGCTTGTTGTCTAACATGCAATCACTCTATCCACGGCCTTCGCTAATGTGCAACCTACAACACACACGCCATCTGCACACACACGCCATCTGCACACACACCCATTACCTATGAGGAAGAGCCTTTGATGCACGTTGTGCAAAGAGACTGTCGCTGCTTGCTTGACATCTGTGGCTATTGCGTTATTTGTGACCTTCCTATTAACACGCTGCAAGCGTCTGCTGACGTACAGAGAAAGAATGCTAGCCCTTGCTAATTGCAGGCTATCACTCTGCTACCCCCAACCTCAGGATCTCATGCCTGTCACCTTCTTCTAACATCCATAATGACAAACCATTACTACCCATAATCAACATTTGCAATTTTTGTGTAATGCCCGATGGTGGACATAATGCAAAGTTTCTACCAAAAGAATACCATCAGTATGAACCAATTTGAGCAAACAACGAGGTGGCCCAGTGGCAAATGCAATAGCTAAATTTTAGCCCGCAACAATAAAAAGCATATTTGTTAAAACTTGTTGGTGGAAAATGCTTGACCACAAGAAAGCGACAACAAAGCAACCATTATTGCACATTTGAGCCCCCACTTAGTAAAGAGATTCATTCGGCAGGTTTCCAACGTGTACAAGCCTCCAAACTAAACCCGCGTGTGTGCTTGTGAGAGATTTGAAATTATGCGTTCCGACTAAACCTGACGTTATTGCAGACATGATAAAAAAACAAAATCCGCTGCCAAAAGACCAAAGGACAAAGGACAACCTTATTTATCAACCTTTTAAATGCTCTTTTCATTACGTGATCAAACATAATAGTCATTGAGTGTGCATTTTTTTATTCAAAACTTATGTTACCATTGATCATGTACCGTGTGATAGTGTGCATCACCTCTCCTATTCTGACCGTCTGCACTCCTTCTGTCAGCGACCTTAGTGTATCGGTGTTGCCACCCCTCACCCTGACAGTGCACAGCAACAAACCTTGGGCACAGTCGCCTGCTACTGCGCTGTTGCAGGCCCCATAATAGCAAATCTCCGCCGCCACCACGCTCTGTTCATGCCCGATCCGCTGGAACCAGCGGGACAGCAAACGAAAAAAACGAAAACGCAGTCATTCTTCACCCTCAAAAGCATGAATCAATCAATCCCCCTCATTCGTCCATGGATCTAGAGTAACAAAACGATCGTCCATGGATCTAGAGTAACAAAACGATGAGGTCGCCATATATGTCAAGATCGTACGCCATTTTGAAATGTTTCGGTTGGCAGAGTACCCAATAATTATCCCATAAGCATTCCTTCATCCGATATCCCAACACCACCAGCACCCACAAAACAGTGTGCCCCTAAATTCGAAATTCTGCGCAACGTTCATCTCATGTTTTCAGGGGAAAGAGCAAGAGGAATGCACCATTTCACTCAAGCAAAAAGCAAAGTTTTAAATACAAATGTGCAGTACCAAGCAATCTGTGAAAGAGAATTTAAGTGCAAAGATCCAAGAGCATGAATTTTAGAGCAACAAGATAGACCAGTACAACACTATGTAATACAACGAAGCTCCCTAAAATGGCACATTAAACCCCAGTACAGCAAAAAGAAATTATAATTATAATAATACAGAAATATACAAAACAACTACCACAACGCCAAACGTTCCTTCTTACAAAAAACAAAATCGAATTAAAACTTAAAATACCTGTGCGCCAGGCACCACAGGAGCAGCTCCAAAAACACGCAAGAGGACAGCCAAACGAGCCGGCGTCCGTGAGCGGTGAAAAAATGTACAGACATAAAATTGAACGATCGGAAAAGCCGTCCTGGAAAGGGACTCTGTGCCGATGAAAAAGAGAGAGCCCGAAAAGACACAAGAAGTAAAAACTGAAAAGGGAAAGAAAAAAAAATCTCTACCGCAAGCAGAGAAAAGGCTGTCAAATCACAAATCTGGGTAATCTCAAAAAGACATCAAAGAGTAAAACCTGAAAAGAAAAAAGAGAATCTCCTCCACAAACAGAGAAGGCTGTCAAAGTATCTAGGCTCAAAAGTGAAATCCTATAAAACACCAAAAAGTAAAAACTGAAAAAAAAAAAAAAAAACAAAATCTCTGCCACAAGCGGGAGAAAAGGCTGTCAAATCACAGATGTGGACTGGCGATGGAGGTGAAAAAGTAAAATCCTGAAAAGACACCCAGGAGTAAAAACTGAAAAGGAAAAAGAAAATCGGTCACAAGTAAAGAAAAGCTTGTCAAATATGAGAAAAAAGAAAATCGTACAGAGAAGGCTGTCAAAAACTGACAAAAAAAACAATCGCTGCCACAAGCATACAAAACGCTGTCAAATCACAATCTGGGCTGGCGACGGAAAGGGAACATGGGGATACGCAGCCTTTGCATGCCAAGTGGCGACAAAATTTCACGAGGCCCACAAAAATGATAGTTGATGTCAGAGATGTCCCAGAATGGTGGTTCTCTTGGGCTTTCCCCATGGTTTGGGGGCCATGGAACACTCGGCGTCCTCTGGTGGCTCTCAAGTGTTACAAAACCCACCCCCGCTTGGTGGTACCAAGCTAGCAATAGGACACCCTCCTGTTGCAACTCTCTTCTAAGTCCTCTTCATTTCCCTCTTCTCCGTGGAGAACTACATGGCCCTGATTCTATGGCGGTCGTAGATATGCAGGCAGCCAAGACTGGATAGTTTTGGTGTGGTGCCATGCCACACCTTGTACCAAATTGTGAGGGATTTGGGGGTGAGGTACCTTCCCTTGTAGATGCATCGTCTCCCCTCCCACCAATGTGGTCTACAAGGTTGTGTGTGTGCTTGTTTGCTTGGTTCTCTTCTTCTTGCACTCGTGAGATGCTTGTTTGTTTGAGGCGTATTCCCCAGGTCTTCTACCCCAGATCCATTGGATCTTCGGGAATTCCTTGGGGTGCAGGGCAATGTTGGGGAAACGTTGTTACAGATGGTATTGGAGTTGTATAGTTTCAGTTATTGGTAAAAGTTTTTCCCTAAGTGGGTATTAGGGTTTGTGGTTTGTGAGGTTTCCGATAGAAACTAGGTAACCCCATTCTCAACTTCTGCTAACCACTCTCTTGGAGGGTGGTCTTGTGCTAAAGCTCTCTTTAGCAAACCAAATGTTATGGGATGATGTCAAGGTAGTTGTTGAGGCCTTAGCCCATCCTGGTTCAGAGAAATGATGGCGTCTTGGTGATGTCCTCCCCATGTTTACCTGTGGTTGGACTAGTTGTGATTGTATGCGATATGGTTGAGAGGAGTTCTACTGGAAACTCAGGAATTTTGTTGCTCAAGGAGCTCCCATCTCAAGTCTCCAGTGATTCATCTGGGATGAATCGGACTGAGTCTCGACTTCGGTTTCCACCCAGATGACATGTTTCGAGATGGCATTTGTTGAATCGTGCAGGATATGATATCCTTGGCATTCCCACTCACCCTAGATACAGTGAGTATGGGAGGGAGGTCTTTCGGACGTGTGCTCTTGGTGAGCCTTGTTCTGGGTGGACTAAGACTGTTGCTGGTAGACTTCATACGTTCGTGTTTGCGATTGTATGTTTGTCTATTTGTGTATGCGTGTCTTCTTGGTTGCGCTTTCAAATTTTGCATGCGTGTTATCTTCGTCATGTCTATCGTTCGTAAGGCTTTTATGCGGTCTGATGACTTATTGTTGGAGACGTTGAGGATGCAGTGGTTGTTTGTGTCATCCCAAAGCCAAATGCTTGTTGTCTTGTTTGACAACTTATTGTGCATGAGGCATGCTTGCCCTTATTGTTGATCCTTGCAAGTTGTGCTCCTTTGTTGAGCTGGTGGTGTTGCCCTTGGGCTTGTGGCATCACTATTTTGATTGGTGACATTTCTTGGTCACTTTGATTCAAAGACTATTAGTGTGGGTCATCCTATTGTTGGTTCTTGTTGAGACCTCACCTTGTTTGATGAGAGTCTT
>MNCI01012300.1:36217-53815 GCA_015680685.1 Gnetum montanum
CTTGATATAGTGGGGAAATGCAAATTCTGAGAATGTTGATGTTCCTTGGGAGATTCATGATCTGGTTACTCTCTAAGGTGACTCTATATTTGTTCCTGGACCTTGTGTTCAGAAAATGGTGCTTCTCCCATACTTTGGAGTTGATGGATAGCTTGCATGTGGCAGCTATGGGTGATCCTTCTCTATGAACGAGATATTATGGTTATATTCGATGGTGTGCTTATGGCTTATATGAGATAGGTGATGGAGGATTGTCATGGGGTTGGCTGCCCAATTGACCCTCCACTTATTCTAACATTCAAGTAGGCATTCTCGATGTTGGACAATCACAAGAGGTGTTGTTGATAGTTGGGGCTTGTTGTATGTTAGCCTCTTGGAGAAGTTTCCAAATAGATTTTTGGATCTTCTCTCTCATTGGAATACTATTGAATGATGAATGATGAATTGAGGCATGCGATGCTGGTGTCTGCAGATGGCAAGGTCAAGCTCAAAGATCTGTTCTTGTACCTTGTTTGTAAGGGTGAACATGCTTGATGCCCTTCATGCTAGCTTAAACAAACATGATGAGAAAGGAGAATGTGCATGATACCGATGCATGTGGAATCAGTGCTTAGATGGTTGCACTGGTGAGACCCCATGGGTTTCGATGCAAGTAGCAGAACATGGAGTTCTGGCAAGCATGAGTTACTTGCGGAGATATGGCTCTTAGGAGCATGTCCTCCTTCTTGGTGTGATGTTCCAAAGTCCCTCACCATGGGTAGTGGCCCTAGTGAGCCCTCAAAAAAAAAAAATCAATGGGTGCTGAGATGCCATTCATAGAGGAACTTGGCGGGACTTGTGGAAGAGGAGCTGTCTTCTTGCATAAGTTATGGGTTTACACAAGAAGATATGTCTCTAGATCCTCAAAAGGGACAGATCTAGGGGACGCCTAAGAGACGTTGGCCCTTTGGGTTGGACTCTCCTACTCATATAGAGAAGGGAAGTCTTCGGCTTCCTCCAATTGCCCTTGCGTTTCATGGCAAGGCATTGGATGGAAGGGCGTATCAGGTGTTGGGGTTGGTACCTTCCTTCAAGCCTGGCGTCTAAGGAGTTGACAGATCCCCGGAATTGACGAAGTTCCAAACCCATGTAGAAGTGTACACTCGAAGCTATCCTAAGCTCTGCTCCGAGGACGTCGCTTTTTTGTGTGGGGGACGATTGTGAGAGATGTCCCAGAATGGTGGTTCTCTTGGGCTCTCTCCATGGTTTGGGGGCCATGGAACACTTTGAGGCACCCTCTGGTGGCTCTCAAGTGTTACAAAACCCATCCTCGCTTGGTGGTACCAAGCTAGCAATAGGACACCCTCCTGTTGCAACTCTCTTCTAAGTCTTCTTCATTCCCCTCTTCTCCATGGAGAACTACATGGCCTTGATTCTACGACGGTCATAGATATGTAGGCAGCCAAGACTGGATAGTTTTAGTACAGTGCCATGCCACACCTTGTACCAGATTGTGAGGGATCTGGGGATGAGGTACCTTCCCTTGTAGATGCATCGTCTCCTCTCCCACCGATGTGGTCTACAAGGTTGTGTGTGTGCCTGTTTGCTTGGTTGTCTTTTGCTTGCACTCGTGAGATGCTTATTTGTTTGAGGCGTATTCCCCCGGTCTTCTTCCGCCCCAAATCCATTGGATCAGGAATTCGTTGGGGTGCCAGGCAACGTTGGGGCAACATTGTTACAGTTGACGTCCACTTCCGATATTCCGAATTAATTTCTCGGTACTCGCAATTTTTCCACCGGTAACCCCACCTTTAACCTGAGGTTATTAGGCAACCCTGGGTGCACGTGCCGGCTCATGTGCTGGAGCCGGAGAAAAATCACGTAATTTTTGAAATTTCGGTAGCTAAAAATCGAGCCATTATTAAATTGCATCCGTACGAGCACATGAGCGAGGCGCCATGATTGTGTGCGAACCTCAACTTTTCATGGAAGTTTTGTTTCAACGTGATTGTGGGCCACTGCCATTATTTTAAGCATCGCTACTGAATTTGAGAAGGTAAACCTACTGCAACAACAGCTACAACCTTAAAATTTCAAATTTGCAACCTGTTCCATGTTAAAAATTGGCATTTACATGCTGAACTGCCGCATTTGTAATGTGTAACAAATGCTTTGAATCGTGATATTGAAGAGCAATCGTGATACTTGAAGAGCAACCCTCTTATCTTTCTTTTTGTCTGCAAAAGAATATGGTAGATTTTGTTTCTTTCTTTTCTTTTATTTTTTTAAGAAGCATTACGCGTAAAGCGAAAGCACAACTTCAGATAAAAATGGTTTTGTTTTCTTTCTCCATTTAAAGACCTGCTCCAAATGAACATGCTCATTGTTGGCCGAGAGAGTTATTGTACCATTTTAGCTTTACACTTGTCGAGTAAATTAAAGATGCTGTGAAGTTCTCTTTAAGCAGCCCCAGAAGAACAATACTGCAAATGACCGTACATTCTGAATGTGAAGCACGTTTCCATTCGATTAAATTAAGAGCTCCTGGACAACCAGAAATGCTGCATTAGTCGTTGCTGAGATTGGAACTTTCTAGGGTGTAGACTGCAAAATTCAGCAGGCAACACAGCCAATAAGATATGGAATTGACAGTAACAGCAAGGAGGGTTTGCAGGCAACACGGCCAAAAAGATATGGGATGGACAACACCAGCAAGGAAGGTTTGGGATGGTCTACAAGAGGCCAAAATTTGGGTCTTATTCTCAGCTGCAATGGCTACGGTAGCTATGTTACTGTGTGTATTATTATATGATATCTGCAAAGCCAGAATAAGCAAAAATCCATGGGTTCCTCCAAGGGCACTTCTGATCAACTATTTGGATACCCCAAGGGCGTTTCTGATCAAGTCCTTGTGCCTCACTTTGCTAGGTGTTTTGCCCCAACCCTTTGGAGCAGTATTGGAAGATTATGGTGACTCAGCATCAAACAAAGCGGTGGTTACTTCTTTGCTTGGGGTTGTTCTATTTGGCCTAAGAGTGATCATGTGTGTGTTTATTGGATACCTACTCCAAAAAATGGTAAACATTTGCCAAGTATTTTCCAAGGATATGTTAGCCCTTCTACTCTCCCTAAGAGCTCCTTTTTATGACGCATTCATGGAATGTTATGTGCAGTGGTTACAGCCAGAACAAGACGATGACGACTATTTCGACTCTGCCGACTACAGAGAGCTGATAAAGAAAACGGCAATGATTAAGACTTGGATGCTGGTAACTATCATGCCTGGAACACTTTGGATGCTGGTAACTATCATTTATCTTGCCTGGATCCTAGGTCGTGCTGTGTTGGCAGCAATTGCTATTCAAGATATTGTGAACCTTAAGCTCTGCAGGCTGGTGCGAAACTCTGTAATGAAGGCGCGTAATCCATCTCAGTTTGTGAATTGGCAAAAATGGAGATCTCAAATGCTGGGATTGTGCATTATGGCTTGCACCTTCCAGTAAGTTATCTCATTGCATGGTCTAATTTAGCATCTTCCACCTTCTTTGCTGTTACTACTTTGGTAATTTACTTCGTTGGAATTTCCAAAGCGATCTCCCACATAACAGGTGACTGTGCATTGAAAATTATGTTGATGCTGTGGGTGGTCATGCAATCTTTGTTCGTGTTCTGCGGCTGGGTCGCAATTTGCCAAAGATGGATGCTATCCTTGGTCATCTCCTCTAAGGTTCTCTCTCAATATTCCTTTCATCTATTCAAATTGTTGCATTTCTCCTCCATCGAAAATTTCTGGGTTGGGACTTCATGTGAAATTCAACAAAACTGTAAACTACATGCTTTTGAAGATTATACGGGTTTTAGCTTGGTTACGAAAGTGATCAGAGCATCAAAATTGCATAACCTGTTTAGACTTGTGGTGTTGTTTCAGTTCATTCTTGTATTGTCCAATAAATTCTGTTGCCTAATTCCTATTGTTTTTTAATTCCTATTGTGATGGTGTGTGCTTTTAATTCCTATTGTTTTTTTAAATCGGAACCACACCATGCAAAGACACATACATTTATTTTGTCCAAGGGGTGTGCTTTAAATTCTCATCATTTTTCTCTTTTTGTTTTTCTTTTTTGATGATAACCACACCATGCGAGGACGTACACATTTGTTTTTTCCAAGGGGTGTGCTTTGAATTCTCATCATTTTTTTTCTTTTCTTTTTTCTAATAAGAACCACACCACTTGTTCAACTTTCTTTTATTAGATGATGCAAAATGGTAAGAACTCTATGAAAACACACATGCATCCAAACAAATAGAAAAGCACAAAGAATATCAAATCCCCTTGAAGCCACACCCTGTTCAAACCTTTGAATCTTTCCCAATTCTAGAAACTACCAAAGTCATAAATTTATTAAAGTTTTATTATTGAAAAAGGGACTGCACATTTCCAAAACAAGCAAAACCATAGAGTTTGTGGATAGGTGGATGTTGTGGATTCACTGCTTGTTACATGAAAAGAAACCATGTCCTAATTATCTGTAATGAAATTCAAAGCTAGAAACCAAACACCAACAATCAAATAACAAAAATAAAACATACCACCATCATGTAATGCATACTAGTGTACCTAGCACTAATTAACAAAAAGTTGGAAAATCACATCAAATAAAAGAGAATATAAAAGAAAGTGTAAAATATTTAAGAAATAGCAAATGTACTAATGATGCTAGAAAACAAAAACTAAAAAAGATTAATAACATGAAAATAAAAAGATGTAAAATAAAGAACATGTAAAACAAAAAGTGTGTAAAACAAAAAAAATTGAAAAGTTGAGGAGCCACTTAAATAATTAGCATAAGTGGCCATCTCTCCCATGACTAAATTAGAAGGAGGAGATCTAAAATACGAAGTGTGGTTGTCCATTTAATGAGGTTGTTGTTGCATTAGCTAGCTTATACTCATGGAAAGGTTTAATTTGTTGGATGTTGACCAGCTATTTCTTGTTTGGGCTCTTTGATTTATAGATCATCATGGTCCCTGAAGGAAAATTTTCATAAATGATGTAAGGTCCTTCTCACAACATTTGAAATTTAGTTTATTGAGGTACATAGGTGGGGTTCCAGTAGAGAACCTTGTCTTTTGGTTGAAATTTAACTTTTCTAATTTTTAGATCAAGACACTTTTTGTTATAGGCCTTATGATACTCGTTAGATGATAGGGCTACTAATCGATTTTCATCTAGTAGGTTGAGATTCATCAATCATTCTTTTTGGGCTAGACACAAGTCAAGTTCAAGGTCACAAATCATTGAAAGTGTATGGAGTTTGGATTGAATAAAAAGTGTTGGTAATTTTTTATACACAAGCTCATAGGGAAAATAACCTATAAGAAGTTTCCATGTTGACCGGTAGGTCCAAAGGACATCGTTTAGTTTTATGCTCCAATCCTTCCTATACTTGCTAAATTTTCTTATTAGTATCCTTGTGATTTGCCTATTAGTAACCTTAGCTTAACCATTAGCTTAGGGATCGTATGGTGTTGTGTGTTTATGTTCAACCCCCAAGCATTACATGAGCTTCTGAAAAGTACTGCCTATAAAGTGAGTTTCGTTAGCGGAAATTGATGAACATGGCACACCAAGATTATTTACAACATTTTGTTATACAAACCAAGTAGTAGTTGAAGATGTACAATCAATGATAGCTGCTTCTTTTACCCATTGTGTACAATAGTCAACAATGACTATGATGTATGCCTTTCCATTTGACATGGACGTGATGGGACCTATGAAGTAAATGCCCCAAATGTCAAAGGGTTTTAGTGGTCAAATCTAATGTTGAGGTCCTTCCATTCAAGCAATTATTCCACCATCTTATTGGCATCATTCACAAGAGCAAACATAATGATGGGCATTCCTGAAAAGTGTTGGCCACTAGTACCCTACTATCAGGATTTTAAAAGTCATGCGTCTCCCAACATAATGTCCTCCACAAGGACCTTCATGAACATCTTGGAGAACATGTAGTTGATTAGCATCAGAGACACACCAATGAACCAAGCCATTAGTGCACACCTTGTAGAGGTATCCATTGATCTTCATGAGGTGTTTTACCTAGTGATGAGCAGCTAAGTACCCCTATGCTCAACCATACGTATCATAGGCGTTCACATGCAACTCGGTCGAATTTCGTAGACTGTAAGCACTCTACATACACTAGACTCTAACCAGAAAAACCCTTTGTTAGAATGGTCATTGTCTTCCCAACCTCACTTGTGATGTTCTAGTGGTGATAATTAAGTGAGATTGAGGCACTTGGAAAATATTCTAACTCTTGCGGAAATAAACTGTAAGAGCTTCGCTACAATTAACAAAAAGGTACCTAAGAGAGGTAGAAGCCCTCTTATTTATAGGACGAAAAAGGTGTTGCATAAATGGGGCCACATCAATGCATGGAAGGATGCGTCGATGGGGCCGCATCGACGGGGCCGCGTCGATGCGGTAGTGTAGACAGGGTCCCGTATACGTGGCCTAGTAGATATAGTGACCAACAAACACTTCATCATACCCCCACAACTAAGTAAAAGCTTGTCCTCGAGTTCCTCTTACAATTTGGAAGGTATGGACTTTTATTTACCACACACATGATTTGACACACATACACACATGACGCTCCAAGTGCCCGAGTATACAAAGAAGGACATATTACAAAAATGATGGTGTTCAAAGACAAAATTCAACACCTTGCCTATCTTGGATTCTATGCTGTGTAGAAAGATGCAAAAATTATCGAAGAAGATCACACTATCCTTGATGGCGGTGGTTCTGATGGTCCTTCACCAGCCTCTGGCCGATGCAATGGTGATGGCACGAATGATGGCTGCCCCTCCGCAGCTACAACTTCTGGAGGTAATCGGAAAGCCTTCAAGAGAGTCCTCATTTTTTCCTCTTTACTTCTGGGATCATTCACTATCCAAGTGGCTTCACCAACGTGTGCTAAAACTAGAACCTTCCAAGGGCATGGCAGCGCAGGAAGGAGCTCTTTCAAATTGATGAACCAGGCTGCAAACTATTTTCATTTGATGTCGAACACTCGAATTGATGTCTGCAGCTACTGGTAGTCATTCATTCGATAGGCCAAGTTCTCCGCGACCGCACGTTGTCCTTCAAAGTGCGTGTGGAGAACCTTGAGTTCTATGTTTGCTGTTTCCAATTTTTTCTTTGTCTCTTTATGTGCCTAGAACTCGCCCTCATATAAAGAATACGAGGCAACCACTTGCTTCTCTAAATCAAACCACGATCTCCCGGCTGTGAGCATAGCTAGGTTTTCATAAAAAAGGTTGGCAAGCTCCATATATTCTATCATTTTCTCAATCTGTAGCTCTTTGAGGTAGATTTCAGCTTGATTGTAGCCATTCAACCCATCAAAGATAGGTTTCCATACCTCACCTCCCTCTTAGAGCTACTGGAGTGCTTAGTTCATTTTAGCCTTTGTGACTTGAATCTATTTTTTATTTACTTCCTTTTGCAATCCCACTTGGTCCCTATAATGATTCTTGAATTTTTCAAATTTCAGGGCCTTGTTCTTCCAAGCAACGATTTTGATGGAAAATTTCTATTGCAAAGCTCGAACCTCCTCCATGGACAGATTTCAGTTCTTAGCAACCAACCTTCTCACATCAGCACTCACCCTGGCTAGCTCTTCCTGTTGTTGGCGAATAAAAGTTTTCATGTGCTCGTTTTCAACATCAACATTACGCAAGTGATGGACCTTCGCGGTCAACCTGACATTTTTCTGAAGAACCTCTGCTAAGTCCTTGTCTAAATGATATTTCTGAGCATTTTCCAAAGCCTTATCAAAGATCACCGACTCTTGCTCATCCACAACTATCTGAAGTTTAAGCTAAAGCTATTGGAAAGCTTCATCTCTAGTGAGCTCATGGTTGAGGAGAGCTGGATCGGCAAGTTGGCTTCTTAACTAGGCAACTTATATTGCCAAGCGTTGACAGGTGGCTTGAGTAGCTTCAAGTTGCCCTTCAAAAATCAGGCCCTTACCCCTTGCTGAGACCAGCTCCGACTGGGTTGCAGTGATGTTATCCGGAAGTTCAAAGACATCCAGAAGCGGTTGCCTGGTCCCTACCAGTCAATCTAACAATTCTTCGTGCAATCCTGCTACGTGAAGTTCCAGCGGATGCCTATACATCTTGAAGCCCATGTACATCTGGTACAGGCACCGCCAGTGCATTGAGAATTGTAGCAATTGTATTAGCAACCACTTCAGCCGCAATCTCCTATCCTTGGTGATACATCACCAGGACCGTCACCCCTTCACCATCCTCCAAGCATATTGAGAAGGTAGTAGCATTCCCTGAAATTTCAAGAAATAGTTGTTGGGTTGATATTGTTACCTCTTGGATGCTAGGATTTGTTTTTGTTGGCACTTGTGTTTGAGCGGCGGAGAACATTGGCCCTGCTCTTTCTAACAAACTGACTAATCGAGCCACTTGCTCTAGGTGGCTCCTTGCAGGGCGATAAACCGAAGGGTCTTCCCCTCCACCAGTCCTACCAGATTTCTCTTGCTAGATTAAGAATGATTGTCGGATTTCACGGATGTGTTCTGCGATAGTTTGTGAGCCTGACCTTGTTGTTTGCGTAGGTGGTGGAGGTGGTTGCTGCTCTTCCTCCGTCTATGTAGTGGCAGGAGTCCTATCCTTCATCATTTCATGCCATGAGGCAATTGGGGCATGCCATGAGGCAAGGCAATGATCCCCTTAGCCCCCACAAGTAAGAGGTCCCCCTTTGTTATCAAAGTGTCACCGTAGGCACCCACAACACCCTTTGTAATCAAGGTTCCATAGTAATCATCCACTAAGATGTTAAACTAGCAACCAAACCAACCATCTGCTACGATGTTAAACTAGCATGATGTAGTAACAAAAACTTCTAAGAAACCTTTTGTCATCAAGATGCCACAACGAGTTGGCCTCGTAACAACTCCTAAACCACCATTTATCATAAGGATGCCACAATGTGATGGCCCCTAACCTACTTGAAGCCCAATAATAGGCAACATCTCGATCTCTCCTTCTTCAAGGGCTAACCCTACTAGTAACCTAAGTAGGCCTACCAAATGGTAATGCAAGAGAATGAACAAGCACCTCACAACCCCCATGGCCAAAGCAAAGGCCATAATCAACAAGTGGCAACTGAACACTAGGATCCCTACCCCCAAGAAGACCAAGCAACCCAAGCCCAAGTCCACTCCACGAGAGATCTATCTCTCAAGCTACATGAAGAAAGTCAAGGCCAACACAATGGCTGATGACAAGGACTTTGTATCTCGAAGTAAAAGAAATGCTCAAGCAAAGGAATACAACATTGAGCTTGTATGACCTAGTCATGATCTCATCTACTCACCACCAAGTGTTGGCCCAAATGTTGACCTCTATTCCTATTATGGAAGACATCCCTATAGATGAAAACACCATCCATTCAATGATGTTGCCCCCTACACCACAAGAATTAGGTTCAACATCCCTAGTGTTTTGTGATGATGTAGTCAAGGTCAATCCCAAACAAGACGAGATCACTACAGCTCCATTGTCAATTAGCATACATGTTGGGTAATGCACCATCCATTGAGTACATGTCAATGATGGTGTAGTAACAAATGTAGTCATGTACTACATCATCAATAAACTAGACCTAGTAGATGAAATCAGGCCAACCAAAACTATGTGTCTAAAATCCTTCAATGGATCACATGTCACCATTAGAGCTACAATCAAATTAGCCTTTTTGGTAGGAGAGAAATTTCCCACCAGCATATATTTCATTGTCATAGATGAGATTTTAGGCTTCAACCTAATCTTGGGTAGGCCTTGGCTAGCCCAACTATGGGTCGTCTCCTCTCCCATCCACCAAGAAGTCCACCTTTCATACAAAGGTAGTCAAGTTATCATCCACAATGATAATGCCTTCTCTCTGGCTATCCACAACATAGGCATGGAGCAAGTGTCAAAGGTGGAGTTTCTTCGTGGTACACCTACAACAACCAATGCCATGCCTAAGGCTAACACATCCAAATGAGTGGTTGAAGCCAATAGTCTTCCAGAGGATCCTAAGCCTTGCATGCCCCTTAATCTATGCCTAGTTAGGAAATAATTACATGACCAAGAATTTCCCTTGGCCAAAAACACGATAAGCACCTACTTACCCTTTGCCTCCATGAGCCATGCATTTTTGGTTTATTCTTGCATAGCATTTGTTCATGCATTTACATTTCACTTACTTGTCTAGTTTACACACTGCTTCACTATGTTTACACATTTCTACTTTGTTTATGCATCCATCCACTTAGCTTACGCATTGCATTTGAAAAACATCAAAAACACATAAAAATAAAAAAACATAAAACTACAAAAACACATGGCCCGAAAAGGCCTTAAATCCAATCATGGCCTGGAACAGCCTAGAACTATTGCTTTTTGTATTTCTTTCCTTTCATTTATGCATTTTAACTTTGTTTACGACAAGTGCCACTTAATGTTGTTTTTCTAGTTGATCTTGCAGGCACACAACATGACTACATATGTAGCATCGCATCTCACACAAGCAAGGTAAACACTAGTCCTCTAAGACTATAAACTAGCATAGCTAGTCCACTATGACTATAAATTGGCACAAATTTTCCTTAGGCTATGACATTAAATTGGCATCCATAGATTATCCTTGGACTACAACATGAAACTAGCATCCACAACATAGTCCACTATAACTATAAACTAGCATAGAACTTCCTTGGGTCATGACATTAAACTGGTACAACATCCACAATCTACTACAACATTAAACTAGCACCTAGTATTTTGCTAGGACTATAAACTAGCACATCATGGTCTACCAAGACCGTAAACTAGGTTCATGATCTACCAAGACTTTAAACTGGTATGTTGCTAATCTGTTGGAGCACTGCCATTGATAAAACCCTTAGGGAACTCGTAGCATCATCGCCTCCCACTATTCTACTGATCCTTTGGAGCACCTGCCACTAGTGTGACCTTCGGAGGACTTACAACATCATCGCCTTGGCACTTTCATTGGCTTCCTGAGCACTTGTAATTAGCATAACATTTGACACATTTGTAGCATCTTCTCATCTAGCACTTGCAACATCTTCAAATCTAACATCTGCACTTGAATTTCACATTTTTTGGTTTTCTTATCTTCTCAGAGTTATGTTTATAGGTCAAAGCCCCAAAGGTGATCATGCAAAGATGCATCTCATCATAGTAGCAAGTCATCACATCAGTCCAATATGCATGATTGGACTAGTTAAGCCACTCAAGAGTGCACATCCCCCTCATCCCATTACAGTCTACACACATTCACTCCTTCATCTCAATAGCCTCTCATCCCCTGCATACTCACGATTGCACATCCCTCTGATGCATATGCACTATGACACATATGGCATTTTCCTCATGTTAACTATAGAACCCATGACAGATGTAACGTAACTCATCCCATGGGGAGCCTTTGTTGGCTGGTCAAAGCCCAAGAGCATGTAACACAACTCATCCTTGGAAGAAAACACCTATCCTGTAGACACGACATGATCACATCAAAGTAAGGCCTATCTACTCAATGGCCCACACCTTGTAGCTAGCATTTAGTAGTAAGCTAAACCCAATGGGGGTTCACCTCGTACCAAAGTAAAAGAAAGAGCAAAAAATTAAAAATTAAAAGAAAGGAAAATGGGAAAAAGCACATCCCCAAGCAAATTGACAATGCTACAGCTTTGTAACTGGCCCAACCTTGGATCGACTTTGACTCTCTCATGAGCACTCTAACGAGAGGTCAATGTTTTAGGGGCAAGCCACATTATGCCATGATCACCATCAGCCATGCTAACTTTGCATGTTGCATCAAGATATACTATTTACATTTTATTTCCTCTACCTACATTTCAACTTCCTAGCACATTACCCACACACTTTGCCCTAAGATACCCTTATCCACAGCACTCTTGAACACGGTGGAACAACACCTAATCTTGTACCAACAAGCAATGTTGATGTCACATCTACTATGGTGTTTTTCAATTCTTTATTGACATCTCTCGGGCCACTCCTTCAAACTTCAACAAAGAGGGGCCATTGAAACACCATCAATTTTGGAGTTCAACACTTAAATCAGAAATTTTTCTAAGTGTCAAAAGTTAGCAAATTTTTCAAAGTGTTGGTGCTACACTCCCTAGCATAGCTAGCGTAACATGCATAAAGGCTTGTTTTGCAAAATTTTCTAAGTGTCAACAGTAGCTACATGAAAATATTTCTAAGTATCCTGCTACACTCTCACTCTACATGCTATGCTCCAAAGCATAGCCAATGTAGCATGCACTTCCATGGCAAGTTTGCCTAAGTGCCAAGCCAAAAGTTGTCAAGCTAGCTTAGTATGCAAGAGGCATTTGGCAAATTTCCTAACTCATAAGGCTACCCCTCCTACTATGCTCTAGAGTGTAGCCAGCGTAGCAAAAATAAGGACTACAATTTTTACCAAATTCTTCAAAGTGTCCATGCTACGTCCTATCCCCAGGTAGCATCCCATGTCCTGTGGGTAACATGAGACAAGCGTAGCAACCAAAGTTAGAAAAATTTTAAACTTTTTCTGGTCACCTTTGGAATTAGAAAATTTTCTAAATTTTTTTCATAGTCCCACCTACTGCACTGCCATGTGGCACCCAATCCACATTTTGGACTAGCCCTAGTCCTATAAATACCCTTGTGCCCCAATGTTTTGGAGGGGCTTCCATTTTTCACCAGTGGGGTAATTGGAACTTTCATTTGGCATTTGGCATCTTAGCACTTAGCTCCATGGATGAGTGAGACCCAAAGCACACCACACCAAGAAAAAGGCATAGCTGCACTACATGATACACGACAACCCTATTGTAGCCCTACAGCACATGGTACATTTCAGCCTCATTATAGCCCTGCATGATACACTGCGATGACTAACCTAGCAAGCAAGGTTCATCATGGTGAGTGCTAGACTTCAAGGCTTGACACCACCGAGACTATGACTCTACTCCCACTGCACCTATTGTACACTATGTACCTTCTAAGATCCTTTTGGAGTTAACTATGCTATCATTTGGGGTGGTGTTCCATTTCTCTCTTCCATTTCTAGCATTTTCTTGCATCTTTTCATACCTTTTCACATGTCGTCACATTGTACTATGATCAGGCAGTAGTCTCCATGGGTTGACACTCTTATTTTAGTTAAAACTCTTAGCTACGATTTCCTCCATTTTGTGGCTATGCTCTACACTTAGCACCGCGAAGCACCGCTTTGACACTTAGCACTGTTTCATGTTGTTTGCACTTGCATTTCAACTAACCACGCCACCCATTGATTATACCCACCACCCCAGTTGCAATCAACAAAGTCCCTATTCGATCAACAAGACCATTTAGGGCACTTTGCCTTAGTTCCTAGCAAGGCCCTTGAGCGGAGGCAGGGTTAAGGTTGTGCATCTATTGATCCCTTAGTGATTCTAGCCACTGACATTTTTGGTCATTACAGTTTGGTTGTTGTGGAAGCATGGTGATTGTTGGACGATTTAGCATAGGAGGAATATGACTAAATTAAATCCTTGCTCTACCAACCTTTTCTAGACTTATCTTGAAGAAAGAAAATTTCCTAGATTTACCTTTAATGTTGCTAGTATGATCCTCTCTTTGTATATTAACCATCCTAGTAGCACTTTTCTTCTAAGGTTTTGTTGGTAGTTCTCCTTGCAAATCAAAGTGATAAAGAATTAGCATCTTGATAGGATGGTCTTGCTACTAGTTCAGATGTGTAAGACTATGACTCCATGCATGGGATTGTAGGCCTATAATATTCTGCTGAATAATAGTGAGAAAAATTATGAACATGAGTATTTCTAGGAGATATGGGATGTTGTACATAGTATCCATAAGGATCCAGTTATCAATATAGATATTCTTACCTTGGCGATGGTATTTCCCTTAATTATGGTTAATGCCACTACTGCTGGTACTATTTCTATGATTGAGGATAAGTCTCGCTTGGATAGTATGGTTGTTCTTAGTAAAGTTATTTGAAATAACCTTGTGGATAAGCTAATCATCTAGGCATTTGTTTCTTAAGAAACCTTAGATTTAGTACATATGCCCCAAACTCTTGTAAGTGAACCATGAGAGGACAACATCTCTTAGGATGTTCATATTGGCACACTTTGTAGTCTGTGTTATCTTCTGAGCTATTACTTCCTTTTTCATACCAACTTTTCTTTTATTCTTATAGTTTTCGCATCCATTGTCTCTTTTCTTCTTCTTCTTCTTGCTTTTGTTGAAGGCTTGTCCAATTCTTTCCTTTACTATCTTGAGTTTTGTAGCAAATTTCTCATCCATAGAATCCCTCATTTTCTCTAATATTTTTGCAATATCATTTATTGATTTCTAGATGGATAGAGTCTTCTGCTAGATTGCATCTTCTAATGTCTTTTCTTCTTGCATTTTACATATCCTCACATCTCTTTTCCTAATTGTTGGATATCTATTATATTCTTTAGCTATTTTTTTTGGTAGCTTTCCTTCTTCTTTTTCTACCTGGTCTATTAACTATTAGGGTTAATGAGCTATCATTTTGGATAGTCTACCTTGGAAGTACACTCCAATTATTTCTTTTGTTTTGTTCCTTAGCCCATCGATGATATGTCGTAGCTATTTTCATTGAGAAAATCTGTGGCCTGGGCATCTATGTAATAACGAGTATTACCAGTTCATTGCTCATCAAGGGATTTCTATGTCCCTTACTTTCATCCTTGGATTTTTTTCCTTAGGTTCGATACTTTGGAGTAAGTTTGATACTTATCATTAAAAAGTTCCAGCATGGTACTCCATCTTTGGATTGCTTTTGATATTAATAATTTGTACTAGCTCTTTGCTTTCTTATCTATTTTTTTGGAAAATAATTTAATTTTCAGCCAATCATTCTCTATATTTTGTAGGACATAGGCATCATGAAAGTCTTGGAGGTGGTGTTTTGGATCTTCATTATACTTACCTTTAAACTTTGGGATGTTTTTCATATCAGGTCATTTGATGCAACTATCTTGTAAATGCTTGGTAGGAATATACATTGATTTTTTGATGTTGATCATGCTTTGAGTTTCCAATAGAAGTTCTTCATAGTCTTTGGGTTCATAGACTCTATTATAGTGATGACTTCTCTTATGCTCATAATGCTCTCTTCTTTCATGTTTGATTCTTTCTTCTTTTTGTTTATCGTTATCTTCTACTTCATCAAGATTTTTTCTTTTGTTTGCATGTCGCTCATGATCTCTTCATTTTCTCCCATTGTGATCTATTCCTTTTTATTCCCTTTTGTCAAAATTTGTTGATGAGTATGAGGAAGAGGATGGAAGAGTCACAGAATGGTGCTAGTTGATTCTCCTTTTGTGACTCCTTGATTAATCCTTTGTAGATTCATCAAAACTTGTAGGCCTTGAACTACTCCTAACTTCAAATTCCTCCTTTTTTCTTCCAAGGGTGTTTGCAAGAGTTTAATGTAGCTTTATTTTGACAAGATCTTTAAGACATATTACTTGTGTCTAGAAATGAGATCTATGAGTCTGATAGAATTTTTTAGCTTAGAATGGAACATCTTATTTTGCTTCAATAACAACTATCTATGGTTCTTTCTTCCCTTTATTTTGCACATATCTTAACTCTATAATAACATCCCTTCTTACTTTAACCTCTATTGGCTAATATGACACAGTGGAATGGAGTGACAAACTCAATGTGCCTGATGAAAAAATCAACAATACAATACATGACAACATTAGTGTTCATGACCACAAAGGTGAACACTGTACATAAATGACATCTAGCCTTATTTGGCAGCTGGAAGAGAAGCAGAGAGAGAAAAAAGAATAAGCCATGTTGCTGCTAATGCCAAGATTACACCTTCTGTTATTTGTCCATAGCCATGCCACCAATCTTGCTCCTTTCGTAAACATTCCAATTCTGATCCATCAGGAGTGTTTCCTCCAGGCCTAGTCCATTGTTGTATGATCACTATTTGCACAGACAACATAGTCACAAATGAGGGAGGGTAGATAAATCATAATGTAGGTAATACCTTGCCTCGATGTAAAGTGCACTGGCTGAGTTGTGGTTATGGCAGATATTGATTCTAGAGATTTAACACTAGTGACTACCTAAGGTGTAGGGGTTAGGAAAAAATTGAAAAATTTGTGCTAGGGCCCCCATGACTAAGAGTGAACCTTCGGTAGTGATAGGATGGAAAAAGATAAGAAATAAGAAAGATGGAGAAAAAGAAACAATGGCAAGGCCAATAAAATGGATGTCATAGATGGGGATAAAATAAAAAAATGTTGATTGCAAGAAATGTTTAGGGAAAGAAGTTAACAATTGCATCAAAAGGAAATGCTAGTGGGTCCTCCCCAAAGTAGGCTCATGCCTTTGATGCCCTGACAGGCCCACAAACCAAAGAGTCTATTGGCTCTAGGAATGTTATTTGGAAGCAAGAGTTAAAATCTTACCCATAAGAACTTACCAAGGAAAAACAATGCATCAACCAAGATACAGACTAATGATAAAAACTGGCAATGAGGTGAAAATGGAAAAGAAAGGTGGAGAGGAGAGAATGGAATGGAAACCCAAGAACAAGGTTGTGTAAATTCCCTTATGTATGTTTGATGGTTAATGTGACCGAGTAGAACTCATTGCAAATCCAAGCTCAACAAACCACATTTAGTGACCTCGCATCAACACATTTGACCATCTTATCCTCTTGAAGCAACAAGAATGCCACTACAAAAAGTCACCACCATTTCGAGGAGAGCGAGATGGAGAATCAAGAAGCGAGAAAGGGCCTTAGTTAGAGAGAATCTTCAGGCATGGGTAACATGTCTTTCCAATGTCATAACCAGTGTGTGCAGCCCAAGTTCATTATTGTGTCTAAGGGGTGTGCTTTGAATTCTCACTATTTTTTTTTGTACTTTTTACATGAGAACCACACCATGCAAAGACTTATTTTTATGTATACAACTTCCAATGATTTGATAAATGGTTAGAATGGTGGAAAATTGAAAGAAAAAGCATCTAAGCACTCAAGAGAATAGCCATCACAAATGCATCGAATCCCCTTGAAGTCATACCCTTTTCATCCTTTGAGTTCTTCCTTAGTTCTAGAAATACCTAACCACCAATTTGTTATTAGTTTTATTAGAGAAAGGGACTATACAGTTCCAAGCCAAGGGAGACCATAGGACTTTATGGATGTATGAACGACATGGACTCATTGCCTGTTTAATCAAAAGAACTATACCTTAATATCAACATCATACTTCAAAGGTAAAATCCAAACATTAGCAATCAATATGATATTACTCATGCCACCATCATGAACACTTATTGGGTGATGAAAAAAATAAAGTAATCACACAAAGGAATGGTAAAAATATGAATGATGGTGTAAAAAAAAATAAGAAAGATTAAAGAAATGTGCAAAACAAAAATGTGTAAAACAAAAACTTAGAAAGAACTGAGGGCCTTCAATGATTAGCAGAGGT
>MNCI01012300.1:61825-88278 GCA_015680685.1 Gnetum montanum
AGAGACTTATGGTGTCACTCCTGTTGCAAATCCCTTTGACATTGTGCCTCTGTGGGACGATAGTCTCTCGAATCATATTCCTATGCAATGTATTATGCATGTAAGTGTTGCATGCCTATTCATGTAAGAGCACGAAGAAGCATACTTAGGACTAAATGGTTGGGAGGTAACACTATGTTACCTTCTAAGTCATGCCAACATAGTTATTCATCTCGATGGAAAATAAATGTGAAGTCAGGTACATATTCATCATGTGTATATCAACATCATGGTTGGGATTGCCGGATCAACGTCATGTGTATCCTGCCGCCGATTACTTCTTATGTTAGTCCTAGGTGGTGAAGGGCTTTTGTGCGAAAAAGAAGAAATCTTGTCTTGTTCAGTGTGTAATGTACTATTATCTTTTTCTTAACCAACCCTAAGGGTTCATTCCAACAATGTCAATGATTTCCTAAGTTCTACTTACCACACAAACAACTAAGTCCCCGACAATGGCACCAATGATGAGCGATGAGGTACCCCTACCCTCAACCATATGAATATGAGCGTTTTACGCACGATTCGGTCAAATTCCAAGGACTAAGTGCCTATGCCCCTTTTTGGAACAATAACGGGTTGGTTAATCGTTGTCTTCCCAAACTTACTTATATGTCACGATTGTATGGTTAAGTAAGCTTGAGGCATAAGATTTTTATGGCTTTTATGTGTTTTATATCCTACACTAGTAAGGATGGGGAGAGTGATAACTAAGTAACTAATCTAATTTAACTACCCATTAAGTAACTTCTAATTACTCCTAATACCAGCATCCTTTCCCACTTGCCATACACATCCTGAACCAGTGCAACGCTGCTGGGATTACCAAACACTAATTGTTACTAGGTCACCAAGCACCACACGCATGCTAGGCAGTCGTACTGAGTGTATTTAACTAAGAGAGTTGTAGGGTGAGAGAAATCATTAATCAACTAGGAAAGCATTAAATAATAATTAATGCTAATTAATCTATTTTGTATGCTACAAGGTTTATCATAAATTTTGTCTTTATTTCTGTACACAAAGTATGCTCAGGTACACAATGCTTGAATAAAGATTCGTTCACTCTATGACTCCTACTATGGGCATGTAGAAATAATTATAACTCTGGAAGGAAAAAATGGCAAGAGTTTAGCTAAGGGACTAACTATCTAATGTAGAAACCAAGGGTGACGCCTCTTATTTATAGGCAAGGAGACAGGCTGCGATATCGAGTATTCAACATCGCATGGTTGGATCCAATATCACAGACACGATATCATGGTTCATTAGTTATAAAAGGCATTTTAATTTATTTGATGCTTAAGTATGTGTACATTTTGAGAACTTATTCTAAGTATGAAAGATATACTTTGTAATGTTTGATACAAAAAACTATGTAAGATCAACTAATTAGCAAACATTGATACATCCCCAACAACAACATTAATGATCAGCGGTTGGGTTCCAACACTCAACCATATAAGTCATACATGTTCACATGTTGCCAGATCATAATCTATGAATAGATAATTTAAGTATACTAGTGACTTGATATTAAGTTCTTGATCATTGTCCTCCTACTTAGAGTTAGCAAAGTGCAAAAATGTATGGTTTAATTCTTAGTGAGGTACTTGAGAAACTGATGTTATTGGGCTTTAAGTATGCTAAGTGTAAACATAATGATAATGGTTATAAATGGTAATTCTAAGTACAAAGGAAATGCAAATCTATTCTATCCTACATTGATAAGCATTTGTTTTTAATTTTCCATATACATCTTGGGCTAATGTAACTCTTATTGGGATTACCAAGTAACTTTACTACTAAGTGAATCAAGCAAAGTCACTATTCAATTACCAAACAATTACACTTTATGCTCAAAACTAGTCATACTTATTTTTTCTTAATAATAAGCATTGGAATATTAAATAACTTAGGAAATGTAAATGACTCAGTAAAAGTAAATATTATGGAAAAGTAAATCTATGCTAAGTAATATGTTGCAATGATGAAGAAAAATATCAATCTTTATTGTTGTTCATGAATTATGTCTAGGAATAATCCACTCAAATAAAGATTTTATACGATCATAATTCACCACACGATGGGGGATTCACTCTATAACTTTGGAAAAACAAACTATAAGAATTTCACTGTGTTAGGAAAAGCTTATTTTTGTCAAAATGATGGATTGGTATTTATAAGCATGACCATGGCCCACTACATCATATCTATGATGACATATGTAGAGCTATGATATCATAGATACAAAATCATAGACTCACACACAAATTGTTTTGTCATATTGTTATGAAGATATTAATTTTATTGATTTAAAATTTGGAGAATATTTAGTGGTGTCTTGCCATCATCATGCAGAGTTTTTGTTGTAAACTCAAATTGTTTCTTAGATAGCAAAAAATAAGAATATAAAACAATTTTAGTATAAACTCACCTCATAAGTCAAGGAAAAATATATGAATGTAGCACATAAGAAATGGACTCTTGAAAGATGACATAAGAAGCTTGAAAAAATTTAGCTTACAACAACTAAGCAACTTGTGCATTTAGAAGAATAGGAGGCTAGGTAGAATATTAAGAATGCAAATAAGAGTCCTAAATGAAGTTTAGTTAAGACATATAAATGCTTGATTAGAACCAAGAGAAAGAAATTTATCACAGAGTAGCAGCAATATTTTACTTATACCATTAAGAAGGAACCTAGATAGTTTTGGCAATGTTTTCATCATAAAGCCTCTTCATCATTTAAGTTTTTTTTAAAGGATATTTTCTCATTTTACAATAAACTATTTACAAAAGAAGATGATAAGTCTACTACTATTGTACAACAAGCATCTCTCCAATTTACTTTTGAGGAAGTAATAAAGGGTATTAAGAAGCTAGCATTTGGCAAAGATATAGATTTATATAGTTTATATGTAGAATTATTAAAATGGGTAGGATTTGATATTCATAGAGAGATTTGGGATGAATTAAATTTAACAATGGAGCAAGGATTAAATCAACATTGGAAAACTAGGAAATCTATCTTGTTATATAAATAGGGGAATAAAAATAATTTAAACAATTATCGAATAATTATTGTGAGTAATATTTTTGCTAACTTGGTAGGCACTCTGCTATAAAAGAGAATTAGTTCTTGAGCTAAAGATAATAAGGTCAAGGTAAGGTATCAATCAAATTTTAGACAAAATCCCTCCATTATTGATCACTTAGTTAGTCTTAGATACTACATAATGTTTGCAAAAATACCTAATTATTTTTTTTATTTTATTAATTTAGAAAAAAAACATATGATTTAGTGATCTATACAAAACTATGGTTGTGCTTGTATAAAATTGGCCTCCCTTAAAATTTAATTGTAGCAACACAAAGATTGTATGAGGAAGCAATTAATGAAATTACAATTCAAAGAAAAAATTTTAATTCAAAGAAAAATTGAAATTAAAAAAAGATTGTCGACTTTCTCCAACTCTCTTTGGTATCTTTATTAATGAAATGTAATAATGCTTATGCGATAGGTAAGATAGTCATGCTATAAAATTTGTATCCCAAGTAGTGAATCTTCTTTTATATGTAAATGATGTTGCCTTAATCTTCACTACTAAAGATGGTATGCAAAATATATTGCAAATTTTTAAAAATTATTGTTATGCATCAAGTCTTTAAGTAAATGTAGATAAAACCATATTGATGATCTAGCATACAAGATATACTTGTTATAACTTCCATTTTAGAGGTCCCGAGGTGCAAATAGTAGATTTTTAAAAAAATGTCTCATTTATTGGTCAATTATATGCAAGGAAAATGCATTAAAGAAAAAACAGTAAGAGGTTTCAAGACTTTGTACACTTTCAAAAACAAGTGTAAGGATTTAGAACTTTGGGCTTAGAAGGTCAAAAAACAAAATTTTTAGGGAGGTGTTGGAACCCAAAATAACTAAAACATAGGTACACCCCGTGATATAAAGTCTAATTAAAACTTTATATAACTTAGCATTGCCTACCAAAATCAAACCCATAGCTTGGAGTTTTCAAATTAAGAGTCTTACCACTAGGCTAACACCTCATCGTTATGGAGTCTATTTTTATTTTTCATGGAAATGTAATATCTATTTGATAGATCCTATGGGTCTTCAAACATAATAAAACTTTATTTCATTTCATATGAAAAAGTGCTATCATTTGAAGGGGTAATGCTTAGGAAACACCTTTATAACTTAAGGAATAACCACATTATCATCATCACAAATGATAGCCTTAAAAAATATTATATACTAACTTGTAAATAACTTCTTTTCTTTTCAATAAATTTGTTGTATATTAAAGTTTATTGAAATGCATACCCTTATTCCAACCTATACTATTAACCAAATCACCTACACTCATCTCTTGGTTGAGAGGTTGTGGGTTCAATTCTTGCTTATGCTTTCAAATATGGTAGTAGTGGAATAGCTTTGTGGTGGAACCCTTTTTGTTAGTGAGTCACATCATTGTGTGGGTAAGGGTTGTGCTACCATTTGGATTGGAATCTTTTTCATTAATAGGTAGGGGTTGTGCTATCAGCCTTAAGTTCTCTTCCCCCAAGAGCATAAAAGTGTAAATAAATAAATTATATGTATATATATATATAAACGGCTCACACTATCTAGTACAGTTCCACTCTTTCTTTTTTGAAATGTCCTCTTATTTGATATTATCCTCTTTATTTGGAAATGTAGCCTAGATGCTTGGTATCAAAACACAAACTACAATGAATTTGACTACCGTATGAAATGCTCTATTGCTAGTATTGTTCAACTTCAATGTCGGCTTTATCAATAATATTAACTTTTTCTAAATGATTTCTCTTTGACTTAATTGTATTGGTCTCCTTTTTCAGCTGTCGTCCCGGGTGCGATAAGCTTTTGTCTTGTTCCAAGTGGGTGACTGAGCTGTTGGTCAAAAAATGCACGCCATGTGTTTGAAGAAATGACAGCACTAACGCGATTTTTTAAGCAATTGTCTCAATGCACATCGGAATGCAGAACAGAGCATACTCTGCTTGGTCATAATATACTGGTTTCTGGTCAAGCACACAACCTTGAGACATCTTCTACCATGGTAATACATTGTTTCTTTTCTTCTGCCTGGTTACTTATTTGTTATTTGCATCTGAAGTGCTCTTTTCGAAAAGAATGTGCAAAACTTTTAATAGTGTAATGTGATGACAAGTCCCTGGTTTAATGCTTACCTGTATTTAAGTCTAATGCAGTGATTGTGCAAAAGGCTAATGATCATGCAGATTAACAAAATTTGAGAGACCGATTTTATGAAGGTACTGCGTTTTAACTTTCCTTATTATGCGTTAGAATTGGTATTTTCAAATTTTGGGTATTTGAGAGGATGTTCAAAGCCATTCCCAAAGTTCTTATGATTTGCATTTTTAAACCACCTATTAAAATAACAGGCTAGCTTTTTCACAGATGTGGTATATGCGGACCTCTAGTGCTTGGACACCTTTGCTCATTTAGAGTTACGAGGACAGCTTCCTTGAATATTGAATATTCAAGAATATAGTTTTGTTTCTTCCTGTATGAGACCCAATTCGATTAAAGTTATATTTTTTGAAATGCTGCATGGATAAATATGAAAACAAGAGATTTAGTTTGCAGGACCATGATTTTTCTTATTTTTGTTTTGCGTTTTCCTTGGTGAATATTTTTTCAAGCCATTTTGACAATGAAACAAGGATTAGTCAATATTTGAAATGTTCAAAATTGCATATATGTTGGACTACTTCTCTTGACATGCTGATTTTTAACATGGGAAAGTTACCTCATGACAAGCCAATTAGTTTCAATTACGCTATATGGTGAAAGTGTCATTATCATAGTGATTTATGAAGGAGGCCTTTTTAGTTGGTTTGAGCATACAGTCAGTGGTTTGCAAGATAGGTTTAATTTCAAGGGGTATGCGAATCTAACCCACCTTTGTGTTTTGCTTTAGGTCTACAAAAGTATTATGTTGGTTGTATGTCCTAGTTTACATATAATCATCTAGTTTTGGTTCTGACACCCCATTATCATGGTGGCTTTACCTTAATAACTTGGGCTAACATGTTAATGTAGGCAAATGAATACATGATAAGTTTTTATCTAACTAACACCAAGTGTTTATATTCAACTTTTTACTTAATACTACATTAGGCAAATGAATTTACAATAATTTTTATATTCAGCTGTTTACCTGACAGTATACTTCAATGCATATTTTTACAAAAGTGGCATGTGTCTCAACATTGCTATGTAGAATTTAACTTATTAATTTTATAAGCATAAATCACATGCTCTAACCAACCAAGTGAGGTATGCCTTACTTTCTATAAAATTACTTCTAATACACTTCTACCTTTAACCTCATTCATTCTTTAGCAGGGCTCTATGGTAATCTTACTTCATAATTGCTTAGATTAACTACTGTGTATAATTAATTCTCTTATTGATACATTTTTTTAATGCTCTAATAACCATATCATTTAACTTGTAACTTATCTGCAGAGGTATTTTTTTGATTATCTTGTGCTGTAGGGTTTTTGGATTTAATTTAAAAACTCTGCATCTCTTACCCTGAATCCAAGCATACACGGCATTAGTTCTTATAATATTAATTTTTCATTTTAATTATATGTATTAACTAAAATAATCCCAGTAAACAAGAGTGCTTCACATTTTATCTTTCATAATTTTTTGTAGGTTTGAAAACTTATTACTTAGAACCAAATTAGATTCTACACTATAGTATTCCACATACCAGATTAAAGAAAGGTTCTGAAATAGAAATAAGAATTTCAATCTTTGGAATTATGCTCGAAGTTTATTTCCAGTCATTGATCAAATGCAAGTTTTTTTTCAAACCTCAGAATAGTTTCATCCAAGAACAAAACTCCAATGCAGTACAGGAGCAGCGGAAATCAAATCGGTAATTAACTTTAGTATCAGTTTCCTTTGTGCATCAGAAAACCCAAGGCAACAGAAAGCAGAAAGTTTAAAATAAAATTTGGTACAGAAAACGCTGTAGGGAAGGCAAGCAGAATAAGCATATGACAATTCGTTAAAAAAGAGAAGCCTGTTTATTTACATACATTTTCATAAAGAAGCAAAAGCTTGACTTAGTAATTTGGTATACAGATGTGTCTTAAAGTACATACCTTTTACAAACAGAGTACAAAGCAATCAATGACCACACAACCATGTAGAAGCACAGGACCATAAGAATCATAAGGAAAGCTAATTGAATTTTCTCCATAATATTGCATATGATATGAACAATTCATTGGTTTTTAACATCTCTCGAGAATTCCGAAAACCATAGCCATAGCACCACACATGTTGGTTATTTGACTTTCATCCAGATTCCTGCAGTCGCTGCACTCTCCAAAAACTGTTTAAAGCAATCAAAAGTTTTTAGAACGCCATGCTGCACTGTTGATGCAAGTAATCTTTCAAGATTTTCTAAGAAACCTGTAATCTGCTCAATTTCTTCAAGGTCAGTGGCTTGGTCCATTAGATTCCTGTTGCATATACTCTGCAAATGTGCTCCAGCAACTGCATGATTCCAATTTATACAATCAAATTCATCACTGTGGCAGCTTTTCTCAACTTCCTTTTCTGCCATGCTTTTGAGATTCTGCACAGCAGCTCGAACTCTCAGTTTTTGCCAGAGGAAGATCGTGATTCAGCCACCGGAAGGAGCCTTTGGTCTCCTTGATTTCTTTGAACACATCGTCTGCGTCGTTGCTTAATCATTTGTTCTCCATACTTAAGGTCTCTGAGACACTCATAATCTGCCATGTTTGCTCAACAGCTTTAATGCAGTTCCCCAAATTGTCTTTCAGACCCTGAACATTGTTATTGATTTGAACACCTTTTTCTTCTAATTTCAGAATCACAGTTTCATAGACAGCAGAGACTTCAAACAGAATTGCTAGCAAAGAAACCACTATCATCTTGATTGACAGATACTGCAAATCAAACTTAATTTTAACATTTCCTTCTAGTAAGTGCTCTACATACCTTTCAGCAATTAAACATGAATTGTTCTGGAGGTCTGCTCCTTGGGCCTTGCTGAACAATATTCTCATTTCCATGCATTCTTTACCTTTGGCCTTAGATTCTTCCAGCGTACTTTGAATTCTATCAATAAAACTCAAATTTGCAACCCACACAGCTAAACTGCTTTCCCCGTTTAATAATAGCAAGTACTCTTTAACAACATGAAATTCTTCTATTTGATCTGGTATTAACTGCTGGTTAAGCCTACGGTACTCACGGAGTGCCTGGGAGCCCATGGATATCCTAAGCACCAGGTTCCGGTACAGTAAAAGCTTAGAAACTAGGCAACATAGCTTACTGCACCAGACCATAATAAACTGAAATGGTAACCCCAGTATAAACAGCTTATGCAATCTTAAATTTCTGAGCATATTTAAAAGGAATTAAAAACCTTTATCATCAGCTAAAATCTGACTTTGGCAATTGTGATGAATTTTTTTAGCAGCTCTTACTCAGAAATTTTCAATTTTAAAGAAATGCGATTGCGACAATCGGAAAAGAAAAGGAGAGTGCTCATGATTTAGAACCTTAGAGCAGAAGATCACAGATTGCATCCATCTTTGGTAAATGACACACCACCCACAGACAAAAATTGGATGGACACCAAAACCAGAAATATAATTTCGTCTACACCAATGACATTTGAAAATAATTTGCAGATTCCTCGATGAATACCAACGAAGTAAATGGACAAAGAAATGGTAACTGACCGTGCAATGAGATAACTTGGCCTGAATGAACGGGATATAATGCACAGTCCTAGCATGTGACATCTCCATTGTTGCCAATTTGTAAACCTCGGTGACTTAACCACATTCATTAGAGTTTTCCGAATCAGCCTACAAAGCTTTAGGTGGCAATATCTTGAATAGCAATTGATGCCAACATGGCACAAAAAGGCAGCTCCCAAAGATACATCATGCTTACCATTATTAAAATGTTCTGGGTGGCTGGTCTCCTGGTCATCTTTTTGTCTTGAGGATCCGAGGCTGATGAATGCGTCGTAAAACGTGGATCCGAGGCTGATGAGAAGCGCTAACATATCCCCAGAAAATGCTCTATGAATGTTTCCAAGTGTTGGGAGAATGTAGCCCATAAACACACACAGCATCACTCTTTGGCCAAGCAGAACAGCTCCGAGGGAAGAAGCAGCAGACCACGCTTCTTTATGATATATATCAATGTAATTTGCACCCGAATAATCATCCAAATAATCATCAATCTCGGTCTCAGGAGACCGACGTAAGAGCCCGAGTAAAGTGAGGCACAGAGCATTGATTACCAGCGTCCTTGTAGGAACCCACTGATTTCTTCTTTTTCTGGCTTTGCAAACATCGTACAATAACAGAGCCCGTAATACAGCTATTGCTGCAACTGCAGCACCAAGTAAAACAATCGTTTTGCCTGCATGGATTTCCACCCACATGTGCTTGCAGCTTTTCTGCAAAACGTAATACTCTGCACTTAACCAAAATCTCCAACTCTCAACTTCCAACAATGCAGCATTGCTGCTGCCGGCCGGGGATTTAATGGGATGCAGGTTTTTCAAAGTCGTAATTCTTTGCATTAAATAATACAGATATATGTACTGCATGTTTCACGAACTTTGACTTGTATATGTTTGATTTTTCCGACCGTGATAGTTTAAGGATACTTCAAATTTGGATTTTTCCAACCTTGGACGTTGAAATTGTATAGCCAACCCTTGGCATTAACCCTTGATATTAACTTTAGAACTAAACAGTTAATGCCTGGTGTTAGCTCCCCTGCGTTAACATTGTGATTGTTCATGTTTCATCTTTTTAAGCGAAGAAGCTTATAAATATTCAATTCGAGCCCCTTTTTTATGTCTTCTGAATCTTTTCAAACTCATGATAAACTCGAACATAGATGGATGTATAAATACAAGTTCACACTGTATAATTATGTTGCTTTAGGGACTGAAATCTGCTATGTCATGTACAATATTTTTATTTGCATTTCAATCTATCCGCCGGATATTCGCGATTCCAGAAATCTGCTATCGCATTTTTATTTGGATTTCAATCTATGCGCCGGAGATTCGCGATTCCGGATAAATTTTGAAGACCTGTTCGCGTCGGATTCGGGAACGTGTACAGAAGCGCATTCGCAATGGGCACGTATTTCATAATTTTCAATGAAATTTTGGATTTGTACATATACGTTGAAATGGTCGCCTTATCTTGCCTCGTATTGTTATTGCCATTTTTACTGCATTTTGCATTAAAATCTTACATATCTTCTCCTGTTCTGAATCATACCAAAAATTTCATTTCATTGTTAAGTGGCAAACAAGCAATTCTAGTATCCATAAGATTGTACCATCTCCAAGTTAAAATAGGGAGATAGAACAATGAGAAGCATGAAGATAGAATATGTCGACTGTGTTTACTACAAGTGATAAAAGATGAGCAACATGTATTATTAGAATGTTGCAGAATAGATTTCTTTAGAAGAAAATGACAAATCTCAAGGTAGTCTTTGTATCAACTATTCAAGCTACCAATGTTAGTTTTGAAGAATTATATAAAAGACATATTCAAGTTGCATGAATATTGGACATATCTATTATACTTAGGATTTATTGTTACTTATATATTTTGAACAAGTTCATTTATTTGACAAATCTTTTGAATCTACAAAAACATAATAAAATATTAGTATCAGATTTTGGTGGAGATGCAAACTACCATGTGCTCAAAGAGGGTCCCCCTTAATCATGGTAAGTAAGTTCTTTCATTCTTAAGGGTAAATATAAAAATTCAAAATCTCTACTTATTTTCCTTGGAAAGGCAAATTTTAACTCTACCCTTTAACCATGTAGAAAAAATTTTAATACTCCAATTCTAATGTAAAGTGGGGAGGGAGAGAGGGGATGGTGTCAAATCACAAAAATGAATAATAATATTTAAAAAATTCAAACTACATCCTATCATCGAAGAGGGAGTCTAAAGGAAAAACCCAATAGTTTTGGGGATGCCTTTTCAGGTTTTCATCCTTACAACAAATCCTATAAAACATTCCCTTTGGGGTAAAAAAAGGATTAGCCTTACCCTCATTTAGAAGCATTCTCAGGGGTTTTCACTTCTTACTAAAGGGTTTCTTGTAAGGAGAATGAGAAAACTCTCTCTCTAAAAAAAGTACATCAATCAAAGATAAAAAACAAACAACACCAAAAACAAAAATTTTTCCATCCTTGAGCCTTTAAAATAAAAAGAAAGTAATACTGTAGAAAAAAATTAATTATTCAAATTTTATTGAAAGCTTTTTTACTTGAACTTTTAGTTGAAAAGTGATATATTTGAGAATTTAGTATTCGACACCTAAGAAAAAGCCATAGTTATGCTCTTGCTGCTAGAAAATAATTGCACACTGAAGCTTCTAAATAGAGTAAATAACAAGTGATTAAAGAAAATTCCAAATGCAAAGAAATGAAGTAGGCACAGTAGGCTAATCACCAATAATGATTTCATAGATTCTTAGTTGAAAGTTCTTACAAGTTCTAAATGTACATTTCCAAGCATGTTGAGCAACAAGGCACTAAAAAACAAAACAAAACAATGAGAAAATGAGTTTTCACTTCTACAAAGAGGACATTGAGAAGAAACATTTATAATATGTTTAAAATGAGTGCCTATAGGAAGACCGTGATGAATAAAATACCATTAAAAAATACAAATTTTAGAAAATGTAGAAGCTCTCTAAATATCTTTCATTTTCCTTATCCAAAAGTGCAATGATGATTGCATTTTCTAAGCCTTATTGAATTTTTTATAAATAAAATAATTCTTTGTAATAATCTCATAAGTAACTTTCAAATTAAAAGGAAAAACATAATTTCCATCCTTTCAAAAAATACATGGAAAAGCCTAACAAAAATAGTTGTTAACTTTAAACAAATTCTTAAGATTAGAGATTAAATTTTTAAAATTAATTTTTTTCTTTTTATTCAAACCATAGAGGCTAGAAGTTTCATTCCAAGTAATCCATCTATCATGAATACATAAATATAAAATTGTAGTTATACCAAATTTTCTTCAAGCGGTACACAATTTAAGTGCATTAGTAGCCCAAGCTCCTTCATTAAAAGAAAACCACCATTGGCTACTTTTCTTAAACATATCTTTTGAAACTATAATATGATTGTAATTCCAATATTACTAAACTTGCACAATGTCTTCCATATTTGTTTAAGAATTAGAGAACTAGAAATAGAAATGGCTTGGGGGAAAAAAAGATAGTGAAGAAAATTATTAGAAGACTAACTATTATCATTCTTAGGTTTTCTTTTCATAAGCTTATTTCTTAAAAGGAGCATCCAAACATCATGTCCTTTAATACACTTTACAATCCATTTTTCTACAAGAGAAGTACCTTAGTTATAATAATAAATGAGGCCAACTCCTCCATCTTTTTTACTACTAGTGCAAATATCCTAAGCAACTCTAGAAAAACCTTTTCTATGTTGCTTAGAAAACTAAAGAAACCAATATATTATATGATCAATTCTCTCATAAGAAGTTTTAGAAGAAGCCCAATAACTAGAGTAATAAACATGAGTTGATTGAAGCATTTACTTAATAACTAAAACTTTTTTAATTAGGGTGAGTTTTTTCTTTCCATTTATTAAATTTCTTTTTAATTAGCCACATAATTTTTTAAAAATAGTAATATTAGGCTCAAAAGATAAAGGTATTCCTAAAATTTTGAAGAGGTAATCTCTTTTCAAGACTTTTAAAGACTTGACAATAACCCACTCATCAATATTGCCATTACAATAAACCATAGATTTTTAGCAATTAATTTGAGAGTTAGATAACATGCAATAATCCTCCACTATATCTAAAAAAGTATTAATATGTTGTAGAAAATTTTTTATCATAAAAAAGAATAATCTACAAAGTGCATGTTAAGCAATTGCATACCTTGATCATCAATTAAAATTCCCTTAATGAAATTCCTTTATCGATCATAATGATTGATTATGTGAAAGAAAAGATGTAGTAATAATAAAAAGATAGAGAGCTAAACAACAACCTAGATGAACTAACAATTGAAGAGAAAAGAAGAAACTTAATCCAAAATTAGTAGCAACTTGAGCATTAGTGTTAGTGAGCACAGTATGAACAAACCAAATAAAATAATCACAAAATCCTAGTTATCTAGATAAGAAATAATGAAATTCCATTCAATCCTATCATACGTTTTGGCATATTTTTAACTTAATAAAACCAATGTCTTGGTTAGTATCAAAATTCCACTGCATTCCCTCCCAAGCTACAAGAACATTATTTAAGATATGTCTATTTTTAATAGAACTAATATACTTAGGTTTGATGATATCTTCAATAACTTTCTGAATTTGGCAAGCTATGCATTTAGCAAAAATTTTATTAGTATTATTAAGAGGAATAATAGGCCTTCAATTACTAATATGTTGAAGATATCCATTCTTAGGAAGAATACGAATCACACATTTATTAATATTTTTACTAAGAGAAAGATCATCTTTAATGATGTTCTAATGATTTTTAAAAAAATCAATAAGAAAACGATCAAAACTTGGAGCTTTACCATTTGATAAACCAAAGGCCACTATGATTATCTCACTATAATTTCTACTTTAATTTTTTTTTTAATGTTCTTCTATTATAAGATGAAGAATATGTGTACTACAGGCCAGGAAGGATTCCTTGCTAAAACCCTCAGAAGAAAAAATAAAAGAAAAATGATTCGCTAAACAACTATTAATAGTCATAGGATCTTTAAGGATGGAATCTTTTATATAGACTGATTCTAGTTTAGATACTTGACCTTTTCTTTTTAGAAATTTAAAAAATTCCTTGTAAGGTTCATCTTCAATGTTTAGCCAACACATGTGGCTTTTAGAAGAGCATTTTTAGCTACAAAACTATTTCAACATTGTTTATCATAATGAGCTTTAGCCAAGGCTTTTTGAGTTTTAAAATAAAATGGATTCTGGTCTAAAAGAATTTGCATTTACTTTATAATTTTTTCAAGATCTTCTTCAACTTGATGCTTACACATAGCAAATTAATTTTCAAATCATCTATCATAATTTTTGACTCTACAAGTAGTTCACTGCTACCAGTCAATCCAATCAATATCACTAGGATTGTTTGTGCATTTCATAAAGACTTCAAAATATTTTTTCTGCTAGGTCCTACGAACATATTAGCATTCATACTATTCAACTCATACTTTTGAAAGGATGAAGAATTAATACTAGAGAGAAAAATGCTAATAAGAAAATCATCTGACAAACTAGTATTTATATACCCCTCTACTTCCCTTGTAGGCTTCCAATAGGAAACAATAGAGATTTAAAATCTATTAAGTCGATAATAAATTTTATCATTTCTTTATTAATAGTTACACCATGTATAATGCTTTTCATTCAAATGAGATGGGAATAAGGAGTTAACATTAGAAACAAAATATTTTTTTTTTGAAAATGTTCCAATCTTCTTTTTCTTGAGAAGACATATTAGGAGGAAGACCAACAAGTTTAACTAAATGACCTTCAACTATATTGAAATTACCTATAATAATCTAAGGAACTTTAAGTAGAGATAGAAGATATAACCAAACTTTTGATCAATCTTTCAAAACTATTAGTAGCATAATATTACAAAGTCCAAAGTCATTTTTTCACTATGATATATAATTGAAATAAGTCTTCTAAAGTTGTCAAAACCAGAATTCAAAACTTTTTTAGTCTAATTTTATTAACAAGAGTAGTAACACCTCCTTTATTAACTTCATGAATAGTAGAAAAAATGTAATTTTTAAAATACATTTATCAATAAAACTAATATCATGAGTTGAAATCTTAATTTCAAAAAGGAAATTTTGAGATAATTTTAGTTTGAACGATACTCTCTGGTAATCTTTGCTTGAGATCTATTAGAAAGGCCTCAAACATCCCATGATTAAACTGACATTAAGATGTGGGGAGGAAAGCCCCTATCCTTGATTTTTTAAGCTTAGAATTTTTCTTACAATCCATGTCACTAATAAGTGAGAAAGTATTATCTGAAAAGAAAAACATTTGAAATAGTAGTAAAAGTAGAAAAAGAATAAGATACCTTTGGGGTTTTTAAATTGAAAATAATATTTATAGTTCTCTCTCTCTTTTCTATGTTACACTAAGTAAAATCCATCTACATTAGTATTTTTAGCACTAAATTTCTTTTTGTTCTAAAAAGGAATTATCTTTAGATATTAAGAGTTTACTAATTTCTTTAAAATTAAAAGGATTAGTAAAAGGTTGAGAACTTGTTGAAAAGGATTTCATTTGTGAAAACTACCATTATTTGCCTTTTTTGAAAATTGTTGTTTTTTATCTTACAAACAAATTTTTTATTGAGAATAGAATAGATTCCAATAGCATGATCTTCATGATGACAATAGTTACAACATTCTTGCAAATTATAATATAATAATTTTTTTTGGAAAAAACATTGGTTACTAGCCTTGAGTTTTAATTATGTCTTCTTTTGCTATATTTTAATCTTCACAAAATTACATGTGCACTACCTACCATTTCATAATTTTTTTGACCTATCTTCAAGATTATGTCAATATTTTCAATAATTTTACTTTCAACACTTTCAAAAATAAGAGGAAGATTTTTTAATTCAATCCAACAAAGAATTTTAGAATAATCAGGGAGTATGGATCAAAATTCTCTTTTAATTCCCAAGTAATAAAGGTATTATGTTGATCCATAATAACTTTAAGATGTAATAATTTCTCAACCATTTCTAAATTCACTAGTTTAAGAAATATTAGGCATGTAAAAGATTAATTCCATAGTATTCAAGCATAGCTTGAATCATTGGTATGAAATCCTTATTTATAGGAATAAATTCAATAATCCACGAAATATGTATTGCAAAGTGATATCTTTTGATAGGGATTCATATAAATCATCAAGTAAAATAAAATTGAAAGCTTAAGAATTCTTCATAATCTCTAAAGTCTCAGAGACATTACTATTTTACATCTTTAGATCATTTCTCACCAAAACAAATTCTACTACAAAAACTCCACCAGAAATCTTAAAGATCAATAAACCACTAAGAAAACTTGCCACGCATAAACTCCACCCAACTTAATAGAAATCCACCTTCTAATGCAAAGTGAAAAGTGTAACGGGACCATAAGATGATAATTAGATTTGAAGGCATAAAGTAATGAATACATTATTTTTTTCTCTAAAGTAAAGAAAGTACAAGAAAATAAAATTTGGATAAGCTAATTGAAGATTTTAAAAAGGCATTGTGTAATAAGATTGTAATAAGATAAAAAGTAGAAAGGACCTATATAAGAGTGCTCTTATAAAGGAAACCTAATGTACAAAAGAAAGAAGTAAAAAAATACCATTCCAACAAAATTTCTAATGCAGTTGCAAATAAATTTACAAGTTTGACGATAAATCAATGATTATCATCATTGTTTGTCTTTATTTCATCTATGATGTGCTGACCATTAAGGTAGACAAATAAGTAAAATAATAATAATGAGGTATTAGGCTAGTGGTACAACTCTAGTAAACCCAAGTCATAAGTTTAATTCTACTAGGTAGCACTTAGTTATTATCTTCTATAAATCTTGGGTGTGTACCTATGTTGTGATTATGTTAGGTTATAACACCCTAAATCAGTAAAATAAGAATAATGAGGTGTTAACCTAGTAGTAAGATACTTGATTTGGAAGCTCCACATCATGGGTTCATTTCCAATGGGTAATGTTGAGTTATATAAAGTTTTAATTAAACTATATATCTTGGGGTATACCTATGTTTCACTTGTTTCAAGTTCCAACACCTCGTAAATAAAAAAAATAGTTAATAGAATTTTAAGAAAAAAGTTTTCTTTGTTAAAATTAGGTTGTTTTTAGAAAATCTATTTATTTCATTGTGATAAAGATTGCTTCCAAATTTTATTTTAGATAAGAAGTTATTTTTTGAAAAACAAATTAGAGTTACTTTTATAAAGTTTATTGGTTTGTTAAGTTTGAGTAAGTTAATTTTAGAAAATTTATTTATTTTTAGGTTAACATATTATACATGACAAAGAGGACTTTAGGAACTTGAATGGGTTCCATATATTGAATTAGTAGTATTGACATATTATGCATCACAAAAATGCCTTAAGAAGTTGAGTGTGTCCCATGTGTACTAAATAAATTGTGATGAAGGTTTGTACAACTTCATGTTAACAAAATAGAGCATGACTAGAATACCATTGGTAATTGGCCTCTAGCTAAACTTTATGCTTCAATCCTATTTGTTATATCTTTATAAATTTAATCATCTAATTAGAACATTCATCCCATGTTGTAGAACTATTTGCAATGAGGGATTTTTTAGCCTTCAATTGTTACATCTATTTCATCACTATTTATGCTTTTATTAAAATTACAATACATATGCTTTAAGTGTGTCTAATATGTTGCAAATTTTAGAAAATTTTGCATTTCTTTTGGATTGCAAGTCAATGTAGGAAAAAACTAAAATGATGATGCAAGATATGAGAAATTTAGTATAATTTTAAATTTGGTAATCAAAATGTATAAATTGTTAATTCTTTTAGATACTTCAATATATATAATTATAAATGAAATAAATGCATTAAGGATAATAGAAGCTTTTTGGGTAATTAAATATGAATATAAAAGTTTAAGAGTTTGAGCTTGGAATGTTAGAAAAAAAATCTTATAAATATTCATTTATCCTACCATATTATATAAATGCATAGTTTGAGGACTATGTCTTAGTGCTAAATTAAAAGGCCATTGAAGGAGTACAAATGATATTTTTACTTGATGAATTAATGGTAAAGCTACAACTCTCTATTTTAAATTTCTAGTATAGCGTAATCTTCTAAAAGTATAAGCTATTTGTTATTTTATTGCATATACTCAAAAATTGACAAAAATACAATAGATCAAATTTTCTAAAGTAGTTATTGAAAATAGAAAAAAGTAGAGATGTTATTTCCAAGGGATATAATGCTTTAAAACTTGGGATATCTCATACGATGAGATACAAAGTAATCCAAAGCACATTTGTAAGTTGGTTAGGTAGTGAGTTCTAACAAATTTATGGTTGATGAGTCACCATTTTAGTCAACTGCGATATCGCGTACACGATATCGCAGCCTAGCCACGATATCACGTACGCGATATTGCAACCTGTCTCCTCATCTATAAATAAGAGATAGGCAGTTTTGATAGGCATTAGTCTTTAGAGTTAAGTGTTGATTTTAGTTGTTGTTTTTCTTTTCCTCTCAACCCTTTTCCTCCCAGTGTATGCCCGCAGTGTGGTGAATGTAATTGTACGGCATCCTATATTCGAGTGTGACGTACTTGGACACGCACATGATCGGCAATAAAGATCGAGATTACTTCATCATTGTAACATTCACTTAGTTTAATTATTTATTTATTTATTTGCTATTTACTACTTTTCTTAGTTAGTATCTCTTACCCTTATCTCCTGTTAAACGCGGAATGAGTACGACCTGATTACGAGCATTTCAGTGTGACTACTTGGTAACCCAGTAGCGTACCTAGGATCTACGCTTGGTAATCCCAGTGGTAGTCATGCACGAAGTCCAAGATGTGTATGGATAATCGAGGAATAGATGCTCATCGCACTTAAGCTATCTAGATTCTCTCTCACCCTTTCTCTCTTAGCTTAGTCAATATTACTTTCCATTGTCCTCAAGAGTAGCATTAGCATAGAAACACATGATACACCTCACTCTAGAATAAATGATACATGACAAAGCTAATACTAGTCCAAGTGGGAAGACAGAGAACTGCGACTTAAGGATAACTATCTAAATACCACAACTAGCTTGTCTGTGGAGTTCGATCGGATCGTGTGTGAAACACTCGTATTCGTATAGTTGAGTGTAGGGGTACCTCGTCACTCATCATTGGCGCCGTTTCCAGGGATGGTGCTAGTTATCTAGATTAGTTATATCATAGAAGGTCATTGTATAGGAATTAACTATATATCTTTTAGAAAGGAATATTATAAAAAGTCATATATAAATTCACACATAATTTCATAACCATGCCTGTCCTACAAGACTACGATAACGCCACACCTAGTGAGGAAATTTATTGGATAACCAACGAATTATATGATAATGAAGATTGAAGTACACAACCTGAAGTGGGACCTTCTTATAAACATAAATGAAGGCAACATCATCCCAATGCATGAAAGCATAACTTACCGAATGATGATGAACCCTCACTGGTCACTACAAGCCTAACACAAATACAAGAGGCTGTTTGAATCTCTTGTAGGCATCATAAAGAGAGCTGTCTACCCAGGCTTGATTTAAACAGCTTTCCCAATTTTTTAAGAGGCTATGAATTAGATCCGCATCAACATTTACAAGCCTTCTACGATGCCTGTGCATGGAACAACATTGATAATAGATGGAAAAAACTCAAGCTCTTTCCTATGACACTCGTTGGCTAAGCAAAAGTATGGTATAGATCATTAAAACCAAATTCAATACGATGTTGGTCAACAATGGTAGAACTCTTTAACGAAAGATATCAAACGTATGCAAGAGTGTCAGCCTTGAGGAAATGAATCCAATGGTGGAAACAAGCATAACATGAACCCTTGGACATGGCCTTAGAAAGATATTATGCACTATTAAACAACTATCCAGGCCATGAGTTTTCCAAGGAAAGGCTAATGTACCATATCATTGATGGGCTACGTGATGAAACAAGAGAGACCCTAGGGATGTACACTCAAGGTCAACTATACGATCTACAAACCCATCAAGTCCAAAAGCTTATTAAGCTAGTAGCAAAAGAAGAAGGAGAAATGGCTAGATGGGAGAGCGTTGAAAAACATCAATGGGACCAAAATCTTAACTTATCAAAGGTCCATGATCATAAAAAGGAGAAATCCACCTATCACAAGGGGGAAGAACCATCTTTGCTGATACAACAATCATTAGAGGAAGTCGAAGCAAAGATTAATAAGATGTTGGAATGGACGTATAAAAAGTGTGGAGAATATATTGATATTATTGGAGATAGAGTTTTGACAACCCGAGGGGCAGGACAAAATATCATTAGACAATCGAAAATAAGGGATGGAGAAAATAAGAGCTCAACTACCAATCATACATATGAATGCAACATTTGTCTATATGATCACCCCAAGGGCCAGTGCCTAATCCTGTTACATTTATATAAGCATTGGGGAAGCACGTTACACCCAGAGTTCGTACAGAGATACTGTGTTCTATCAAAATGGCAGCAATCCCAATCATGGGGGAAGCCACCCCTAAACTGGAAACACCCTTCGTATCATCCGAACCCAAACGCTTATCTAGTTCAACATCTTGTTTCCCCAACTGAGTTAACATCCTCTATCTCACCAAATTACCATTCTCCTCAATACTATCAGCCCATGTCCTCAACACAATCACCACCTTATGCACCTTACACTTCTCCTAATTTTCAACATTCTTGTCCTTCCCCTCCTTCTACATCACCACCAACTGCTCCTAAGGTGTGTGCACCATAGCAACAACCCCTGAATGTTACTTGTGCTACTATTGCCAATAGCAGTGAGAGACCTTAGCAACATCGAAGGTGTCCCTTCTTTAGAAATGACCCTAGGAAGGGACAACATAATTCCAAGGCCACTGCATTCTCCAACTTATCACAAGTCCAATACTATGTTGCACCCTTATCTTCAAACCCAATGCCTCATGTTACTTCATCAAGGCCACCAACTCACACTCCAACAACCATACAACCCAATGAACATAGACATGGAGGGCAACATCCTCATCCTTGCATACCATCTTACGGTCCCAACTATCATAGTGGGTCAACTCTTTATCCAGGAACCACATCTCATAAATTTCCCCACTATGCTAACTATAACCAAGTGTGTGGAGCCCAATGGGTAAGTATGACTGAGTCCCAATATTTCCAACATGCAAGGATCCTCATCTTTCATTTATTAACCTTGCCATGCTCAACTGTTTAGTTATGGGGGATACCCCCCATTTTAATAGCAAGCAAGATTAATAAATAATTTTCATTTTCTTTAATTTTACAACTTTTTGTTTTCCAATTTTTCATTTTTCAATTTCTTGTTTTATCTTTTTGTCTTTTTGTCTCTTTACGTTTTTATAAGTAATCTCATCTACGAATGAAATACTCATGTGGCTCATTGGTTGAGGTGTGTTCTATGTTATCAAGTCTTGAGTGATCAATTATGTGGATAGTGAGCCCATAACACCCACTCATCCATTCTACAAATAAGAGGTTTTGTTTGAGGGTACAGTGATATTCTTGACATCCTTAAAACTTAAAATTAATTTTGTGTTCATTGTGCCCAGAATGAAGAAGGATGGACCAAGAGGGTATGATTAGGGTGTGACATCAAGGGGACTTGCAGATTCTCTTTGGTAAAGTCTATGGGAGTTATCATGCAACATGGTTGTACTAACATCCTTGTAGATCTAACCAGAAATGGGAGTAAGAGTAATAAAAAAGGGCACTCAAAAATCCAATGTTGTTCTAGGGGGTCCCACTTGAAAGACATGCACCCATGCCTGAAGGTTGGTGGCTTCTCTAGATTTAGCAATAAAAAAAAGAGAGAAAAAAAATTAAAAAAAAAACAAAGGAAGTGCCACAAAGCAAAAATCACTCCTCCCTTGAACAAAATGTCAAGTGATCGTATGCTTTGTTGTTCTGGTACTCTCATAGTCGCTCATCGTGGGATAAAATAATACGATGTCACTGATCAGAGGAATGGACTTGATCATGATCTTGGAACAACGGGTTAATGACATGTTAATCATGCCTTAAATGCAAGATTCACTATGCCTTGGGTCAGTTACCTCATGTCCCAATCTCTACGATTCCTTCTATACACCATCTCACCTTGTTGTTCATGTAATTGTAGCTTGTGTCTCGTATAGCGTAGAATTCTTACCTCATTCCAGTGATATTTACATGTGTGTTTCTTGTGGAATCAATGTGGATTACATTTAACCCTTCTAGTGCCCACGGACACTTTTAAGTGTGGTTACAGAAGGGCATTATAAGTTGGAACCTGCTTTGGGGAGGACCCACTTGTGTAATTTTTTTGTAATTTTCACTCATGACACAACTCACACATACCATTTATTACCCTCAGCATATCTTCAGAAAGCTTCTTTCCCTTATTACTATCCCTCCAAATTTCAATGTTTCTATGAGCCATTACATGGCCTTTTTTTCTCACTTACCACCCAAGGCCTTGTTGATCAATTTCACCCACATATAATTATTCGTGCCTTTAAAACTATCTAAATTACCCTACATCCCTTTAGCATGTGCCCATATGTCCTTAATTTCCACTTTTAATTTTAAAAAAACCTTTAAAAATTTGATATTTTTCCCTCGGCCTAAACATCCATAGGCCACAATATCGCGGCTGACACGATATTGCGTATGCGATGTATCGTACGCGATATCGCGTCCCATCAAAATATAAATAGGTAACCCCCCCAACACTTAACCTCATTTTCCACAATTCATGCGAGGGAGTTTTTCAATTTTTTCTCTACGACTTGCGATTGTGAGACCTTTGCTTTTCTACCTATATCTTGCTCGCTAGTACTCCGATTTCCATTCCGTCTGAACCTACTTGAACCCGGAGTGTTTAGCTTAGTTGTGGGGGAGGGACATACGCCAAATAGTGCATAAAGTTTTTGGAAATTTCCATCACCAAAAGGACATTATTAAGGGTAATTAATTATAATAATAGGGATAATTGTGCTGAAAATCATTCATCCCTTTAAGTATACCGGGAAACTAAAATTGGAAAACCACCTAAGTAACAAGACTCACTATTATAATCTTTCGGGAAAAATCACATAGAGATAAAATAAATTAAAATATTTAAGGATAGCAGTAAGGTATAATTTAACTTTAGAAACAACCTTACTAATGCTTGACCCTATGTGATTACAAATGACCTCGAAATGTGGACAACAAGAAGGTCCTGCTCAAGGTGGAAGCAAACAACCTAGAAGAGGCAAAGAACAAGTCCATGCTGGACAACATGCAGAGTAGGAAGAATAATCATTTAGCATTCACCAAGGATACCTTGCTACTGTATAGTCCAGGCAGGCAGAAGGAGGAGCTGATGCAACGCTTGGACCGAGACAACATCTCACGTTCCCCCAAGATTATGTTTAGGCCATCCACGAAAGGTCTACATTCACTGCAGTGATTATGGAATTAAAATTTAAACCTTTTTTAGAGTTCACTTTTGAGGCTATTAGGGACCACCTCAAAGGATCTCCCTTATGGCCTATCCTCTTTGCAAGTGGTGCCTGGTACCTAGGGGAAACATACCAGTTTTGGCATAACAAAGAACAAGGCACCACCATTGACATTTGTGGTGTGACAGTTGATTTCTCTATGCAGGCCATTTCGGAAGTATTAAACCTTCATAATACAGGGCCAAAATTTACTTAGTTATCCATCCATTCATATCCCAATGCATGACAAGTTTGGTTGAAGAGGGCATATGGCAAGGATAAGACGTTTGGAGAGTTGACGATAGAAGAGAGGATCTATTTTAAAATTGGAACATATCACCTCTTCCCCATGAAGGGCCTTTAAAGTATTTCAACATATGCAGCTAGGGGATGTGCAGTGTTGATGGGGAAGGTTAATGCTAACCTTCCTCATCTATATTTCACAGAGATCCTAAGGTGGTTTGAGGAATGGAAGATAGGGAAGTTTGCCTTACCCTTCCCTTGTCTTATCAGGAAGTTATGCCAACATACTGGTATTAGAGGATATACTAATGATGTCCTTTGAAAAGTCCAAAATTCTTCATATGATGAATTGTTAAAGCCACCAGCTGCAAGGAAAATCACTAGTGAGACACTGGGACTAGAAAAAGAAAAAGAAGAGACAGCTGGACCAACTGCAACTCAACTTGCAGGACCTAGCCAACTTCCAAGTATGGGACCTAGCCAACAATAGGAAGTAGGGCCTAGCATGGGCCAGGAGCAACCACCACCACCACAAGACTATAGAGCGTTGATAAGCCACCTCAGGGCCATCGCTGAGATGGTCAGTTGGGGAAGTCGTGATGATGCAAATCTCTTCTACATCATCAACGATGCCATACAACCCATGATTTCTTTGGATCATGCAAAGGGTGAGGTGTCCATCCACACAAGAGGAGGGGAAAGTACTTGGCCACAACAGATCTTGGAAAATGCTGCATCTTTTCAAGTGCAATTAGAAACTGGTAAAGGGGCCACAGTGGTGCTCATGCAACACCAAGATGCAGTGGGAGCTGTAGAAGTGGTCGCAGACCACATCAAAGAATTGTTCAATGTACTTGTTGTACCACTGGTAGATCTCACAGGAGTACAGGATGCTCAAACTTTGGCCAGAACCTCAATGACTCCTACGAAACATGAGGATGCACTTGATCAATTGCTACAAATAGAAAAAGTAATGAAGTCCATATTTGACATCCCCCAAGATGTTACAGCAATTCAATCAGGCCTCATTTCCACTTAAGGGAAAACTGGTCTTGATAAAAATGAGGGTTGAGCATGCTAAAGCAGAGGTGCAGAAATTGTATGAAAGGCTCATGGCCATACAAGCAGCACAATAGGACCCGTCGCAATTTGTTCCCCCAGACCAGCTGGATAGCTTCAAAATTGAGCAACTAACCAAGCTAATAACGAAGAATCAGAAGGTGGCAAAGGAAAAAGAGAAGGCTTTTTGGGATGCCTCTTCAGCACAGGCGTAAACTCATGCACATACCAAGGCACTCAAGGCCTTACAAGAGGAAAAAAATAACTTGTTACCGACAACCTTCGGTTGACCTCTATGGAGAAGCAAAGGAATGTTCTTGAAGAACACTTTCATTAGTTATGAGAATAATTCATCCGAGTCAACCAAGACATGAGTCGTTTAGCCAAGGAGAATCGAACCCTCTTAATGGAGGAGGTACGCGTCATCTGCCAAAAGATAACTACAAAATAAGCGCATGGAAAAATGAGGCTAAAAGGCATGAAAAGCTAAAGGACAACTTCTGGGATCAAGTGGGGATGTAAAAATAGATCCTTGAGAAGGAGATCCATATGGCCAAGGCTCACATCAATGCTATTAGTGCTCAACACAAGACTGGCAGGCCATATTGGACACATATGCCTTAGCCCATCAGGTAGAAGTTAAGAACCAGGACCTACAGATCTAGGATCTGATAGAATACATGGAGTTGGAAAACCTACGATATGCCAACCTTGCCATGTTAACAACAGGGCATCCAAGGACAGAGCTCAAACAATAGGTAGCTACCACCTATAGCAAATATGAAACTAGAGATTGCAAACTCTAAACTTGAGGTGGTGAAAGCAAGCTACCAAGGATAAAAAGGTTTTGCAATAGATTTGGCTTGATAGCTTACAGAATTTCAAGAATACAAAGACAAAGCTAGAGCCTAGAAGGAGGAACGATGGGTGTTTACGATGTGGTATGTCAAGGAAAATAAAATGTTTTGCACAAATACCTTGCCCATGGGAGGTGCCGACTCTATCAAACATCAAAACATTAGCATGGATGGCACAAGATCCTTGGACCAAAGAGGAGAAACTCTAGGCCATACTTCAACACCATCAAGTCTCAAAACCTGGAGAACAGGACAAGGGGAAAGCACCTATGAAGGAGCCACTGCCATTAGGAACTACATGAGTTCCACCAATTTTATAGCTGTAGAATTTTCTTTGTGTTATGTATTTTCATTCCACATTGCAACATAAACCCATTCTCACCATTAAATAATCCCATACCTATCCACTGTGTAATGACTGTAACTCGAGGATGAGTTTTCATTCAGTCGTGGGGGTATGATGAGTTGCCATTTTAGTCAACCGTAATATCGTAGCCTATCTCCTCATCTATAAATNAACAACTAAAATCAAAACTTAACTCTAAAGACTAATGCCTATCAAAACTGCCTACCTCTTATTTATAGATGAGGAGATAGGCTACGATATTACGGTTGACTAAAATGGCAACTCATCATACCCCCACGACTGAATGAAAACTCATCCTCGAGTTACAGTCATTACACAGTGGATAGGTATGGGATTATTTAATGGTGAGAATGGGTTTATGTTGCAATGTGGAATGAAAATACATAACACAAAGAAAATTCTACAGCTATAAAATTGGTGGAACTCATGTAGTTCCT
>MNCI01012300.1:88306-111810 GCA_015680685.1 Gnetum montanum
AATACTTAGTAACCCAGTAGTGTACCTAGGATCTACGCTTGGTAATCCTAGTGGTAGTCATGCACGAAGTCCAATATGTGTACAGATAATTGAGGAACAAATGCTCATTGCACTTAGGCTAGCTAGATTCTCTCTCATCCTTTCTCTCTTAGCTTAGTCAATATTACTTTCCATTGTCCTCAGGAGTAGCATTAGCATAGAAACACATCATACACCTCACTTTCGACTAAACCATATGTGACAAAGCTAATACTAGTCTAGGTGGGAAGATAACAAACTACAACCTAAGCATAATTGTCTAGATACCACAACTAGCTTGTCTGTGGAGTTTAACTAGATTGTGCATGAAACGCTCATATTTGTATGGTTGAGTGTATGGGTATCTTGCCACTCATCAATGGTCAAATGTAAAAGGAAAAAATATTATTTTAAATGCATAAAAGGTAATCATTTTAATTTAGAAGTTTACTATCTATTATCCTTACTCACAATGATATATTACATTTTAATTAACAAGCTTCATTTGAGTTCACATTATTTTAAGGTAGAATATGGATGTAACTTCTTAGAACAACAAATATGTAGTGTAATACCCCTACTCTTGACACCTCTTATCCTTTAGCATTTTATGATTTGAATTCTTAATTTATTTTTTCTAATTTATATGTCTATGCTTAGTGACTCCTTGTTATATTGATTATGCTTTGTGAGCTATGTTCCTTTTTTATTAAGCTTTTTTTTTACATTTTAAATATTATAAGGTTATTTGTATCTCTTGCTTTATTTTATTTTATTAAGTATAATACTTTTTCTATGTGGTGGTATTTTTATAATTTGATATTTTTAATATTTTGGTTTATCTTTTAATTTAGCAAAAGTGTACTACCCCTTTTGTGAAGTTTTGAGTTAGAAGTATTAGGCATTAGATAGGTTATTAGGGGTGTTGGAATCCAAAATAAATGAAACATAGGTACACCCCAAGATTTATAGAAGTTTATAACTTAGTTCTACCTAGTAGAATCAAACCTATGTTCTTAGGTTATGAGGCTAACACCTCATTGTTACACTTGTGACTTGGGGTTACTAGCGCATGGGGTATTAAGGTTTTGTATGCTTATTTGAATAATTTAAATATGTTTATATTTTGATTTATTTTTTAATTTGATAAATAGCTTTTGTTCTTAGAGGTCTTGGGTCAATCTTTTTGTTAGATATGCTTTTGGATCTTAGACCTTGTTATCAGTTAGGCTCATTCATAGCTATCACCTTGGGCTTTGGACTTGGCTACTAACTTGCTCTTAGAAGATGTGCTTAAGGTTAGTCCATGCCATAAACCATGTGAGGAAAAAAATTTAAAAATATTTTTGGATTTAGATATTATTTTTTAATTTATTTTTACACATGAAAACTTCCTTTCTTAACACTACCAAACCATGATTAGAATATAAACTAACCTTGATTCCATGAGAGAGCATTCTTTTGCTTTCTCTTGCTAACTTCTAGAAGATACAATTAGAGAAGGAGATTTTGCCAAATTAACTAGGAGCTAGCGAGATCTATATTTGTAGCTAGTAAAATCTGTGTTGTCAACCATGACCTTGTAGTATCATATTTCTAGATCTTATTTTAGATCTTGTTTAAATACTTTTATCAATTTGCTAGCTTGCCTAGTGATGAGCCACGATATTGGAGCCTTCCAAGCAATATCGGACATCTGATATTGGGGCCTATCTTATTGCCTATAAATAAGAGGTAAGCACATTTGGTTTTGCAATAGTTAGTTAATTAGTCTAAGTCCCTTACCCAAACTCTTTCTTTTTTTCCTTCTCAGAGTTAGAATTATTTCTAAGTGCCCCCAGTAGTAGTCATAAATTGAACAGATCTTTATCCAAGCATTGTGTACTGGAGCACACCTTGTGGCTAGAAATAAAGATGAACTTTGTGATAAACCTTGTAGCATTCAGAATAGCTTATTTAATGTCAAGTAAGCACACTCAGTACAACCACTTTGAGCATGCGTGGAACACTTGGTAATCCAATAATGATTAGCGTTTGGTAATCCTAGTAGTGTCGCATTGGTTCAAGATATGGATGGCAAGTGGGAACGAATGCTAGTGTTAGGACTAGTTAGAGCATAGTCAATTAGTTAAATTAAATTGGTTACTTAATTAGTTCACTTCTTCCTTTGTAGCACCAGGACATAAAACATAAAAATATATAAAAATCATATACCTCAAGTTTACTTAACCATACAATCGCACTATACAAGTAATCTTGGGAAGAAAACGACTGACTAACCCATCTAGGTTCTGTAAAGGTACATAAGCACTTAGTCCTTGGAATTTGACTAGATCGTGCATGTACACTTATATTCGTATGGTTGAGCATAGGGATATCTCACTACTCATCATTGGTTCAATTGCTGGGGACTTTGTTGTTTGTGTGCTAGCTAGAACCTAGGAAATCTTCACATCATTGGAATGAACCTTTAGCATTGTTTATCTTACAATTAGTGAAATGAAAAGTATTGCACACTAAATAGACAATTATGTCTCCTTCTTGTTAAAAGAGTGTTTCACCACCTAGGTCTGATATAGGGAACAATTAGAGGCATAATACACATGATAATCCACCAGTCCCCCAACAATTTCACATGGTATATGTTCACCCCGATGAGTATATACCAAACTTTACCTTTATCCTCCACCAAGATGAACAACTATGTTAGCATGATTTAGAAGGTAACATAGTGTTACCTCCTGATCACCCAGTCCCGGGCATGCTTCTTCGTGCTCTCACACGAATTGGTATGTAGCACTTACAGGTAGAGTACATTGTGCATGATCATGACTTGAGAGAGTATTGACCCATGAAGGCACAACGTCAAAGGGATCTACAACAGGAGAAACATTATGAATCCATAAAGGGGAATTTGTCTTAAAATGTCTTGTATGTCATAGGTGAAAATGAGGGTGGTCAACCCTACCTCAGGAGGTCTCCCACACAATGATGTTCCTCCCGTTGACTTCGGTCATGGGGTTATGTATTAGAATCTTCACTCAACTATCCATAACCCATATTCTAATATCGATGGACACAAAGAGTTTGAAAAAGAAACACAAACACATGACAAAGATGGACATTCTAATTGCAATCATGATCAAGGCTACAACCACTAAAGAGAAGGAAGTAGACACCATCATGGTGATGGTCCTCCTTCTTCTTCACCTTCATCATCTCCTTGACCCTCTCCTTCAGGATCTAGATGCAGTTGTAAGAAAAAAGACCCTGAGGATAATGGTAAGTGAAACGAGAATCATAGACAAAGTAGCCAAGAAAGGGGACAAGGGAATTCTAGAGAAACTCACCATGAAAGGAGGAAGAGTAGGGAACAACATAGGCATCATAGATGCCATAGAAAATATGATCATGATGAACCTCTACTCACTACCTGAAGTATGCTAGATATAATTGAGGCTGTTAGAATCCAAAAAAGGCACCAAAAAGATAGTAGGATCAAAATATTGGACATGAACAATACCCCACGATTTGAAGGGGGATACAATGTTGATCCTCAAAATCATTTGCAAGCATTTCATAATGCATGTGCCTTGCAAAACATAGAAAATGAGTGGCAAAAACTCAAGTTGTTTCCACGAACATTGATCAAGGAAGCAGAAAGCTGGTGCTGGTTCTTAGAACTAGAATCCATTCGCCGATGGAATACCATGTTAGAACTGTTCAATGATAAGTATCAAACGTACTCCTGAGTGTCCAACCTACGAAAGCAAATCCAAGGATAGAAATAAGGAGAACATCAACCCTTGGATGCTACCATGGGCTGATATTATGCACTATTACATCATTACCTAGGCCATGGTTACTCATAAAGGAAACAACTACGTCATCTCGTAGATGGGCTTAGGCACAAAACACAAAGAACCCTTGGGACTTATTTTCAAGGAAGGCTATTTGAGCTTAGGGCCCATCAAGTACATAGATTTTTGGAGCAAGCTGCTAAAGAGGAAGGTGAGTTAAGAGAAAGAGAGAGTGCAAAAGAATATAATAGGGATCCTTCCCTCCAAAAGAAGGGAGTTAGATTTTGTGAGGATGAAGAAGAGTCACCACTTGAAGAGATGGTGAATAGAAAAACCTTACCAATTCAAAAAATTTCATCAAAAGTATCAGCAAAGGTGGACCAAATGTGGGACTTCCTAGATAATAGATTTCAAATAGTTCTCAAAATAGTAAATGAGTGTAGAGAGAAAGGTAGTGATCAAGAAAGGATAAAAAAGAGAGAAGCTAAATATGAACATAACAAAGGTAAGGGCAAAGTTACCATCATCGAAGAGGTTGTGGATTCAGATACAGACAATGATGGTGGATGTGAGATATGTCAGTATGACCATCCTAAGGGATGTTGCCCTGTAATCTCACATCTGTAGGAGTCTGGGGTGTATGCACTCAACCCATGATTAAACAAAAGGCAAACACCCCAAAGGTTACCTTATCCCTAAGGTAACCCATGGTAGTTCTACCAACCCTTAATGTATTATCCAAATGGAACTTCACCACAACCAAATGAGTAGTATCAATAGTGGTAGCACCCATAATCATGGGGAATGCCACCACCACATCAACAGTACCCTTACCGTCAATCTAACCCATATGGATACTACGTGCAGTAGCCAATCTCTCCACATGACTCTACTAGTCATGTTACTCCCCAACCTCACTACCAAACCCATGAGTATTATAGAACTCCTTCTCCTAGGGGTAATGTTCCACAAACATATTATCCTTCTCATCTAGCTGCATCTCTTCCATCCTTAACTACATTACGACCTGCTCCAGCCATGCAGGGTGAGCTCCCTACCCAGTCGTAGCAACGTAATGCTACAAGGTCTGTTAATCCTCACCCTAATGTTGGTTTAGAAAGTCACACAAAGAAGAGACCTTTCTTTAGAACCAATATTCCAACCAAGTCCTTACAACCACAAGTGGCTAATTGTCCAAATGCCTCACCATCATTCAAGACTTCGAAACTCCCTTCAAACCAAAGGCCACATTCAACACACACGATCATGTTGATGCATGCCATTACCGATTCGATTAAGGTTGGCCATCTTTCTAGGAAATTCTCCCATCCTGGGAGTTCTCTTATATATTTACAAATCACTAGATAATAAACCTTGCAAGGCTCTTTTGGATTCAGGTTCTAGTGTCAACTTAATCTCTTAAGAAATGTACAAAGCTTTGAACCTGCCTCCACTAAAAAAGAGTAACATTTGTTTAGAGCTAGCTAACTAGTCCATCATTGTCCCATTAGGACTAGTGGAGGACATTTTTACCACTATTTGTGGATGGTCGTATCCAGTTAACTTTCTAGTGATTCAAGTCAAAAACTGTAAAGGGGACTTCCCTATCATAATGGAAAGATCATGGCTAGGCATAATTGACGCACACCTAGGAATACATGATATTTCCCTAGAGATATCAAAGGAAAATATGTTTAAAAATATTAAGAAGAAGAAAGTTTCATGCATTGCATATAGTGACATAGGGTGTAATTGCATGCAGAAGTCCTGGTCCGTACAATGTGTAACATTGCCTGCATGCAACCAGTGTGCATAAGTAAGTAACATACAAAGGTGCCTATATGTAGAAGCCACAAGATAACAAGGCACCTAGTGGCTGACAGCTAACCAAGAAACCAACTCAACTATATGCATGAAACCAATTGAGGGTTTGGCTTGCACTTACATCGATATCATAGACACATTAGAGCAAGTCCATCACCAACTTCCAAGTCTCAACATTGAAAACATCAACTGGGGGAAGTTGGAAATCCCTGACAATTTTAAGTAAGATCCTTTGGACTTAAAATAGTTACCCACTGGTATGGAGTATAAATTTCTCAAAAATGGAAAACTGGTAATTATTAATGCTAGGCTCACTCATCAACAAAAAGAGAGACTGTTAAAAATGGTGAACAAATGGTCGAAATCCTTCACTTGGTCTTATCTCAAATTAACTGGAATAGACCATAGGATATGCCAACATAGGATTTACACTCTATGAAGCCTTGATGACAACTACAGAGGTGATTAAACCTAAAGCTTAAGCAAGTGGTTAAAGAAGAAATTGAACAACTTCTAGAAGCTAGGTTCATCTACCTCATTACTGATAGCAAATGGGTTAGGTCATTAGTAATTGTGACCAAAAAGGGAGGTAAATAAAGGGTGTGTATAGACTTTAGGCTACTAAAAATGGCAAAATTCAAAGACCACTTTCCATTTCCGTTTGTAGACCAAGTCTTAGACACCATTGGAGGGCATCACTACTATAGTTTTTTATATGGGTACAGTGGATACAACCAAATCCAAATAGCACCAGAAAACCAAGCCAATACCATGTTCACAAGTCCTTGGGAGACATTTGCATACAAAAAAATTTCATTTAGCTTGTGCAATGGTCCTGCAACATTTCAATGTTTGGTTCTAAGTATCTTTTAGCAGCAAATAGGAAATGGTGTAGAAGTCTTCATGGATGATTTCTCCACCTATAGAGCAAACTTTGACCAAGCATTGGACCGATTAGAGTAAGTACCAAAATGATGTGTTGACAGTCATTTAGGGCTCAACTAGCAAAAAATCCATTTAATGGTCCAAGAAGGTGTAGTATTAGGGCATAATATTTCACAAAAAAGGGTAGAGGTAGACCCCAAAAACATTAAAGTCATCCAAGGAATCATGAGCCAACCTAAAACTATAAAAGACATCCAATCATTCGTTGGACATACTAGCTATTATAGGAGATTCATAGAGAACTTTTCAAGGGTTGCAAAATCATTGGTTGAACTAACGAAAAAGGACGTACCATTCGAATGGACTAGAGAATGTGAGTTAGCTTTTCAAACTTTAAAACAGAAGCTTGTAGAAACACCTATTCTACAAGCTCCTAACTAGTTTAGACCATTCCATATAATGACTTCCGCATCCAACTTTACTTTAGTAGCCGTACTTACATAGTTAGATGACCAGAAATGACCATATTACATTGACTGTGCAAGTTAAAGTATTGTTGGTGCACAACTCAACTACACCACAATGGAAAAGGAATTAATGGTTGTGATGTTTGGATTAGATAAGTTTAGGCATTATGTATTGGGCTATAAGGTATTTGTACACACAAACCATAGTGCAATTTAGTTCCTCTTGAATAAACCAATGATGATCCCTCGCATCATACGATGGCTCGTAATCCTACAAGAGTTCGATCTTATGATGATATATTGTAAAGGCATAGAGAACATTGTTGCTGATCATTTATCTTGGTTAAGATGGGATAACAAAGAGGATGAATATCTACTTTTTGATTGCTTTCTTGATGAATACCTATTTGTAGGTGTAGTAAATAATCAATTAACCACAGAAATAAATTGGTATAGTAGCATTCTTACCTATCTTATTACACAAGGAATACCACAAGAGTTGGATGCTAAACAAAAATAGAAGTTTCTTCACCAAGCTAAATATTTCATGGAAATCAATAGACACCCTTATAAGGTATGTTCTGATAGCTTGATTCGATGGTATGTTCCCGATGTAGATCAATTACAAGTTCTCCAAGATGCTCATGAGGGTCCTTGTGGGGATCATTATGTTGAGAGACGAACAACCATTAAAATCTTACTTGCAGGATATTATTGGCCTACATTATTCGGGGACACTCATCATTTCATCCAATCTTGTGAGTGCTACCAACGTGATGGGGGAATGACTACTAAGATGGAGGGTCCAAAATAATGGATTCAAGCTTTAGAACCCTTCAATATATGGGGAATTGATTTTATGGGGCCTATTACACCAATGTCCAATGGAAAAGCTTACATTTTCCTTACCATTGACTACTTTATGAAATGGGCAGAAGCAGCTACTGTTATGGATTGTACATCATCTACCACTGAATGATTTGTTGAACAACAAATCGTTAACAGGTTTGGTGTGCCTCATGCACTTATTTTGGATAATGGTACACATTTTACAGGTGCAACTTTTCGAAAGTTGATGCAACACTTAGGAGTTGAACACAAACTGACTACACCATACCACCCTCAAGTGAATGGTCAAGCCAAAGTAACCAATAGGGAGATTACAAAAATACTGACAAGAACCATTAACAAATATAGGCAAGACTGGAGCACCAAACTGAACGATGCTCTTTGGGCATACCGCTCCACATGGAAACTCCCTATAGGCTACTCTACCTATGAGTTAGTGTATGGAAAACTTCCAATGCTTTCTATTCAAGCAAAAATTCGTACACTATCCACAACATGTGACCTCAACCTTGACCTCAATCTAGCACAAAAAGAATAATTAATGAACCTTAACTTGCTGGATGAGAATCGATTAATCACCCTATCATCTAATGAATTGCACAAGGCTTTTAATAAAGAATGTCATGATCTAAAAATTAGAAAAGTTAAGTACCAACTAAGAGATAAGGTTTTTTATTGGAAACCCACACACATGCCACAACACAATAAATTTCAAATGTTGTGGGAAGGAACTTATATTATTCATGCAACTTTTCTTTTAGGAGCCATGATGATTTACAAACCTGAGAGCTAAGATAAGAAATTGTTGGTCAAAATCCAACAAACCAAACCTTTCCATGAGCCTAGAATAGCTAGTATCCATACTACCTCTATTGGAGGAAAACCTTGGTTTTGGATCTCCTCCCTCCAACTCAGTTGTTGGGGAGATGGCCACCAATGCTAACCATTATAAGCCCTTAGCTATTTTTGTATTTTTGTTTTACATATCTTTTCAATTTTACTCATTTTTTTACACCATCGTTCACATTTTTACTATTCCTTTGTTTTGATTTACTTTCATTCATCATATAATAAGTGCTCACGATGGTGGGTTTGACTATAATAATGTTGATTGCTAATGTTTGGTTTTTACCTTTGATTTTCAATGTTGATACTAAGACATCGTTCTTTTGATAAAACAGGAAATGAGTCCACGTTGTCCATTATCCATTCAATGCTATGGTCTCCCTTGGCTTTGGAATTGTACTATTCCTTTTTCTAAATGAACTTATTAATGAATTGGTGACTTAGTACTTTTCGAACTAAAGAAAGATTCAAATGAATTGAAAAGGATGTGACTTCAAGGGGGTTCGATGCACTTGTGCTAACTATTCTCTTAGTTACTTGGATGTTTTTCATGATTCTTCTGCCATTCCACCATTGACCAAATATCAGGAATTTGAATGAATCTAATAAGTCTTTGCATGGTGTGGTTCTCATGCAAAAAAAAAAAAACTAGTGGGAATTCAAAGCACACCCCTCAGACATCATAAAGCAACATGCACTACAAACACTAGTTATGGCATTGAAAAGACATGTTACCCATGCTTGAAGGTTCCCTCTAACTAAGGCCCTTTCTCACTTCTTACTTCTATATCTTTCTCCCCTTGGAATGGTGGTGACTCAATGGATGCATTCTTGTTGCTTCACAAGGATGGGTTGGTCAAATGTATTGATATAAGGTCACTGGATGTGGTTGGTGAGTCTGGACTTGGGATGAATTTTATTCAGTCACCTTAACCACATAATACAAAAGCGACTTTACACAACCTTGCTCTTGGGATTTCATTACATTTCATCCTCTCCTTCCATATTTCTTCCGATATTCCACCTCATTGCTTGTTTTATGATTAGTCTATGTCTTGGTTGACGCATTTTTAGTCTTCGGTAAACTCTTGTGGAAAAGTTCTTAACCATTGCTTCCATATGTCATTTCAAGAGCCTATGGACTCTTTGGTTTGTGGGTCTATCAAAGCATAAAAGGCATGACCTTGCTTTGGGGAGGACCCACTGGCATTCCTTTTTTGTGCAATTGTTAAGTTATTTTCCTTAAACATTCTTTGCAATCAACCATTTCTTATTTCATCCCCAACCATGACATCCATTTTATTGGCTTCACCATTGTTATTTTTCTCATCTTCATTGTTCCTTCAGTTTTTCCACCCTATTGCTATAGGAGGTTCGCTCTTAGTTATGGGGGCTCTATCACAAATTTTTCCATTTAGTTACCTATCTCACCCCTACTCCTTGGGTAGTTATTAGTTAAAAACCTCTAACCCAATATCTGCCATACTCACAACCTAGCCAATGTGCTTATATTAAGGCAAGGTATCAACTGCATTATGGCTTATCTACTCTTGCTAATTCGTGACTGTATTGTGTGTGCAAATGGCGATTATACGATCAATGGACTAGGATAGGAGGGAGCACTCAGGATGGACTAGAGCAAGAGTAGTTATGCAAGGAACGCACTTCATCATGTGGCTATGGATAAATAATGAAGTGCACATTTCTAACATCGGCAACAACATGCCTCATTTTCTTCTCTCTCTTTCTTTTTTTTCAAGCTATTAAATGAGGGTCTGGATGTCATCCATGTACAATGTTCACCACAAGGGGCATGAACACCAATGTTGTAATATGTTTGTTGATCCATTCACCAGGCACTTTAAGTCTATTTTTCCCTATCGCTGTCAATTCTCATTCAGTTAATAATCCCATACCTTCCCAGTATTTTGTAAGGAACTCAAGGATGATTTTCCATTCAGTCATGGGGGTATGATAATCCATGATATCACATCTGCGATATCAAGTATGCGATATCAGAGCCTTCCAAGCGATATTGGACATTCGATATTGGGGCTTGTCTTGTCACCTATAAATAAGAGATGGGCACACTTGGTTTGGCAATAGTTAGTTAATTAGTCTTAGTCCCTTACTTGAACTCTTGTCTTTTCCCTTCTTAGAGTTAGAATTATTTCTAAGTGCCTGTAGTATGAGTCATAAAGTGAATGGATCTTTATTCAAGCATTGTGTACCTAAGCATACCTTGTGGTCAAAAATAAAGATGAACTTTGTGATAAACCTTGCAGCATTCTGAATAGCTTATTTAATGTTATTTATAGTTATTTAATTCTTTCCTTAGTTAATTAATGTTTTCTCTCTCTCTCTCTCTATCTCTCTCTCCTTGTTAATTTCCCCAAGTAAGCACACTGAGTACAACCACTTCGAGCATCGGTGGAACACTTGGTAACCCAGTAACGATTAGTGTTTGGTAATCCTAGTAGTGTTGCATTGGTTCAAGATGTGGACGGCAAGTCAAGAACGGATGCTAGTGTTAGGACTAGTTAGAGCATAGTCAATTAGTTAAATTAAATTGGTTACTTAATTAGTTCACTTCTCCCTTTGTAGCACCAAGACATAAAACATAAAAATATATAAAAATCATATAACTCAAGTTTACTCAACCATACAATCACACTAGACAAGTAAGCTTGGGAAGACAACGATTAACTAACCCATTCAGGTTCTGTAAAGGCACATAAGCACTTAGCCCTTAGAATTTGATCGGATCATGTGTGTATGCTCGTATTCGTATGGTTGAGCATAGGGATACCTCACTACTCATCACCTAGGATTTGGAGCCTACTTAGAAGGTTAGATACACATGAGAATCATTTTTGTTATATTGTCTATTCTAGGTAGGATAATTTAGCATTTTTCTCCTTTTGGATTTGGAGTTTTATTTAATATGCTTTTGTTTGGCTAATTCTATTTATTTAACTACTATTTGTTAATTTGCCTAAATTCTCATATCTATTATTTTGATATTATTTCTATCTAATTTATCAATTTATAAGGTTGGATTTCATGTATAGGATGTTAGTCAATGTGTTGACCAAGTTTGACCACATTTGGACAACTTTTGGTTATGTTTTTTCTTTGTTCCAAATTCTACTAATAATTCGACCATAGAACTAGGGTTTTAGACTATTTTTCATCTTTTTGACCCTTAAGATGCCTTCAAGTGATGGTGATCCAAAGGTAAAAGTTTCTTGGTATCATGATGCGAACCCCAAGGACACCATATTAGCACACTGTGACATGGTCATGAGGTCATAATGGACATCTAACATCATCATGTCATCCAACGTGAAAAACCAAGAAACTTTTGTAAAGTGACCCCTAGCCTCTAGGCAATGGAAATTGAGAAATAATCCAAAATGTCATTTTTAGGGTTCCTGGAATACATGAAAACTAGAAAATAACAATTATTATTTTGGTAGTTGTAAGATTCTAGAACAACGCTAAGTGATTTGGATTTCTTGTTAGATAATATTTTAATATTTTGTTAAGTTCCACCCAATCTCATATTTTTATTTTGGCTTCATTTAACATTTTAGATTCATTAATTTATCTATTATAGCTTAATTTATTCCTTGAAACCTTTTTTTGGGCTATGCATACCTTTTGAAAAATTTATCATAAGAGTATTCATTTGCAAAATATGAGTTTTAGACTTATTTTTCATTTGACTATGATTTGGATTTATTTGCCCACCACCTAAGATGTTTGTTTGTTTATTTTGTTTAGAATTTGATTATTTGGATTCACAATTATCTTTGTAGTGACTATGTGGCTAGTTAGACCAGTAGTGAGCTACATATTTTTGTAGTTAGTTAGGTTGGTAAGCATCATATCTTTGTACTAACTATGTAGCTAGTGAAGTCAATAGATAGCTAGGTACTTATGTGGTTAGTCAAGTGAGTAGGTGTCATTGATCCAAATTTGGATTTTATTTAAGTTTAGTGGATGGTGATAGAATTGATGCTACCTTTTGATTATTGATTAGTGATTGATGGGACGTGATATCATGGTGCACCATCATATCTATAAATAAGAGGTGGCTCTCCCTTATTTCCTTATCCTAGGCTAGACAGTAGGGAAACTCTGGTAGATTGATCACTCTAGAGATAGAATATTTTCCATGTGCTCACAGTAGGAGTCCCAAAGTGAACTAATCTTTATTCGAGCAAACATTATACCTGAACACAAGTTTGTGTATGGCAATAAAGACGACCTTTTTGGATAAACCTTGCAATGCATGGAATAGGATTTTATTACTGTTATTTATTACATGTTATTTATTACCTGTTATTTATTACTTCTAGTAACGTGGAATGAGTACGACTTAATTACGAGCATTTAAGGATGTGTACGGATAATCAAGGAATGAATGCTCATCGCACTTAGGCTAGATTAGATTCTCTCAACCCTTTCCTCCTAGTTAAGTGCCTCAATAAGACCACTTCGAGCATGTGCATTACGTGTGGTGATCCCAGCAACGATTAGCGTTTGGTAGCCACGGTTGCATCGATTTAGGGTGTGTACGGTAAGTGGGAATGGATGCTGATGCTAGGTTAATTTAGACTTAGTTCATTAGTTAGAGTTAGTAATTAGTTTCTCAACCCTTCACCTTGTTAGCATAGAAGACATAAAACATAAAAGACTATAAAAATCATATACCTCAGACTTTCTTACCCATACATCGTGACAACTACAAGTAAGTCTGGGAAGATAATGAATAATTAACCCTAAGTATTTCATGGGGCGTGTAGGCACTTAGTCTACAGAGTTCGACCAGATCGTGCATGCTACACTCGTATTTGTATGGTTGAGTGTAGGGGTATCTCGCCACTCATCATAGGCACCGTTGACGGGGACTAAGTTTTTGTCCATTGAATAGAACATAGGACATCACTCACATCATTGGGAGCCTAAACAAACCTTTGGGTTAATTAAAGAAAAATTTATAATGGTAAGTTAGCACACCAATAAATAATAATTTCTTCTTCTAGCAAAATAAATTCACCACCTAAGGACCATACAAAGAACAGTCGGTAATCAAAAACACATAACCAAAATCCATCGGTTCCTCAACAATATAGGGTGGAATATACTCATCCCGATGAGTACATTCCTAATTTTACTTTTATCTTCCATCAAGATGAGCAGATGCACTGGAGAGACTTGCAAGGTAACATTGTATTACCTCTAGATCGGGTAGTCCCAAACATGCATCTCCGTGCTTTGGCACAGATTGGCATGACAGAACTCTATGCTGAATACGTTGTGGAAAATTTTGATGTGATGGATTACCATCCCACACCTTTACAACGTATGAGGGACTCAAGGCAGAAGAGCCAACATACACTGTCGAAGGGCAAAGAGGTCCTGCACGTCTTTAGCAAAATCGGAGATGTTCCCCCTCCTAACGAAAGTGAGGAGGTGGGGTATCAGAACCTATGCTCAACGATACACAACCCTGGTTTTGATCCTTGTGAACCCCAGCTGTTCACTGAGGGAACAAAAACACATGCCAAGGACGGGCACTTAGATCATCAACACTATTGGGGCCAAAGCCACAGAAGAGAAGGTAGGAAACATCACCACAATGATGGTTCTCCTTCTTCTTTCCATTCTTCACATCACTCACCCTCTCCTTCCACCTCTGGGCACAGTCATAGAGAACATAACAGTGAGGATCGAGGTAGATGAAATGAGAGACCTCAATGGGAGAGTCAAGAGAGAGGACAAGGGCATGAATGGATGGAGAGTAGGAAACAATGCAGACATCACAGGCGTCATGAAAGAGATGATCATGACGAGCCCCTACTTGCAACCCGAAGTATGCTTGACATAACGGAGGTAGTTAGGATACCAACAAGGCATTTAAAAGATATCCAGATCAAATGCTTAGACATGAATAATACCTCATGCTTTGAGGGGGGATATAACGTTGATCTGCAGCATCATTTATAGGAATTCCATGATGCCTGCACCTTGCAGAACATAGAGAACGAGTGGCAGAAACTTAAGTTATTTTCCAGGACACTCACTAAAGAAGCAAAGAATTGGTACCAATCCTTAGAACTGGAAACCATCAGGAGGTGGAGTACAATGTTAGAACTCTTCAACGATAAGTATCAAATGTACTCTAGAGTGTCTAATTTGCGTAAGCAAATCTAAGGATGGAAGAAAGGTACCCATAAACCCTTGGATGCTACCATGGCCTGCTACTACACATTGTTACATGATTGCCAGGGCCATGGATACGCTCAAAGGGATCAAATTCACCACATCGTGGATGGGCTAAGACATGAGACTAGGAGAACCCTTGGGACTTATGCCCAAGGGAGACTATCAAAACTTAGAACCCATGAAGTACATCACTTGTTGGAAAAAGTAGCAAAAGAAGAAGGTGAGCTACGCAAAAGAGAGAGTGCATAAGAATACAATCGTGACCCCTCTCTTCGAAAGAAGGGAGTGAGATTTTGCGATGAGGAGGATGAGTCACCACTCGAAGAGTTAGTGAACAGAAAAAAACTGTCGATCCAAAAGCTAACAATAGAAGTATCAGCTAAGATGGATCAATTGTGGGATTCCTTAGACTCTAGACTTGAAAGTATCTTGAAAATTGTAGAAGAGTCTAAGTAGGAACAAAGTAGTGACAAGAACAAAACAAAGCAGAGAGATTTAGGCCCTACACATAACAAGGGTAAGGGGAAAATTACTATCTCCGATGAGGTTGTGGATTCAGACATAGACGATGATGGTGGATGTGAGATCTACCATTATGATCATCCTAAGGGATGTTGTTCAATCATCTCACATCTACAGGAGTCTAGGGTGTATGCACTTAATCTGAGACTTAACCAACAGCAAACACCCTGAAGGTTACCTTATCCTCACGATAACCCAAGGTAGTTCCACCAACCACTAACATACTATCCAAGTGGAACTCCACCACAATCCATCGGACAACATCAGTAGTGGCAATACCCATAGTCATCGGGGATGCCACCGCCAACACATCAATACCCTTATTGGCAACCTAATCCTTATGGCTATTATGTGCAGTAGCCGATTTCTCCAAGTGACTCTATGCGTCACACAACTTCCCAACTTCACTACCAAGTTTGGGAGTACTTTAGGAGGACTCCTTCTCCTCCGGGAGGCACCCCACATACTTACCATCCTCCAACTCCATCTGCACCTCTTCCACAAGTAGTTCCCATAACACCTCTTGCTCCACCAATGCAAGGGGAACTCTCCACTCAACCACAACAACGTAACGCTACGAGATCCATAAATATTCAACCTGCTGCTAGTTCTAACAACTGTAAAAAGAAAAGTCCTTTCTTCAAAACCAAAAGCCCAGAAAAACTCTCGTAACAACAAGCAGTTGAGTCTTCAATCACTCCTCCACCATCTAACACTTCGAAGCACCCTTCAGTCTAATAGAGTTGTATGCATACGGTTATGTTAACGCATACCGTAACCGACTGGATCAAGGTAGGCCACCTTCCTAGGAAACTAACTGATCCTGGAAGCCCCTTAATCTATTTACAAATCACCAAGAACAAACCACATAATGATCTTCTTGACTTAGGTTCTAGAGTCAATTTAATATCATGAGAGATGTATCAAGCCTGGAACCTACCCCAACTTAAGAAAAGCAACATCCAACTAGAGCTGACTGACTAGTCCATCATAATTCCCTTGAGATTGGTGGAGGACATAGTTACCACTGTGTGTGGTTGGTCATACCCAGCCGATTTCCTAGTGATTGAAGTTAACAACAACGAAGGAGACTTCCCAATTATAATGGGAAGGCCATGGCTAAGTATAGTAGATGTGTACCTAGGGATTCGTGATCTTTCCTTGTAGATATCTAAGATAAACATTTATGGAAAGATCGAGAAGAAGAAAGTTTTGTGCATCACATATAGTGACTTAGAGGGTGATGACATGGAAGAATGTTCAGCATCTCTTCCATGTAATCAGTGTGTCCAAGAAATGCAAATTCAAAGGTGCCTGTATGTAGCAACCACACTAGTAGTAGACACCCTGTGGTTGACAGCTACTAGGAAGAGCAAACTAATATGCATGGAATGAACTAAGGAAACTCATGCTAACAACGAAGGCATAAACACATTGGAGTATGAGCGTCATCAACTTCTACTCCTTAATCTAAGAATATTAATGGGGAGAAGTTGGGTACTTTTATGAAATTCAAATAGGTTCTCATTATTGTGGATCTCCCTTTCCATTCAGTCATGGGGGATATGGCCACCTATGCTAATCATTTGGAGGCCCTCAATTCTTTTAAGTTTTTTTTTACATATTTTTGTTTTACACATTTTTTTTTACACTTTTTTGTTTAACACGTTTTTTTTTTACAAATTTCTTTAACTCTTCTTATTTTTGTTTTTCAACATCGTTATACTTTTTCATTTTTTGTGTGTTTGTGTTTGTGTGATCCACCATGTAAGTTCGTCACCCAATAAGTGTTCTTCCTGATGGTATAAACTATTTTTCATTGATTGCTAATGTTTGGCTTTTACCTTTAAGTCATGATGTTGATACTAAGGTATGTTCTTATGATATGGCAGGCAATGAGCTCACTTCATCTATCCATCCACCAGTTTCTATGGTCTCTCTTGGCTTGGAAATGTACAATCCTTTTATAATAAGAACTTTAACAGTGGTGACTGGGCACTTCTCAAACTAAGGAAGGACTCAAGGTTTGAAAAGGGTGTGACTTCAAGGGAACTTGATGCTTTTGTGTTGGCCATTCTCTTGGGTGCTTGGATGGTTTCTTCTTGAGTTTTCTTACCATTTCGATACCTAATTATCGAAATCTGAGCCAATAAAAATAACAAGTCTTTGCATGGTGTGGTTCTCATGCATAAAAACACACAAAAAAAAGAGAAAAATAAAAGAAAAAGAAAAAGTGATAATTCAAAGCATACCCCTTAGACGAAATAAACTTGGGCTACAAGCACTAGTTATGGAACTAAAAATGTTCCCTCAAACTAATGCCCTTCTTACTTCCCATTCTCTCCTTTGTTTCGTCAGAACGGTGGTGGCTCTTGGAGAAAGCATCCTTGTCATTCAAGTGGATGGTTTGGCTGAATGCATTCATGTGAAGTCACTGGATGTGGTTGGTTTGAGGCTGGAGTTGAAATGAGATTTTCCAAGTCACATTAATCATAAAACACACAAGGGGTTGTACACCACCTTGTTCTTGAGACTCCATTCCATTCTCTTCTCTCCATCCTTCTCTCCATTATTCACCTCATTTCCAGTTGTATCCTTAGTATATATTTTGGTTGATACATTGTTTTCTTTTTGGTAAATTCTTGCAGTTAAGACTTTAACTCTTGTTCCAAAGGACATTCCCAAAGCCTACGAACTCTTTGAATGTGGGTAATTTGGTATACAGAGGCCTCTTTGAAGCAATAACCTGGTAATTTGGTATACAGAGGCCTCTTAATCTAAATATCTTTTACAAAAAATACTTCAGAGCAATCAACACATCTGGAAACATGTGGAATCATAGAACTAAGAGAATCACTACCTATGTAAAACTTATCTGAATTTTTAATGAAAGAATGCATATAATATGAGCATATTGTTGGATTTTAAGATTCAAAAATTCCAAAAACCATTGCCATAGCACTACACATCTTGCATATTTCCCTCTCATGTAGATTCTTGCAGTCATTGGACACATTCAAAAACTGGTCGAGGGAATCGTAAGTTTTTAAAATGCCTTGCTTCACTATTGATGCTAGTAGTCTTTCAAGGTTCTCTAAGAAACCTTTAATCTGTTCAATTCCTTCAAGGTTGGTGTCTTGGTCCATTAGAATTTTGTTGCATATACTCTGCATATGTGCTCCAGCAACTGCATGATTCCAGTTTATACAATCAAATTCATTATGGCAGCTTTTCTCGACTTGCCTTTCGGCCATGCTTCTGAGATTCTCCACCGCAAGCCGGGGTTTGTCAGTCTGGGTAATAGGAAGATCGTGATTCAGCCACCTGAAGTTTCCTTTGATTTTCTTGATCTTTTCAAACATGGAGTCTGCAGTGTTGCTCAATCTTTTGGTCTCCATACTTAAGGACTCAGAGAAACTCAGAAGTTTCCATGCTTGCTCAACAGCTTTAATGCACTTTCCCAAAATATCTTTTTGATCCTGAATATTGTTTTCGATCTCAACAATTTCTTGTGATGATCTCCAAATCACAGTTTCATAGACACCAAAGACTTCAAACATAATTGCCAATAATGAAACCGCTATCATTTTGATGGACAAGTACTGCAAATCAAACTTAATTTTAACATTTGCATCTAATAACGGCGCTACGTACCTTTCAGCAATAAAACATGAATTCTCATTGTTTGCTCTGTGTGCTTGGTTGAGCAATCTTTTCAGCTCCAAATATCCATTACCCTTGGCCTTAGCGTCTTCCAGCCTATCTCGTATTTTATCAATAAAACTCAAATTTGCAACCCACACAGCTAAACTGCCTTCCCCATCTAATATTAGCAAGTAATCTTTCAGTATATGGAATTCCTCTGTCTGACCAGGTATCAGTTGCTGTTTAAGCCTACGTGACTCATGAAGTGCATGGGAACCCCAGAATACTCTGACCACTAATACAGGGTGTACCAATATCTTTGAAAATAAGCAACAAAATTTACTCCACCAAACAAGAATGAACTGAAATGCCAGCCCCACCACAAACAGCTTATGCATTCTTAAAGCTCTGAGCACCTTCGGAAGTAATCTGAAATCCTTCACATCAGCTAAAGCATGGATTTGGCCATTGTGTTGAATTTCTTTTGCAGCTCTTACCCAGAAATTTTCGATCTGTAAGAAATGTAACAATTGGGAAAGACAAGGGGAGTGCTGATGATGGAGATCCTTAGAATAGAAAATCACAGATTGCATCCATCTGTAGCAGATGACACACCACCCACAGACTATGAACAAAGATTGCACGGAGACACAAACCAGAAACATAATATTCATTGCTTGACCCATATCTTTTTTAAATAGACGGGAGAGTTGTGAAAGTCCAACGAAATAAGTTGATGCAGAAATGGTAACAGCAAAGAAGATGGAAGAGGCTAAAACCGACCTTGCAAGAAGATAACTTGGCTGGAAAGTTCGAGCCATGATGCACAATCCTAACATTTGACATTTCCATGGTTCCCAATTTACAAGCTGCGATGGATTACCCACCTTCATTGCACCATTCCTGATCAACCTACAAAGCTTAAGGTTCGCAATATCCTCAATTGCAATTGATGCCAGCATGGCGCAACACAGGAGCCCCAAAAGATGAATCATGTTTACCATTATAACAGTATTCAGGATTGCCGTCTTCAGGATTTCGTTTTCTGAATTGAGCCACTGTGCGAACACCTCTATGAAAATGTCATAAAAAGTGGATGCAAGGCTGATGAGAAGGGCTACCATGTCCCCAGAAAATGCTTTACGAATGTTTCCAAGCGTTGGAAGAATGTAGCCCATAAAAACACACATCATCACTCTTTGGCCCAGCAGAATAGCTCCCATGGTCGAAGTATACGACGCTGTCTCCTGAGACTCATCACTTTGAGATTGAAAGGGGCGGGGCAACAGCCCCAGCAAAGTGAGACACAGAGCATTGATTACCAGTGCCTCTGTGGGAACCCATTTATTTCTGCTTTTCTTGGCTTTGCAAATATCATACAATAACAGACCCAATAATACAGCTATTGCTACAATTGCAGTAATGAACAGAACTAAATCTTTGTCTCCCTGAAGATATTCCCACACATCCTCTGCACCATTCCAACCCATCTCTGCTTACTTAACTATGAAGTTTAGTACTATGGGTTCTCAAAATCTTTAAACTCTCATTTACCAACAACCCTGTCTTGCTGCTGCTGCGGGGCTCCTGGATTTAACGGAACGGAAATACCCTTCAAACGCGGCATTGCTGGTTAATGGAGACGTGTCAAAGGCGGCATTGCTGGTCAATGGAGACGTGTCAACGACAGTTTTGAAGGGCTGGACCGGGAACATGTCCTTGTTTTCACATTTAAGGCATCCCCATAAAAACATAGATGTCACTCCACATTGCAGTTGAAGGAAATAGCAGATGCTTGTACCAGTCAAAAGTATCGACGCCGTAAAGGATGACTATGGAATAATTTTAGTTTGAACAAGTGGGCCTGACAAAACGCGTTGACTAGCAACACTTGCGTCGTAAACCACGTATCCTCCATTTGGGTTTGCCGATATCCTATTATCACAGGTATTGCCAACGCTTGAAATTAAATCATTTAAATGGAACTGAAAAATACTCAAATGAAAGCAAACTATGTGGAAGATAAGAGTGGCATGACTTTTGGAGTTCCAAAATGGTTTTCCCCTTCCAATGGTAAGCCACTTCGCTTAGTTTTCCTGTTAAATGCAATTGGTGTTGTCTACCCTTTTTCGCAGATTTGGCTAATCACATGACGAACAACCTAACAAGAGTTTGTGAGCCATTCCCAAGGCATTTGATCCAGAGTGTCCAGGAACTTGTGATGTGCATCTTTCAAATTGAGGTTCTTTTTCCACAATTTTTCAACATGTTGTTGATGCGTAAATTTTGGACATGCGAACACCTGTTTAAGAGACTATCGCCTAGGGCGCCTCCCGTAGGGGTACGAAATCCGAGAATAGTCTCAGCTGTAAATTTTGAACATGCGAACACCTATTTAGGAGACTATCGTCTAGGGCGCCCTTGTAGGGGTACGAAACCCAGGAATAGTCTCAGCTAGAAAGGGCTATGGGACAAAACAATAATAATAATATTTTTAAGCAAAATATTAAAAAAAATAAACTTACTTTAAGTTCTATTATATCTTGAAAAACATAGTAAAATAATTAAAAATCAAAATTACATATTTGTGCAATTTTTTTGAGTACAATAATCAATACGAAACAAAATAGAAATTAAATTAAAGTTTATCTTGGGCTCTGCGTTTCTGGTTCTACTTAGGATCTCATGCTCTTGCTGATTGGGAGAGGAGAGACCTCCGTTGTCTGCCACCCCATCTGCTGCAACAGCCTGAACGCAGACCGCAGTTTTATCAGCCACGTGCTCTCAGTGCGCACCAGCTGTCCACTGCAACAAGCGTCTTCCGTTTCCTGCCGCGCTACGTTTCCTGCCGTTAACACAGAGAGAGACTACTGTGCGCGAGAGACTTGCGACTTTTGAACAGAAAAATCCTGCACGAGAGACTTGTGGCTCTTGAACAAAAAAAAAAGCTTGCTATTGAACAGAAAATCCTCTGGTGGTGAACAGAAAATCCTCTCTGGTGGTAAACTGAAAATCCCCTGATCGTCGTCAGAGAATAGGCGTAGGTGCTCCGGCTGCCGGCTCCCCCCTGCATGCAAACTCTGGCTTCCCCTCCTCTTTATAGCGGCCCTGTGAGAGAAAACCCTAACCCTAAACCGCCAGCTGCCTTTGCCACGTCAACCGCAACATGGGAAAACTCAATATTGAGCACTGGACGTGATTGGGGAAACAAATATGTTCTGGCATGCACATAGGTTCTATCCCTTTTCTAATCTACCACTTTGCCACCCTTGATTCTTGGAATTCTGCAACACCCAACTACCTATGTCTATGAGTCGCCTCTCCTTCCTGTCCTGCTGGAAATCGAAAATTGAAATCAGTCAATAATTTGTTCATCACTGCTAATAACTTGGTCTTGGAATTCAAAGGTCATCCCATGAAACCCCTGCTTGTGGTTTTTATAACTACGTTGGGAAGTTGTTTTTTTTTATTTTTTATTTTTATTTTAATTTTAATTTTTTTTGTGATACATAGTTAAAGTTTTACAAAATTATCAGTAAGCTTGGGAAGATACAATCATGACATAAAAGCTATAAAAATCATATGCCTCAAGCTTGGCAACAAAAAAGCTATAAAAATCATATGCCTCAAGCTTACTTAACCATACAATCATGACATATAAGTAAGCTTGGGAAGATAATGATTAACCAACCTATCCTTGTTCCACAAGGACGCATAAGCACTTAGTCCTTGAAATTTGACTGGATTGTACGTGAAATGCTCGTATTTGTATAGTTGAACGTAGGGGTACCTCGCCACACATCATTGGCACTGTTGCCAGGGACTTAGTTGTTTATTTGCTAACTAGAACATAGGAAATCATTCACATCATTGGAATGAACCCTTAGGGTTGGTTGAGAAAATAATAAACAAGAATACATTGCACACTGAACAGACAAGTATGTATCCTTCTTCGTATGAAAGTGCTTCATCGCCTAGGTCTGAAATAGGAAACAATCAGTGGCACAATACACATAACATTGATCCACCAGTCCCTCAACAAGTTTGAGTGGTATATATTTATCCTGATGAGTATGTACCAGACTTTACCTTTATCCTTCATCAAGATAAACAACTATGTTGGCAAGACTTAGAGGGCAACATAGTGTTACCTTATTGTTCAATCCCAAGCATGCTTCTTCATACTCTCACATGAATTGGCATGTCACACTTACACATAGAATATGTTGTGTGTAACGACGGAAAACGTCGGCAGCTGGAAATACCGACCGAGATTCCGCGTACACAGTTTTTACCACGGATCCGCGCGAGGGCTAAGCTGGAAAACGAATCCGCGGTGCCCTGAACGGTCTTGTCGATCAGACAGGGACTTACGGGTCAGTAAAACAATGATAATTGTAGATCGACCGCAAAA
>MNCI01012300.1:115206-129463 GCA_015680685.1 Gnetum montanum
ACAGCTTCTACCCACTTCGTGAAGTACTCGGTGGCGGTAATAATGAAACTATGTCCTGCGGAAGATTTTGGTGTGAGGGGTCCTATAATGTCAAGTCCCCATCGTTGGAATGGCCATGTTATCTGTGTAGTGTGCAACTCTGTAGGTGACACGTGGATGAGGTTGGCGTGACATTGACATGTGTCACAGGTCTTCACCTTTGTCAAGCAATCTCTTTCCATGCGTGGCCAGTAGTACCCTAAGCGACGAATTTTTAGGGCCATAGCCCGTGGTGCTACGTGGCCACCGCACAGTCCCTCGTGAACCTCATTGACGATGTATTGTGCTTGGTCCGCGTTAACGCAGGTGAGCAATACGCCATCAAAGGAGCGCCTGCAGAGAGTGCTATCCCCGATGATGACGTAGTGCCTAGCGCGTTTACGGATTGCGTCTTTTTGCGCGCGTGTTAAAATAGTTGGTAACTCACCCTGTAAAAGATAAGATTTGATATGATCGTACCATTCAGGCGTGCTTTCTTCGGTAAGAGAGGAGATTTGCGCCGTCTGAATGATAGGGTCGGTGCAGTCGGTAATCAATGTGGGGCAGGTGTTAAGCAAGTGTGACGGCACGTGTAAAGCCAGGGTGGCCAGTGCGTCGGCCAGCGTGTTGTCAGTCCGTGGGACGTGCTGGGCGTCGAAGGTCGTAAATCGCCTCAGGAGATCTTTAGCCTGATTACAATAGGGCTGCAAATGTACCGCTTTGCAGGCGTAGACTCCAGTGATTTGATTTATGACGAGCATCGAGTCGCCCCTAATTGCCAGGTGTTGAACATCGAGTTCGCCTGCAATTAAAAGTCCCCTGAGGAGCCCCTCGTACTCTGCCACGTTGTTCGTACAAGGGAAGGTCAATCGATAAGCGTGTAGACGCACATCCTCAGGCGATAGCGTAAGAACAGTGGCCGCACTGCCACCTCTCGCGGTTGAAGCTCCATCGAAATACAATGTTGCTTCGAGGCCTGCCGAAGCAGGGCTTAAGCTATGTACATGCTCGTCAGGAAACTCTGGTTCTACAGTGGCATGGTTGTCAATCGGCGAGGTGATTAACTGGTCGGCTATCGCTTGACCCTTCATAGACGACTGGCCAATATAGTGGAGGTCAAACTCCGCAGTGATAGCCTTCTAGCGAGCTATTTTGCTACTTTCATGTAAACTATGCGTAATTGCTCTAAGTATGTTGTTTTTACAAATTTCGTTAACCTGGCTACGAAAAAGATAATGTCTACATTTCTTGAGCGTAAAAACTAACGCTAAGCAGTAGAGACCCCGCCTGTGAAGACGCGCCGCACGCAGGCGTCAACGCGTGGGGTGGCCCCAGCTACGAGCGGGGGCCGTGTACAGACTGGGGAGGCGGCCCCTGCTACAGGAGGAAGAGACGCACAAACCCCGGTGCGTGAAACTGCAAGACGTCAGGAAGATGCTGGTGACGTTGCCACTGTCACCGGCAGAGGTAAGGCAATGTATGGTTTTAATGGTCTACGAATGTCTATGATACAATACTAACGCAGTTATGGTACAGGGGAAGGGGACGCCTCCACGTCAGCTGTAGCTAACGAAGAATGGAGGGATCTCCCGGAAAAGTTTGCCCTCGTGGAGGGCGTGCTTAAGGAAATGATCGAGCGTCTTGAACGCACCGATCCTGGTACCGGTAAGTAGACCAAAGAGTGTATGTGATGTTTCATTGTGAAGCTGTCATCTGTGTTAATGTCTCATTTTTCCTTTAGGAGCTCACCTCCGATGGGACCCCGCAGAGCCCATTGACTTGGGCACAGCAGAGCCTCCATCTGACGGGGCGGTCGTGCCACGCAGCATTTACGAGGACATGCATAAATGTGCGTTATGCGCGACACGCTCCGCGTGGGAAAGCAAGAACATTAATGAGGCCCTATGGAAAAACTTGCAGCGGTCTAAGTAGAAGATCGACTCCCTGACTAAGGAAGTCGATGATCTGAAGGCGCGCTACGAGTTCCTGCAGGCTCGAGTCAGTGGTGACAACGACTAGCGTACAGCTGTTATTGACCACGCCCGTTATTGGACGGCCGTCAAAAACAATGTACAAACCAGTCGAGCTCTGATAGAACAGAGGATGCAGATAGAGATCCTCGCTCAAAAGAGCTGAGACTGGAGGGACTATTGCGCGGGTGTACAGGAGTGGGGGCAAAAAGAGAAAGACCACAAGCATGTTTATAAAAGGGAAAGCCAGGCCTACCAAAGACGCTACCGCGAGTCTGCGATCAAAGCGCATTCCTTGGAGGTCTTTGTCGACGTCATTGGAGCCTCCGGGGCCTTCAAGAAGTTTGAGGAACAGGTGACCGTCACTGCTTCCCCAGAGAGAGCAATAATCTTCCCTGGAAATCAAGCTTCGATCCCTACCTTCTATCCCGATCCTCCCTCCTGGAGTAGCGTGGAGAAGGGAAAGGTGAAGGCGGGAATGGCCTCGGGCGCAGACACATGGCAGGACTTGACCGAGGATGAAATCATGGAGCGTTTGTGGGCTGGACTAGACAAGCTCCCCTTCGCTGCAGGAGTTGGGTCATCTCAGGTAAGCCCACGCACCACTTAGTTAGTGCGTCACCCAACATAACGCTGCTTATTCCGACATTTGTGCTATTGGTGTTCTCAGATACCAGAAGATGGAGCGCATACGCCCGATGAGGGGTTGGAGGAAGAGGCTACGGGAATGGCAGTGGAACACGCTGAGGAAGAGCGTCCTTCTGCGGAGCCTGCGGTAGAAGGAGCGTCTCGTGAAGAGACAATCTTTCCGGAAGAAGTCTTTCCTGGAAATGAAGGCCCACTAGAAGACGACCTTTTGGGGGTTGACCCGGAGTTAAGGGACACGGGTGACAGTGGCAACGGGGGCCACGCATAGTTTTGCTTACGATGAAACAGAGATGCTATAAAATTGACCATATTTATTATTTTTTTTTGTCATTTTGTCGTTTTGCCTTAGTTTAAAGCCATTGCGGGCCGCTGCGTAAATCGACTAGTTTAAAGCCGTTGCGGGCCATTGCGTAAATACGTAAACGATGTAAGTATGCGTAATTTAACTAGTTTAAGGCCGTTGCGGGCCAGTGCGTAAACTGTTTTGATTTAGTAAAGAGGTAAACCGCGTAAAGAATGATGCGTACACGAACATGCGTAAAATGAGATAAGCAACAGTGCAATACGAAGCGTGAAAGACAAAAGTCAAAGAACGAAGCGTAAAAGCGCATAGATGTAAAGCACGCGGACATAAAGAAAACAAGCATAAAGCACACAGGCGCAAGTAAAGCAAACGTAAAACACACAAGCACAAGAAAAACAAGCATTCGGCAAAACACGCAAAACACGCTAACCTGTATGTACGCACGCTGTAGGGCTTCGTTCAGCCCTCCGTGCGCAGCTGTTTCTTAGCGGCTTTAATGTTCACTGCTGCATATGGGCGAGGAGGTTTGCAGCCCGACTCCTCTACGATGTCATTTTGAAATGGCAGGTCAGCCCAGGCTAAGCCGTCAGTGGTGTCATTGTTTTGTTCAGGGGCTTGGGGAGAAGGCTGGTCATCAGCCGTTTCAATTTCCGAACCCCGTTCTTCCGCAATGTTACTGACAGTCCTAGGAGTGACCTCGTCGCCGCGTATGATAACCTCCCCCCCGGCATAGGGCAGGTGTATCTCCTGGTGGATGGGCGACGAGACCGCTCTCAGCTGGGCTAACCACGACCTCCCCAAGATCAGGTTGAAGCCTGGCATCTCCTCAACGACTAGAAATGTGGCTTCTGTGGGGAACTGATTCCCCGCCACAAACTCAATACGCACCGTTCCTTTGACCTGAACCCTTGCTCCATTGAAGGATTTTACGCAGGCCGTTGTCGTGGGAGTGATCTGGTCGACCAGACCCAACCTATCCACAATGGAATAGGGAACGACATTGGCAGCTGCGCCATCATCCACATGCACCCTCCGGATGCGGTACTGGCCGACCCGAATGGTGATGAACATTGGTTCTGTCGTCACTTGACCCTTCTCCGGATCATCTTTAACAGACTCGTCCAGAAAGGTCACCGAAGCGGGCTTGGGTTGTTCAGCGTCAGAAGGAAACATAATAGCGTGTATTGCTTCCTCTTCTGCTGGCAGGCTGGCGTCCACTGATATGGACGTCAGCATGCGTACCATAGCCTCACGATGCTTTGGAGAAGTCATGAGCAGATCGTACAAGCTCAGCGTTGTATTCTTTTGCTTGAGAGCTTGCTTGACCTGCGTGAATGCGTTGAGGAGGTCCTTTTCCCGGCAGGGTGATTTTTCCCCCTTATCCTCCTCCATCCGCCCCAAGAGACGGATCTCCCGAGGTGGAGTGGTGTCAGGAGAAGGGTCGGTTTCACTCCTACCCAGAGAAGGGCGCTGCGTTTCTGTACCTTTACCATGCTTCTGGGGCATAGCCATGGGTACAGAGGCCAGGGGCCTAGGCTTCGGGAAGCCAAGGGTAGGGTTACGTTCAGTGCTCTCCTTCTTCTGCTTAGGAGGCGATGCTTGTTGGTGCTGTTTTGAGGTCTGCCCTTGTGTGAGAGGGGCAGCCTGTGGTCGGGGCGCCCTAATGATGAAGGGCGCCCTCGGCGTGGGCGCAGACGAAGCTGCGGCTTGAGAGGGAGCGCATGACTGAGACCGTGCTTGAGCAGGCGCTCGTATGATGAACGGCGGCCGAGAGACCCCGCCTGTTGCCGAAGAAGTGGTGGCCCCCCCTTGTGGGCTGGCGGGCACACGCAAAACAAACGGTTGCTTTGGTGGCCTTTTACGCTCCCCGTCCGTACTCACCACAGTGATTGTATAAGGATCGTACGTTGCGTTTAACGGATCCTTATAGACATGTAATGTCTGGTTTTCTGGGCGGGTTGGGTTACTGCTGTCTAACTTCAGATGACCTTCGTCGATCATGCGTTGAATATCGTCTTTCAACGCCCAGCAGTAATCCGTGTCGTGACCACACATCTGATGGTAGTCACAAAAGCGATCCAGCCGAAAAGATCTCGGAACTGCTGGCTCGTTAGGCAAGGCTAAGGAAGGATCCCTCGACAATTCACAGTGCCGTCTGTGACGCGTCAGGGCTTCCTCGGACACCTTCTTGGGTTGAATATGTCCTGCTGCCAACAGCTGTTTAAGCAGTTCAGAGTGTTTCACCGGAAGAGCCGCGTATTTTGAACGGTCTTTACGCTCAAAATTCGGCTTTGGCTGGGGGGGCTGTTCAGGGGCAGCCGTAGGCTGGCTAGTGGTAGCACTGGTTGTGGGATCAGGCGGTGCTGTCGCTGGGGCCTTCTTGCTCTTGTTTTTGGCGTTCTCGGTCAACGCCGCTACAGTGGTTGTAGGTGGCTTACCTTTGTCCTTGGCCTTGCTATGCATATTTCTGTAAGCAATGTACGCTGGGTCTTTGCTAGCTTCCGCAGCATCTTGGATGCTCCGGACCTGGGCAAAGGCCTGGCGTATGTCTCCAGGGGAAAGGTAATACAGTTTGGACTTAAGAAAGTCGTTGACCGCTCCCTTAAATATGGCCAACAGGTGGGAATTCGCGATCGGGTCACGAATCTCATTCAAGGTGGCATTCCAACGCTGTATGAACTTTTGGACTGGCTCGAGCGGTTCCTGTTTCACTCCCATAAGTTGCTCCAATGTGACTTCCGGCTTCACGTTGTATCGGAATCGGGTCACGAATTGGGTCAGCAGCTCTTCCAAAGTTGAAATGGAAGAGCGTGGGAGAGCTCGATACCAGTCTAAAGCCTTCCCTGTTAACGACATTGCAAAAACTCTGACGAGAGTATGTGGCCAGGATTGCAACAACAAGGATTCGGACCTAAAGGTAGCCAAATGTGTGTTGGGATCCCCCTCCCCATCATACTTGGTAAACTGTGGGAGGGACATCCCCGGAGGTAACGACAACACGGGGACCGCCGGGTTAATCGGATCATCTTGATAGAAATCCGTGATCTGAATGGTGTCAGATCCGGCGGTCTTGAGGCGTCGAACCTCCTCAGTAAGTGTCTGGATAAGCTGGAACGCTTGAGCCAGACCTGGCAACGGCTGCGGCTGTGCAGCAGGCAACTGCGTGGCAGGTTGTTGTGCAGCAGGCGGAAGGACTGGATGGATAGCCCTTGGCCACTGAGTTGCCGGGGGCGGTTGGGCAATAGCTGGTGGGGCAGGGATCCCCACAGCTTGAGGGGCCTGCGAAGACCACCACCCGCCGACCTGTGATGTGGGGTTGGCCGTAGCCTGCGGCTGAGCGTAATGGTAGGTATAACGAGGAAGCACCCGTGAAAATTGCGCCGCTGGTGCTGGCGGGGGTTGTACAGTGTACGCTGGCTGGGTTTGCTGGCCTATCACTGGGTTGACCCAATGACTTGCCGCCGGGTTCTGACCAAGCGTTTGCGGCGGCACGGTCGCAGCATGCTGTTGAGTTGGCGGAGGCAGGAACATCTCGGGCCTCGCCGGTGTAACATGAGTCTGTATGTAGGGAATAAAATGGGGAATGGTGGCCGTCGGTCCGGCCGCCGGAATGTTGAATATATGCTGTGACGGGATCGCTCCCGCGTTATACTGTAGCTCCATCCCAGAGGGCTGCGCGTTTACCTGGTGCGATCCAGACGGCTGCGCGTCGGCCTGAGGGAGGACAGGCGTGTGCATCTGCGTGGTCACGGCCGAGTCCATAGAAGCCGTCTCTCCGTTAAAAGGGAACGACGGATTTGCGTACGTCTGAGGAGACAGGGTATGGAACGAATGCTCGGACATGGCCGCGAATTCGTCTTCTGCCTCTGCTGCCTCCTCACGCTCGGGCTCCTCACGCTCGGGCTCTACAGGAGGCTGCGGGGCCCGACCTCTGGCCATGATGAGCTGAGAAATCAGCTCGTTTTGGTGCTCAGTCAAGTGGATTATATCATAAGCGGTGGGCTTGAAATCATAACCTCCTCGGTGGAGCACCTCGAAATTGCGCTTTGCCTCAAGCTCGGCTTGGCTGAGAGCCAACCTCGCCTGAATCTTGACGCAGATAAAGTTGTAGTCCTCAGGGGTTATGACCGTGAATATGGGATCTTTCCCCTGAAGCCTCAATGAACGGCGCAGGGGTCCCTGAGGACCGGTTGTACCTGTAGCTGGCCCCGTGGCCGCCGTCGGGTTGACGGGCGCAACGCCCGGGTCTACGGTGGCCATGGCGGTTGTGGCTGTCTTGTTAACGTAGTATGAATCCATGGATCAACGATGAAAAGTGGCGAAAATCAGATTTGACGGAGCGAAAAGTTGACAAACAGCACAAAAGGCTTTCTACCCTGCCGGATTTCAAAGAAATCGTCTTTGTGACCGATCGGATACCACAAGATGACCTTAGACTTCCTTAGAGGTATTACGTCTACTGCCTAGGGTATAGATCGCTAACAGGGATACCCGAAATATTCGGATCGGAGCCTGAAGGCCCTCCTTCTAGCGCCAGAAAACTGTAACGACGGAAAACGTCGGCAGCTGGAAATACCGACCGAGATTCCGCGTACACAGTTTTTACCACGGATCCGCGCGAGGGCTAAGCTGGAAAAACGAATCCGCGGTGCCCTGAACGGTCTTGTCGATCAGACAGGGACTTACGGGTCAGTAAAACAATGATAATTGTAGATCGACCGCAAAACGGTGGGATAACGATGTGTGTGGACCACCGCGAAGATGACGCCGAAATACCGAGAAGATGCAAATCGGGAGCAGAAAATCGTGCAATTTACGAAGATCAAAGATCTATGTTCCAATGCCAAATGGAATATATGATTGGATGTATACAATGTTACAATGGGAGGAAATTCCCAACAAACTGAGTACAAAGATGAGCACAAAACAGCAAGAAAACTGTCTGGACAGAAAAACGGATCTACCTTTTGGACCAAGGCCTAGATGCAGAAATGGTCAAGCAATTTCCGTTCCGCTTCTCGGCTTCAGATAGATCTGCTGCTAGGAGCTCCTGCGTGCTGTGTTCTGTTGCTGCTGAAGAATGATGTCTGCGGCCAAGAGGTTGCTCTTGTTTCTCTGTTTCAGGGTGATAAGTTTCCCTTGCCCAGAAAATGCTCTTGTCCTCTTGGTCTTTGTCAAAGTGCTAAGTGCTCTGCTAACTGCTGGTTTCTTTCTTTTTTTTTTTTTGTTCGAAAGTCAAGTCCCCTGTATATTTGTCAGTCGGAGTATTTATAGACCACGACATGCGCAACCCTGATGATGTGGGCCCGAATGTCGCGGATCCTGTTGGCGCGATTCTTTTAAGTCGAACTGCGACTATGCACAACACGCTCATCGAACTGCGACTACGCACAACACGCTCGTTTGCGTGCTGTGCGTGTAAAGAGCGGGCCCATGGGCGTGTGTCGGCTGTGTTTGCGCTCATTCGCTTTGTGTTGCGTGTATGAACGTACTGACGTCAAAATGATAAGTTCAAGATTGTTTTACGCTCACCACGCAGCTGTGCGTGGCAAAGCGTAAATGTAACGTACGCTCACTACGCAGCCGTGCGTGGTGAAGCGTAAACCAAGTTTTAACTTACTCTTACCACGCAGCGGCGCGTGGTGGAGCGTAAGGAGCGTGCAACTTTGAATCATGACCCACGCACTGGTACGCACCGCTGCGTAATGAGCGTAAAGGCCACTTATGTTATGCGCCGCAAGAAAAAGTGCCAAGTCGTCGTACCTTTCTGGATTTTGCCTTCAACTGCTTTGGAGCTTATTACGCTCATCACGCTGCCGTGCGTGATAGAGCGTAAACTTGTCCTTAGCCAAATTCGCCTTTGGCTGTCTCGGAGCTTATTACGCTCATCACGCTGCCGTGCGTGATAGAGCGTAAACTCGTCCTTAGCCAAATTCGTCATTAGCTGTCTTGGAGCCTGTTACGCTCATCACGCTGCCGCGCGTGATAGAGCGTAAACTCGTCCTTAGCCAGATTCGAGGCGCGTTCTTTGCTTAAATTACGAATCTTCGCCTGAGGCCGACCCGTAATTTTCACGGTGTTTCATTGTGCAAGACTATGACTTGAGAGAATACTGTCCCATGTAGGCACAACATCAAAGGAACTTGCAAAAGGAGAGACATCATAAGTCTTTGAAGGGTAAGTGGTCCCAGAATGCCCCACATGTCTTAAGTGAAAATGAGGGTGGTGAACCTACTTCAGGCAGTTGCCCACACAACAATGTTCCTCCCCTTAACTTTGGCCAAGGGGCTGTGTATTAAAACCTTCATTAAACTATTCATAACCCATGTTCTAATGCCCATGAGCATAAAGGGTCTAAAAAAGGGATACGAACTCATGATAAAGGTGGACATTTTGATCACAATCGTGATTGGGGTTGAGACCACAGAAGAGAAGGTAGTAGACACCGTCATGGTAATGGATCTCCTTATTCTTCACCTTCATCATCTCCTTCACCCTCTCCTTGAATATCTAGATGCGGTCATAAAGAAAAAGACCATGGGAATAAAGGTAGGCAAAGTGAAAGTTATAGACGAAACAACCAGGAAAGAGGACGAGGGCACTCTAGAGAGTCATGACATAAAAGAAGGGAGAGTAGGGAACAATGCAGGCATCATAGACGCCATGGATAAGATGATCACAATGAACCCCTCCTCACTACTCAAAGTATATTGGACATAACTGAGGCTATTAGAATTCCAATAAGGCATTAGAAAGATAGTAGGATCAAGAGATTAGATATGAACAATATCCCATGATTTGAAGGGGGATACAATGCTGATCTTTAGAATCACTTACAAGCATTCCATGATGCGTGTGCCTTACAAAATATAGAAAAATAATGGTAAAAACTTAAGTTGTTTTCACAGACACTAGTTAAAGAAGTAGAAAGCTGGTATCGGTCTTTAGAACCAGCATCCATTCCTAGGTGGAGTACTATGTTAGAACTATTTAATGACAAGTACCAAACATACTCTTGAGTGTCTAACTTGCGAAAGCAAATCAAAGGTTGGAAACAAGGAGGACATGAACCCTTGGATGCTGCCATGGGCTGATATTTTGCACTGTTACATCGTTGTCCTAGCCATGGTTATTCGCAAAGGGATCAATTGCACCATCTCATGGTTGGGCTTAGGCATGAAATGAGAAGAACTGTTAGGACTTATGCCCAAGGAAGACTATCCGAGCTTAAGTCCCATAAAATTCAAAGACTATTAGAGAAAGTTGCTAAGGAAGAAGGTGAGCTATAGAAAAGAGAAAGTGCAAAAGAGTATAATCAAGATCCTTCCCTCTGGAAGAGGAGAGTAAGATTTTGTGAGGATGAAGAAGAGTCACCACTTGAAAAGATGGTGAATAGAAAAACTTTGCCTATCCAAAAGTTGACATCAGAAGTATTGGCAAAGGTAGCACAAATGTGGGATTCCCAAGACAATAGATTTTAATTTGTTCTTAAAATAGTAGAATATTCAAGAGAGCAAGGTAGTGATTGCGAAAAAAGAAAAAAGAGAGAAGCTAAACATGCACATAACAAGGGTAAGGGCAAAGTTGCCATCATTGAAGAGGTTGTGGAGTCAGAAACAGGCAATGATACTGGATGTGAAATATGTCAATATGACCATCCTAAGGGATGTTGCCCTGAATCTCACATCTGCAAGAGTTTGGGGTGTATGCACTCAACTCATGATTGAATAAACGGCAAGCACCTCAAAGGTTACCTTACCCCCAACGTGACCCAAGACAGTTCTACCAACCCTTAATGTATTATCTGAGTGGAACTCCACCACAACTGATTGAGCAATATCAATAGTGGTAGCACCCACAATCATGGGAAATGCCACCACCAAGGCAACGGTATCCTTACCAGCAACCTAACCCATATGGATATTACGTGTAGCAACCAATCTCCCCACATGAATCTACTAGTCACATCACTCCTCAACCTCACTACTAAGCTCGCGAGTATAATGGGACTCCCTCTTCTAGGTGTAATATTCTCAACCATATCATCCTTCTCATGTAGTCGCATCTCTTCCACCAATAGCTCCACTACCACCTGCTCTAGCTATGCACGGTGAAATCCCTACCCAACCGCAGCAATGTAATGCCACAAAGGCTGTTAACTCTCAACCTAATATTGGTTCCAACAACCAGATGAAGAAAATACCTTTCTTTAGAATCAATAGACCAACCAAGCCCTTGCAATCACAAGTGGCTAATTCTTGAGATACCTCAATATCAATCAAAACTTCGGAGCCTCCTTCAACTTAACCACCACACTCAAAGCATACGATCATGCTAACACATGCCATCACCAATTGGATCAAAGCTGGCCACCTTCCTAGAAAATTTTATGATCCTGGGAGTCCTTTAATATGCTTACAAATTGTTGGAAATGGGTCATGCAAGGCTCTTTTGGATTCAGGTTCTGGTGTCAACCTGATTTTTCAAGAAATGTACAAGGCTTGGAACTTACCTCCATTGAAAATGAGCAACATTTTTCTAGAGTTGGCTAACCAGTCCATCACTATCCCATTGGGATTGGTGGAAGACATTGTTACCACTATTTGTGGGTGGTCGTACCTAGCTGACTTCCTAGTGATTCAGGTGAACAATGGTAAAGGGGATTTCCCAATCATAAAGGAAAGAGCATGGCTAAGCACCATCGACACATGCCTAGGAATCCACGATCTTTCTCTAGAAATATCAAAGGAAAATACATTCAGAGAGATCAAGAAAAATAAAGTTCCATGCATCACATACAGTGACATAGGATGTAATTACGTACAGAGGTCATGGTTTGTGCAAAGTTTAACATTGCCTACATGCAATCAATGTGCATAAGTGATTAACATACAAAGATGCTTGTATGTAGTAGCCACACGATAGGAAGACACCCATATGCATGGAACCAACTGAGGGTTTGACTTATGCTTACATAGATAGCATAGACGCATTAGAGCCAGTCCACTGCCAACATCCAAGTCTTAGCCTTGAAAATATCAATTGGGGGAAGTTGGAAATCCCTGAGAAACTTAAGAAAGAGCCCCTTGAGCTGAAACCATTGCCCACCGATATGGAATACATGTTTCTTAAAAATGGAAAATTGGTAATTATTGACATTAAGCTTGCTCCTCAACAGAAAGAAGAACTTCTGAAGGTAATCAATAGATGGTCAAAAGCCTTCGCTTGGTCATATCCCAAATTAATTGGAAAAGATCCTAGGATATGCCAATATAGGATTTACATTGACCCCTCTGAAACACCGTGAAAATTACGGGTCGGCCATAGGCGAAGATTTGTAATTTGAGCGAGAACGCGCTTCAAATCTGTCTAAGGACAAGTTTACGCTCTATCACGCACGGCAGCGTAATGAGCGTAATAAGCTCCAAGACAGTTAAAGGCGAATTTGTTCAAGGACAAGTTTACGCTCTATCACGCACGGCAGCGTAATGAGCGTAATAAGCTCCAGGACAGTTAAAAGCAAAATCCAGAGAAACACGACGGGTTGGCACTTGTTCTCGCAACGCTTAAACAACTGATCTTTACGCGCGTTACGCGGCGATGCGTGCTCGTGTGTAGGTCAGAATGCAAGCACGCGCTCATTTAGGCTTCGTCACGCACAGCTGCGTGATGAGCGTAAGCGCGTTGTTGATACACCAAGGTTGCGCTCATACACGCAACACAACGCGAATGAGTGCAAACGCAGCCGAGACACGCCTATCATGGGCCTGCTCTTTACACGCACAGCACGCAAACGAGCGTGTTGTGCGTAGTCGCAGTTCGACTTAAAAGAATCGCGTCAACAGGATCCGCGACATTCGGGCCCACATCATCAGGGTTGCACGTGTCGTGGCCTATAAATACCCCGGCTGACAAATATACAAAGGGGGGAGATTTGGGGGAGAGTTGAAAAAGTTGACAAGTTAACGAACCAGAGCACCAGAGCACTTATCGCTTTTTGTTGGCAGCAGATCAAGAGGACAAGAGCATTTTCTGAGCAAGGGAACACTTATCGCCTTGAACAGAGAAACAAGAGCAACCTTTGGTAATCACTACAAACACCATCCTTTAGCAGAAGTAGAACACAGCACGCCTGAGCCCCTAACAGCAGATCTACCCAAAGCAAAGAAGCAAAACGGGAATTGCAGAGTCATCTCGCCCAGTTAGCAGGTTCTATCGTTCAAAAGATCGACAGACTTCAGAGCTTGACCATTCCTGCACCTAAGATTTGGGCCTACAAGGTAGATCAGACTTCTGTCCAGACAGTTTTCTTGTTGTTTTGTGCTCATTTTGTATCCATTTGTTGGGGGTTTTCTCCCATTGTAACGTAATATACACACAAGTATACATCCGATCCAGCATTGAAACATAAATCTTGGATCTTTGCGACGTACACGTTTTTTTCTCTCCCGATTAGCATCTTTTCGGCGTTCTGGCGTTATCTTCGTAGCGATCCATCTACGTCGTTGTTTTCCCATTTTACGATCTCTCGCACCAAATCACGGCACGCAAAAATCCATAATCGTCATCGCTTTTACTGACCCGTAAGTCCCTGTCTGATCGACAAGACCGTTCAGGGCACCGCGGATTCGTTTTTCCAGCTTAGCCCTCGCGCGGATCCGTGGTTAAAGCTGTGTACACGGAATTTCGGTCGGTATTTCCAGCTGCCGACGTTTTCCGTCGTTACAGTTTTCTGGCGCTAGAAGGAGGGCCTTCAGGCTCCGATCCGAATATTTCGGGTAACCCTGTTTAGAGATCTATACCCTAGGCCGTAGACGTAATACCTCTAGGGAGGTCTAAGGTCAATCGTGTGGTGTAGATCGGTCGCAAAGACGATTTCTTTGAAATCCGGCAGGGTAGAAAGCCTTTCGTGTTGTGTGTCAACCTTTCTTTCATTCAGATTCGACTTTCAGTCATTTTTTCATCGTTGATCCATGGATTCTTACTATTCAAACACAACAGTCACAACTGCCATGACCACTGTCGATCCGGGTGTCGCGGCTGTGAACTCGACGGTGACCATAGGGCCAACCCCCGGTGCAACCGGTCCTCAGGAACCCTTGCGCCGTTCATTAAGGCTTCAGGGGAAAGATCCTATCTTCACAGTCATAACCCCTGAAGACTACAACTTCATTTGCGTCAAGATCCAAGCGAGGTTGGCTCTCAGCCGAGCTGAGCTTGAGGCCAAACGAAACTTTGAGGCGCTCCATCGAGGGGGTTACAATTTCAAGCCAACGGCCTACGATATAATCCCCTTGACCGAGCACCAAAATGAACT
>MNCI01012301.1:0-110253 GCA_015680685.1 Gnetum montanum
TTAGTCTCATGGTTTGGTCCTCTTCGGACGAGGTGTGGGCATCCTGCGTGATAGAGGCCTTGCTGCCAGGGGCAAGTCAGGGCATCCTGAGATATCTTTTCGATGACGTGACTCTAGGAAGGCTGGGAGGAGGGTCTTCTCCACATTCCATAGGGTTGAGGCACTTGGCCTAGNATGCCCCATCTCTAAACCAAACTACTCAACCTTCCAAACATACCGAAGGAGGGGAAACATTGGCAAGAGGCCCACCTACATGACACAAGACTCCTTCCAGATCCAAAATGACCAATCTAGACCTTGGCCCTACCCTGCATAACGGAAAAAGTAGACAGTGACATCAAACATGAACATAATATGTGTGCAACATAGCAGCACCTAGCCGACCATAAGTGAAGCGAAGCAAAGCATGATCCCTGTTCATCATAGCACAATAAAGATGCAGAAGTCTAGTGTAGCAAGAACATGGAAGTAACTGGACGTAGCCATAAGATGACTAATGCCAGACCCAAACAGAACACACACCTATGTCACACGTAACTAAACCCCCTCCCAAAGGTTTCATGGTCTAATGGCTTAAAGGGCCTTAGCTCTACAGCCGCGGCAACCATCGCGATATTAATGGCCTTGCACATCACCACAACGAGACCCTTGCATAATAGAGATTACCAAAAGAAAGCAAGACCACGACAACACCAAAGCCGAAATAACACAGCCGTAGAAAATACCAATAGTAAAGAAAATAAGACATAAAAATAGAGCGAAAGAGGGTAGAAGGTGTAAAGAGAAGGGAATGGAAGAGATGTATAAAACTCACTGGGTCAATAGCGTGTCCTCCCGTGTCGGAATGCTCGCCTGCAGCCCACGTCTCAAAGCCTTCTTCACCTCCCCGACCATCGTGAGCACCAACTGATTCTTAGGAGCCATAGTCCTGCTAGTAGATTTATGGCCTTCATAGAAATTCACCTCGATATGGATTCACACAATGACTCCATGCTCCGAAATCATTGAAGTGCTTCGATAAGGATTATGCCCTTCTAAAGCAAAAATAGTAAAATTACAAGGATTTGACCCCTACTTATGGTAGTAAGAACAAAGTGGGAAAACTTCTTTTGTCTCTCTCTGATTAAGGCAGGGGTAATAGGCGGCGTAGCATGCTCGCCATGACATCACAACACTATTGGTAGTTAAACATCTGCATGCTCCAAGTCAGTTACTTGCCTTCTCGAAAGTAAGAATGATATAATAATATTTCAACTAATAATGGTTGCAGTCTGCAATGATGTCAAATGAAGTAATTGTGCTTCTTGCGTTAGCAATCACCTGGCGTGCCTCGACATAAGGATAGCATAGTCCTTAATAGTTTCACACCTTCATACCCACATTAACTGCCAGGTATGTCTCATGCTCGCAACGCTATCTCTTTTATCGTTATTTAGCACACCAAAACCTTGCGTGTCACAATATGGTAATCCAAAATGACATTTAAACTAGTGATTCGGCATCCATATACAACTTTGCAATTTACATCAATAATGACTGTGTCTTTGACCATCCTAGATTCCTATGCCTGGGTGGTACGCCATGACCTTAAGCAAGAAAACCTCCGATCTTTACATCACCTTATTTAGCAAGTCGCATCTCAATGTTGCTTTGTAGATTTACATTCCACACAATCTCTGGTGACCCTTACCCAGGCTCTCATCTAGTGGTGGCAGGTTAAGAAAGAAATGGAAACCCACCATGCCCTGTCCACACCTCTAATATTAACAAGACCACAAGGCAAGCTCGCAAGATAGCTAAACCTCGACGCGATCAACTAGGAGTCGGTTACGATTAATACTATAGCAACCTTAGAAGCACCCCTGGATCTGCCTAAGCACCTAGTCCATGTCCTAGATTTGGAGGTCGAAGATGTAACCAAGAATCCACTCATTGAGATACCTGTAACCTCTACAAGAAGGGAGGCAAAGACATTAAGACTCAACTCTTTACTAGACATGCAAATACATGAGGGCATAGTTAAAACCTTGAAAGAACATGTTGACATCTTCGCATGGTCATATGAAGATATGCTAGGTTTAGATCCATGGTTGATTCAGCATAATATTTTCCTAGATCCCCACGTGAAGGTAGTCAAATAAAAGGCACATAAAATCAAGCCCAAAATTGCGCTAGCTGTGAAGGATGAGGTTACTAAGTTATACCAAGCAGGTTTCATCCACGTAGTTGACTATTCAGAGTGGGTGTCCAACATCGTTGTGGTTTCGAAGAAAATAGGAGGGATACGAATGTGTATATATTTCTGAGATTTGAACAAGGCAACGATCAAGGATAACTTTCCACTATCGAACATCGATCAACTCATCGACACCACAGCTGGGCATGCTTTGTTATTCTTCAAGGATGGTTTCTCCAAATATAACCAAATCCGTGTCAACCTAGAACACCAGCTGTCAACCACCTTCATGACTCCATGGGGGACCTTTTGCTATACCATGATGCCCTTTAGGCTCAAGAATGCTGGGGCAACATACTAGTGAGCCATGACATACATTTTCAGCAACCACATCCTAGAAACGTTAAATGATTACGTAGACGACATAGCAGTTAAGTCCAAAGAGGTGGCCAATCACCTGTGCAACCTAGAGTTAGTCCTCAAGTGCTATAAAAGGCACGATTTGCGTCTCAATCCTAAGAAATGTGTCTTAGAAGTGAAGACCAGGTGCATGTTAGGGTTTGTAGTATCAGAGGCCAAAATACGAGTGGACCTAGACAAAGTCAAAGCTATCGTCAACCTAGCACCCCCCACAAACCTAAAAGAGTTATGCAGTGTACAAGGTAGAGTGTAATTCATTCGAAGGTTTATAGCAAGACTACCTGATAAGTTACACCCCATGCAACATATTATGAAAAAAGAAGTTGACTTCAAGTAGACAGTCCAATGTCAACAAGCCTTCGACAACCTGAAGAAAGAACTTTCCCACCTACCAACAATGTACCTACTACAGAGGGACAAGCCTTTCTTCATATACCTTGCCACCTCCGACGCATCCATAGCGGCACTACTATGTCAGAAGCGGGACGATGGCTCTGAGATACTAGTGTATTACTTGAGCCACGCATTAATATCATATGAGAAAAAATACAACGAGGTGGAAAGGAATTGCCTAGCCTTAGTGTTTGAGCTAGAAAGGTGGTGACACGGCCTATTCTGCAGCACAACCAATATCATTTGCAAAAGTAATGTACTCCGGGCTATCACCAGCAACCTATAAAAAGATAGCAGGATAGCACGATGGAAAGCCATAACTGTAGAATTTGACTTATGTTATGTGAACCAATCATCAACAAAGGGCCAAGCCATAGTGACCCAACTTGCAGCCTCGCCAGTCAACGATTAGGCAATCATCGATCTCGAGTTCCCAAATGAATACATCAGCAATGTTGCTATCGTCCCGCCGCATTTTGAGGTGACCTTACACTTCGACGGTGCCTCAACCACGCGAGGAGGTAGTGCCGCTGTCATAATCACCTTCCCTTCTAGAGAAATGCACCCATCCGCTTATCGCTTCGCATTCCCGTGCACCAACAACATGGCAAAATACGAAGGGCTACTTAGAGGCCTCTTAACTACCTGCATGCTGCATGTCCAACACCTGGCAGTCCGAGGGGATTCACAACTAGTCGTGAATCAAGTCATTGAAGTCTATGCTTGCAAGGCTACGCACCTGCAACCCTATTGCGATCTAGCAAAAGTTTTACTAAAACAATTTGTAACCACTGATGTGCAATACATGTCACGTAATGAGAACATAGTAGCAGACGTCCTAGCCACTCGAGCGTTAAAAGTTCCATCGCACTCCTTGGCAAATCTACCAACTATAATCACAGAATGTGCAGAGCCTATCACTTGAGTGGAACACATGGCGTCTGTTGATGCTGCGAATGCCTCGGAGTGGTACGATAACATTAAAGCATATTTGCAGCATGGCGAACTCCCAGGTGGATTGACATCAAGCCAGAGAGATGCAATGCGCAAACGTGCCCAACAATATGTGCTCATAGGAAGTGACGCCCTATGCCGACGATCCTACGATGGGATATTGCTGGCGTGCGTAGGTGGTGAGCAGGCACAGAAGGTAGTTAATGAGGTTCATGAAGGGCTGTGCGGTGGGCACATCGCACCTAGGGCTATGGCAACGAAGATCAGATGCATAGGGTATTATTGGCCTTACATGGAGCGCAACTGCTTGTCTAAAGTCAAGATATGTGACACATGTCAGAGATATGCAAATCTTATACACATAGCACCTGCAGACCTACACCCTACACAAATTACATGGCCTTTTCAATGATGGGGACTAGACCTCATAGCGCCCATTACGCCCAAATCTTCCACGGGGCATAGCTTCATTATCACCACCATAGAGTATTTTACTAAATGGGTGGAAGCTATTCCTCTAAGGAAGATGACATCCCAGCAAATCTGCCACTTCATCCTCGATAACATCGTGACTAGGTTTGGGCTTCCAATGACCATTGTGATCGACAATGGACCACAGTTCAGCAGTAAGGAAACCCAGGCCTTTTGCAGTAACTTGGGCATTAAAAAATCATTTTCTTCCCCCTACTATTTGCAAGCGAACAGACAGGTGGAGGCTACAAATAATTCCATCATCAACTTACTGAAGCGGATGCTTAGCAACAACAAGAGGTGGTGGCACAAGCAAATACTCTATGTCCTATGGGCCTATCGAACGACTTGCAGAACCGCAGCAAGTAAGACCCCTTATAGTCTCGTTTACGGATCTAAAGCTGTGTTGCCTCTTGAGTTACAAGTACCATCACTCTGAATGATCTTGTCCAATGTCGTGAGCGAAGCCCAGAACAATGAATCACGAGCCATCAACCTCGACTCAGTGGAGGAGGAACGTGTGCAGACACTAAGACAGATCGAGCGCTATCAAGATAGACAACGACAAAAGCATCATGTAGACCAACATCAACGACCAGTACAGAAGGGAGATCTTGTCCTCAAGGCTGTCCATGAGCACGTGAGTAAATTCTCAGCCAACTGGGAAGGGCCTTACATGGTTGTTAAAGCCTTCAAGAATGGAGCTTTCAAACTGGCGGACATGGATGGCAACGAATTCGCCAACTTGGTAAACCACATGTACCTCAAGCCATACTACGTCTATGGTACAATGGCAACACACCCCAGCATTTGCTACGACGATAAATTGGCAGCCGCGTCAGTCACCATCCACAATGATGATAAACTAGTAGCACCAAACAGCGTCTGCTACGATGATAAACTGGCAGCAATAGTCTTCCATGACGTAAAACTGGCACTGTTAGTCCACTATGACTATAAACTGGTGTCGTGCGTCCACAATGACGTAAAACTAGCGTGTACGGTCCGCTGGGACCTCAAACCAGCACAACGGTCTACTAGGACCCTAAACCTGCACCCGGTCTACCAAAACCTTAAACTGGGTCTATGCCGCATCCTCAACAAGCATTGTCACCAAATATACGTTGAACGAAAGGGCATGATACTGGCACGTGGGTGGGACATCGTCGCCCTAGGACGCAGTTCCTGACATAAGAAAGACACGGTCTGGGGTGCATGCGTTGCCATATTTGGTGTCATGTTGACCCTCCGAAGACATCGTATGATGTCACATGGGCCCTCTGAACCTACCATTGCTATGGCCCATCGCCCTGAAGGTAGCTCCTAGGCCTGTTCTTGCTTCTGAGGTGCTAACAGTATTGTGGCCTAGCCACAATATTGTTGCGTTTCCATTCCCCACCAAGGTTGTGGCTCATGCAATGTTCGACTATGTGGTAGCTGATCCCATAACTGAACTCAACGCACATGTCTTTGCCATGGATCCTAATGCATCTGCGCCCCCGGTGCCCTGGGGAATAGCTCCCTCCATGAGCAGTGTTGTCGAGACTGTTGCTGGCCTCCTTGCTTTGGGCATCTCACACCAGCAATGGTGCCCAAGGGTAACAACAATGCCAGCAGCCCACCAAACATCGTCCTCGCAGGAACATCCCCCTACAACAGCAAAGGCTACAATGTCGCAAAGTGATTACCTCAACTAGCATGGCTATTTGAGAGTGCAAATTCTAGCACGCATGTAACACAGCTTGTCGTGCGGAAGGCTTCGATAGGCAGGCCTAGACCTTTCGTGGATGCAATACAGCTCGTCCTACGGAGGGGACATCTTCCTATAGGAGGTTGAAGGACAGCACCAGTCAAAGATGAAAATGCAAACGAGCCCCTCAGAGCACTCCAACGAGGGACTTGGCTAAACATCATCTCTACTCTCTGCCTTAACCTCCGCAGCACCAATGTAGCACCCTCGCGCATAGCTAGGCGATGCCCCAGTACCCACCGAGTGACGGCATTAGCATTGCGATCGTTGCGGTAGTTCGAGTTCTTTGCCGACGTCCATCGAGCTTGTTCTCCAGACATTGACAAAGAGGGGCCAATGAAACACCCTAAAAAGAAAATATGGGGTCATCCTGGCTTCACCAGGCCCCTTGCAGTCTTCACAAGCATCACGTTATCCATCGAGAAAGAATGTTTTGAGTCCAGGATGACTAGTTTGTTAAATTTTCTACTTTAGGCAAGAGGAAGTTTTGTACCAACTCGCCCACCCACCAAAGTAGTCTGAATAGCCAGCAGCCTGCTCAGAAATGGTGTCCAGAATCAGCGACAGTAGTCTAGGTGCACGGGAGAAGCAGTTTAGCAAGTTTGCTAAGTCACAAAGCATGCTACACTACGATGTGTAGCATAGCAAGCCTTAGAAAACAATGGCGGAACAGGATGTTACGCTAAGCACTATCACATGGCGTAGCATAGCAACAACTTCACTGCCTGCTCCCCTGGCCCAACTTCGAGTTCTATAGTGACCTCTCTTTTCGTAAGGAAGCGGCGGACCATGTTTGCTACTACGCTACGCTAAGCTACATGGCGCAGCAAGGCGTAGCAATCCTACGGAAAAGGGGCATAGGGCAATTCGAAAGGCGAAATCAGTAAAGTGTGCAAAACTTGCATCTTAGGGGAATGGGTTGCAGATCAGCGAAGCTGCCATGATCAACGCCAGTCGCTACGCTACGTAGCGTAGCATCGCGTAACAAGTACTTGACATATAGCGAGATGCGCAGCAAGAGGCTACATCATGCTAAGAAAGCCATGTCACAAAATACAATGCGGCATGAAGGTGGTTGTGCGACATCAATGCACTCCACCCAATCGGATCGTTAGCACACATCTCTAGGAGCTGATGGTGTAGTTGCGATGTAGTAGGATCGTAGTTATTGCATGGCAGACTCACATCGCAATGGTCCTATAAGCCCAACAGTCATAGGTAGCTCAAGTAAGGCCAAAAAACAGTAACACAAGTCTGTAGCACATAGCCATCAAGCGGCCCCTTTTACTTGCCTTCAACCCTATAAATATCCTAGCAAACAACGTATCAAAGGTCCCAAAATCTTCTTCTTGGTCGAGATAAAAGAAAAAGAAGAAACAAACACCTGTGACTTTGGCTAAAAAAAAAAAGAAAGGGGGAGGCCAACAATCTATAAAAGAAACCTCTCTTGGCTAGCGAAAAGCCCGGGGTCTCGTCCTGCCACCTTGGTAGGATCTCGCCTGCATTGTATATACGTGAAGTCTATGCCTAAGTGCACAACCATTTTTTTTCCTATTTCGCAGCATGCTTCGGTCACTCTTGGGACTTCCTGCACTCTGTCACGTCGTGTAACCGACTGTTCCATGCCCTAACCGGACAGATCTATAGCTTTGAAGTGGTGCATGTTCCTAACTGTATCTTATATTACTTCTTATTTACTGTCTGGCTTCCTTGTGTTATTTTCTGTTTTGTTTACCTTTATGCATTTTCTCATATCATGGTCGCACTTACATTTATTTACTATTTCACATTGTTGTTGCATTTTTAGTCCCTTTCTTTTCCCGCTGCAAGCACCATCCCACAACTCATATAGTTTATAGTGCAAAAGGCCATATTGACGTCGACGTAAGTCCCTGTCTGATCTACCAGACCATTCAAGACATCCCGTGTTCGCATACATCCAACACTGCCCTCCCACAGGCACAGGGTTGGAACTGTTGTGTTCGCCGACCTAGGCGTTATTCCAGCCGTTGACATTTTCGGTCGCTACACCCATGGTTAGAGTATTTTCTGAGTGCCCACAATAGGAGTCAAAGAAGTGTACAAATCTTTATTTGAGCACGAATATACCTGAGCACCTTAGTGTGAATGTCAATAAAGATGAGCATTTCTAATCAAACCTTATAGCACTTGGAATCAATTAATGTTTCCTTATGCATTTAATATTCTTGCAATCTACTTTAATGAATTTGAACTAGGTAATTAATAATGACAAAATAACAAACATAAACATAACCAATTTGAGCATACGTTTAATGCTTGTTCACCCCAATAGCACTAATGTTTGGTAATCCAATGGTGCTATAACATGTTCATGATGTGTATGGAAAGTGGGAATGGATGCCTATGTTAGGATTGGTTAAGTGTTAGTTAGTTACTAGATTAATTACATATTAAATTTACTTTTTTTCTAGCACTTAGGGGATTAAACCATAAAAGACAAAATGGTAAAAGTCATGTGCCTTGGTTACACTTAACCATACCCTTGCACTTCACAAGTGAAACTGAGAAGACAACAATTGGAATGGCTAGATTCACCTCTTAGAAACCAATGTACTTAGAGAGCTAAAGTCTACAATTATTTGATTGAGTCGCTGAGTGGACGCTAGTGATTCATATGGTTGGGCATAGGGACTGCTCCTCACTTATCAAAAGTCTTATTTTCCCTTTAAAGAAAATATAAGAAAAAATCTATTCTAGCTTAGGGTATTTGAAAACAACTTTGTTATACCATTGTTCTACCTACTATTCTTGTGGTGTATTGTATGGGATCTTGCTTTATCAAATAAGTATTAGAAACAAATGGAAAATATTCATAAGCTTTTTTTATTCGATGAATTTAAAGTGAAGAGATGAACATAATATGATATTATACTTCTTGAAATAGAGATAATGTCATTAGAGGTTGAAATTATTTGTCAATTTATAGCCTACACTCATAATCTTTATATATTTTCATTAGGTAAATATTTCAAAACAGTGAGAATGAAAACCCATGATAAAGAATGGCTTTATAAGAGTGTTCTACGGCTTAATAAAGGGAATATTCAAGAATACATTCTCTATTCTGATCCTAACCAACTTCATAATTTAGTAGAATAAGTAATAGATCAAAACCTTTGAGAAAATATAGAAGAAAAAACATTTTTATTTACTATAATAAACTCATGTACACACAATTGTTTTATACAAACTAGAGATCATTGATAACATTTCCTTAACACCACATGATTTCTAGTATAAACTTTTGAGCTAGATTACATTTGTGTTTTGTGCTAGAGCTCACCTCAACAAAAAAGAAAATTCGTTAGAGTCAACGAATGCTTAAAACATGTAGCCATCTTTGTTCCAAGTAAATGATATATGATTGCATCCACTTGTGATAACTATTCTTGTAACCAAAAAATTCAAGATGGATCCCTTTGGCTCAAGGTAAATGATGCATGTGTATGTCATCTACTTATAGCAACTATTCACATAGTTTGATTCTCTACATGAATAGAATCCTTTACATAAATAGAACCAAGACTTATTCACTTGTTGTTACGCATCTCTTATGGATTTTCCCATCTTTATCCTCGTACATGTACACGTTAACATCATCGTCATCGTGTACCTCCTCGTGAACATGATTGCTAGATGGTCATCTCCAACTCGGCCGTTGTGCAAGTATATAGTGGAATGAAAGATAAACTCATGGAATTAGTTCAAATTCATAGACATCACCATGGCATTGGACAAAGAGAGAAGTTCAAGAACTTGGAATTCATGCATAACTTGTACTAGAAAAATTCAGTAGAGGGATAGAAGGAAGTAGGATTGCAGCTAAATATGAGATTACCGTAAAATCTATTATGTTATGGATTTTTCAAGTTTATGTCGATCAAACCTGGGATATTACTGGACACACCACTCTCAAATCTCTGCCACCTTTCGTACCACTACTCATCGAGTCCCGGGACGTTTCCAAAGCCAAAGTTTCCGCGTCCCCGCGGTCCAAAGTTACCACTTTACACTTTCCAGACATCAGAACCGCATTACCATTGCGTTGATGAAGGCTAACAACTTTGCAGACTGCACCCCATTTTTTGATGTGTTTACAAACAAGCCAGATTTCTTAATATGCGTTGCATTTCTAGAATTTTGTTTCAGAATCAAAACCGAACTAAAACCCAAAACATTACACTGTATTCCACTGCTGTACAATAGCAAAGTCACAGAGACAGAGGTAATCAGGGAACAAATCCGACATTTCTAGTGGTGACAGAAGGTTTCGTGTCAACAATCACGGATTCATGCGCGCCCAATTCAATGGCATGTCTGCTCGCTTCCATGAACCTCGCAACCGCATTCTTCACGTAACGTCTGGCGTCTCTGGCACGCATATTCCTGGCCGTCTCCAATGGAAACGTGCTCAGCAAATGATCTCCATTGAGAACCGCAGCAAGCTCCACCAGCTCACTCTGAAATTCTGTGACAGGCGCATCCTCATTTCCCCGCTCCGTCCCAGCAGGCTTCTGCGGTACCTCCGGCAGAACCTCTGCTCCATTTCAAACAAAAATTCATGGTCGAGAAAACAAATTGTGGAGGCATATAATTGTAGAAAGTAGCAAACAGAACGAAAATTTAAAGGGAATTGAATGAATACCCGGACAATCTGTTCGCGGCGAATCGCGGTGCATAAAGACATCATCGAAGGTGCCGGCCCAGGCGTCTCTGTTGGTTAGAAAGTCGGAACTCAGATTGAATATTTTCTTGAGCGTAGCAGGAATCGACGAGTGTTCATACTCCGAAGTCTCCGTGGGTCCCCGGGGCCCATGTACCACTGATTGTACGAAAGTAAGAACAATTATATGATTGTGATGAAATGTGGGATTAAGCCTACCCTCCTGGCAGGTGTACCAGATTCACCAAATTGGACCGACTTTGTAGGACCTCTTTCTGAGGTGTAATCTATGCTATAAATCCAAAGCAGTTATTTTGAAATGTCTACGTAGAACCTCAGGAAAGTAATAAGTAAATATGCAGGTTTTGACCGTTACGAGAACGCATGGAATAATTACCGACTTTAGAAAGACGTTTAAAGTTCTACCGTATTTAGTATTTACTCAAGTCACACATACGTCGTACACAGTACATACCTTTGCTATGGTGCTCAGAAGTCAGAATTAGGAAAATTTAAAGAATGTTACGCAAGGATTTATGACCCGGAACCTGGAAGACTATTTCATGGGTGCTTAAGCATGCAAAATTAAATCTACGATACCATCCAGTTTACTACTCTGACGCTAATTGTATCATACGAAAAGTACGACCACCTGCCATTATTATTTGCAATTAGTTTTGGATGGTATTTAATAATTCATTATACGTATTAAACTGAGTAATTAGTAATGAGAGGTTCAATGCTTATCCTACAAAAACAGGGTGTCCTGGGAATGTCAGTAGATCAAATGATACCGATAAGTTGGATGTATCAGTAATTGTCCACTGTTTCTTCAGTAGTAAAGAATGCAACATTATCTATAATACCAAGTCTAATGAACTAGCCTGATGTTAATTGTATGATATCAAAACTCTTAAGGCTCATCCTGCAAAGTTGTGTCTTGGGTAAACAAGCTTAAACCAAAACTCTCAATGATCCCATCAAGGTGAATGGACTTAGATCTCGTCAAGTATAAGGCTAACCTCAAGGCCAATATACTAGCAAAGCGTAAGTAAGTGAAAAGCTAACCTCTCAAAGCCCAACCTCTTTTCTAGTACTTATATTTAAGGTCATACTAAAATGAGTACCTTGAATGATAGCCCCAAACAATTCGTCAAGCCTTGGTCGGGACCAAAATAACTATAACTCTTAATTGTCTGCATCTACAACAAATCCAGTTGCAGAGATATATCGAATCCAAGGTCACACATGATTCGCCAAAGAAAAGTGCAGACGAAAAAACAATCATCCTTACTCGACCTTCACCGCTCACTACCTATAAAAGAACATTACAACAAATCCGATAAAAAAACAGAGTCGTTGGCCTGCCTTTCCTAACAAATAACGCACACATTACGAACACAGAACAGTTACAAAAACGTACCCAAAAAAAACCTAAAACAAGAATTTGTTAACCCTCCCACACGAGGTAGTGGACTACAGCTAGACGCAGAGGCAGCCAGCAAGTTACGCTCCTACCTGTAGCCTTATCGATCCAGGGCGAAACCATGATGCAGGGCACGCGGACGCCGAGCCGGTCGAACTTGAACGATTGCGGCGGCGAGCTCACGATGCCGTCCGGCGACGGCACGCCGCTCACCGGCGTCGCCACGTGGTCGAAGAACCCGCCGTGCTCGTCATACGTAATCACCAGCAAACTCCCGTTCCACTGCGGACTCGCCCTCAACTCCTCGTACACGTACTTCACCAGCCGCTGCCCGTTCGCCACGTCGTGCGACGGATGATCGTCGTTCGCCGGCGACCCGCCGGCGGCGTGGAAGTATCGCGGCTCGAGCACCGTCACCGCCGGCAGACCGCCGGAGCGGGCGTCCCGTCCGAATTCGTGGAAAGCGTGGAACTTGGACACGTATTTCAGTTGCCGGAGCTCCCGGAAAAGCAGCGTCGTCGGCACCGCCTCGTAGTAGATGCCGAACGGGACGCCGGACTCGTGCAGCGACTGGAAAACGGTCCTCTGCGGGAATCCCCGCGCCATCTGCCCACGGTCGTGGCTCACGGTGCCGTGCGACGTCGCCGAGTACGCGAACAGCCGGTTCGGCTGCGTCGGCCCCGGCAGCGACGAAAACCACCGGTCGAACACAGCGAACTCCTGCGCCAGCGCCGCGTACACCGGCAGCGCAGCCGGCGAGAACGCCCGCATGACCTCCTCCGACATGTTCGCCGAGATCCGCGCCGCGTTCTGCGCGAAGCCGTTCATGCGCGGAACGCCGGCGGTGTCCGCGTCCGCGGCACCGAAGATTTGCTCTTTGACGGCGTCGAAGGAGTGGCCCGGGTCCGGGTCCACGTACTCGGCGTCGGCGGTGACGGGGATGAGCGGCGAGGAGGGGTCGCCGGTGGAGAGCGGGTTGGACTCGTTGCCGGTGAGGCCGTTGATTCCGGGGTTGTGCGCCTTCATGAAGCCCAGCATGTGGTCGAAGGATCGATTCTCCATGATCAGAATTACGACCGTCTTTATTCTGCTGCTGCTGCTGCCGTCGTTGCCGTCCGCCAGCACCGTCAGCACCGCCATCAGCACCGCCACCGCGGCCGTCTTCGTTTTCTGCCGCCCCATCCGTCAGTGCCGGCAATGATCGGAATCAGGGAAGAACTAATTCGTGTTCATGTTTTTATTATGTTTGTTGTTCCGTGCTCGGTGCAATTCTTCGTCTGCTTCTGCTGCTGCAGCACTGAGGGTTATGAGATGGGAATTAAGAAATGATAGCGGTGGGGAGGAAAGTGTAGGTTTTTGAAACGCAGCTGCAGCAGTATGATTAAATTAGATGACTTTGTTTCTTTTTGTCGGCCACGGTTTTGCTGTTGGGCATCTTCTTTTCTCTGATATAACTCTTGGGAAAGTCGATCGTGGAACCGATACGTGTCCTAAAACGCAGGACGCAGACAGCGGTGGCACAGCTCTTGAGGAACTTTAATGGGGAACCGATACGTGTCCTAAAACATACGTAAGATCATGTAGAAAAGCAAAGTTTGGTTTGCAAACCAACGCTGTAATTAGAGCTTGTAATATTACATGCATAATGTATTTTTCGTTTTTACTGGCCTCGACGTACTTCTTTTTACACGTCCTCTGGGTAGGCTGGATTTCCGCCAGAAATGGCAGCGGTGATAAACACCTAAGATCCTGGTTCAAGAGTGTACACAAACATCAAAACACTATTAATAGTACTAACAGGTAGGAAAGGCCGAACGGCTTTGACGCAAGAGTGGTTTTCAGCCTCTCAGTTAATCTGAAGAGATCTTTTTTAATAACGTGAAAAAAAGAAGTCTTGCTTTTTCATCAGAAGTGTTTTTTTGACGTTTTCATTTTCAATAATAAGCTTTTTATAAATCAAAATTTTCTAATAAGTAGTCTAAATCACAAATAACAAAAAATCATAAATCCTGAGAAGAAATTAAGGAATAGCATAAGGAGTATCCCTTCATACACAATGAATGAAAGAAAATTAAATTTCCTCGAATTCTTCTTTCTCTTTTTATGAACTTGAAAATATTAAGATTCAACTTCAACTCAAATTTAAAGCTATGCATCCTTATAAACCACATCGTATCTATTCTTTCAAATGTAAAAAGGGACATCAAGCTCAAGCATATTCCAAAAAGTATCTCAAGTATCATTATTTATTATTCCTTCATAAATTGTATAAGTACAAGAATTCAAATACTTGTAAAATTTAAGAATTGAAGGATACTATTGCCAAGCTTGTCAAGCAAAAGAACAATTGATGAATTGTGCATTGGCTGTGTCAATGGGATCTTGACATAGGGTTTGCTTCGTCAATGGGAGCATTGAAAGTAAGTGGCAAAAGCTTAAGCTCTTTCCTAGGATAGTCATAGAAGAAGCTGAGAGTTGGTATAGATCATTGAAGCCAGATTCAATCCACCAATGGTCTACAATGCTTGAGCTTTACAATGAAAAATATCAAACCTATGATAGAGTGTCCAATCTAAGAAAAAAATCCAAGGATGAAAGCAAGGGAATCATGAATCCCTAGATGTGTCCTTGGAAAGATACTATTCTCTACTACATAGATGTCCAGGTCATGTGTTTTCTCAAAAGGAGTAGCTTCTCCACCTCATAGATGGGCTTCATAACCAAATGAGAAAGATCATTGGGATCTATGCCCAAGGCCAACTATCCAAATTGAGAACCCATCAAATACAAAGGCTAGTGGATAGGTGGTGAAAGAAGAAGGAGAGCTATGTAAAAGGGAGAGTATTGAGGAATATAACCAATATCTAACTTTTCAAATAAGAGAGGTCCATATGTATGATAAGAACCAAGAGGAAGCTCTCGATAAGGTGATTTCACAATAAACCTTGCCAATACAAAAGTCTATTGATGAGCTTGAAGCAAGGATAAATAAGATGTAGAAGTTAATGAATGACAAAGTTATAACTTACATGAAAACCATAGAGAGAGTTACACAAAATGAATCGAGTGATCAAAACAAGAGGAGAAAAAAGTACCAAGAAACAGGTAGGAATAGTTATCAGAAAAAAGGAAAAATGACTATAGTAGAAGAGGCTATAGACTCAAGTACAGAAGAGGATAATGGATGTGGCATCTGCCAATATGACCATCCAAAGGACCATTACCTACTTATGTTACATCTACATGAGTATGGGGCTTTTGCTTTGAATCCCAAGTTCATACAAAAGTAAATGCCTAGGAAAGTACCTTAAAAGGTAATTATAGACAATCCTACAACCAATTGTACTATTTCAATAGGACTTCTTATCAGCCTCAAAACTACTATAAACCGTAATGGAAAAACGCATAGTCGTGGGTGATGCCATCATCAAACTAGTGCTACCCTTACTACCAATTAGACTGCCATAGATATTATGTTTAGCAACATATTTTCCCAATTGGTTCTACTTCTTCTACATCAAATCACTACTACCACCCTCCTAAATATCATCAACCTATAGCATCTTATGTAAGATCACCATCTTGCACCTCTTATCCTTCGGCACATCCTCACTACTCTTATACTTCTCTCCATCATATGCCACCACCACCAATGTAGGAAGAATTGGCACCCTAGCCTTAGCACTAACATGCCACTTGTGTTGTGAACATACACAAAAATGATTATGTTAGTAGATCTTTGTAGAAATCTAGGAAACATCCCTTCTTTAGGATGGTTCCCACTCATGCAAATAATATGCATAGATCTACTAGCTCATCACAACCAACTCAAAGGCCAATCTAGTGCAACACCCTTCCTTGCCGAAACAATGTCTTCCAATCCTAGTAAGAGTCAACAATTGTCATCACCCTAACACAAAATGTAAAAGACAAACCTATCATTGAGGAGAGATATAATGAACTTGTGACCTTGATAGTTTTCAAACTTGGGAAGCATTAAATGGATAGACAAGGATGTGACTTTAATGGGATTTGATGCTCTTTGTACTTGCCTACCCTCTTGGATGCATGAGTGTTCTCATGGATTTCTCACCATTTTGCTGTCAACCAATAACAAGAAGCTAACTCTTTGCATGGTGTGGTTCCCATAAAAAAAATGCAAAAATTAAAAAAAAAACAAAGAAAGAAAACAATAATGGGAATTCAAAGCACATCCCTTACACAAAATAATGGGCTACAAGCACTAGTTATGGGACTACACAGACATGTTACCCATGGTTGATCGTCCCTTCTAACTAAGGCCCATCTCACTTCTTGCTCCTCTTTTTTTCTCTTTTTGGAATGGTGATTGATCTGTGAGGATATTCTTATGCTTTGGGGGGATGGTCAAGTCTAAGAGTGTTAATGCAAAGTCACTAGACATGGTTGGTCTTAATTCAAATTGGGAATGGTCATTATCAAGTCACTTTAACCATAGAATTCACAAGGGACTTCATGTGACCATGATTTGGGATCCCATTCCATTCTCTTTCTCATCTACCTATGCTTTCCTTAATTCACCTCACTATCTTTCCTCATGTTTGTTTCAAGTGTCTTAGTTTGATAAGGCCAAAGTTTCTTGGTAGTTTCTTTAGTAATTTGGTGTTTAACTACGGTAACCATTAATTGGCCATGGGGCTCATGGACTCCTTGGTCTGAGGATATACAAGGGCATTAAAGGTATGATCTTGCTATGGGAACAACCCACTCACATATCTCTTGGTTGGGTTGGTCAAGTTTAAAATCCCTTAGGTAGCTTAGCAATCAAACCTTTTGTATGCCCCATTGGTTGCATCTAATTGTGAACTCCTTCAATAATGTTCTCCACTAAAATCTCCTTTTGTGAATTATCTAGCCCTCTTCAAGCATTTCATCATGTTCATGACTTTGCTAGCTCTCCAAGAACTTCAATTTTATGTTCAAACTCTTTGTTTTCCCCCTATTTTTTCCATGTAGTAACAAGGGATGAAGCTTTTCATTATCTTCAGCAAAAACTTTAGGATGCTGAGTATGCAAAGGAGTTAGTGATCTTTAATCAACCCTTAGATGATGCAATAGTCTACAACATTTAGAAGGATCTATTAAAGGCCCATCAGGACAACACATTTTTGACTGTAGAACACTATCACCTGTAGAACATTAAGGCCCAAAAAGAGCAGATGAAGTAGTTCATCCAACAGCAGTAAGAGCAACTTACTAGGGTGAACACTGAATTGAGGAGGTTCGCAATAGAAAATCATAATCTCTCAATGGAGGAGGTTCATTCCTTGTACCAAAAGTTTGTAATTGAAATTACCACTTGGAAAAATGAGGTCCTTAAGTTTGAGAGGATGAAAAATCATTATAGGGACTAGGTTGGCTTACAGAAGGAAATTAACAAAAACGAAATTCAATTGGCAAAGGCAAAAGTCAGTGAGATCCTTCGACATCTTCATCAAGGAGGTGATGTGTGGTAGCCTATCTTTGATGGGTTGAACATGTACAACAAAGTGAAAATTTACCTCAAGGAGCTGTAGATCAAGGAGATGATAAAATACATGGAGCTCATCAATATTTTGATATGCAAACTTGACAATGTTGACTACCAGAAGGCCACAGTCAGAACTTGAGAAGCAAGTGGTCAGCTTGTACTTGTTGTATGAGGCTGAGTTCATGCATAACAAGATATTAAGCAAAAGCTAGAAATGAAAAATACTAAACTTGAAGTTTTCAAAGAGCATTTCACTGATCAAAGATCAACTATTAAGAGCTTGGCCCATAGGATGAATGACTACTTGGAGTTGTAGAATGCTGTTAAAGCATTTAACATTGAATGAAAATAATTTACAACCTAGTTTGTCAATGTGAAGGATCTATTTCTACCAATGCCCTATTTGTGTGATGTTCCATTGTTAACCCATATTGATGATGCCACATGGACCATGCACGATCCTCAAATTAAAGAGACAAAGATGAAATCATTGTTGAATGCTTTCTATCTTTCACCAGAAGTTGTAGTTGTAGCAAGATAGCCTCACCAACCATAGCTTCAATTGCAACAACCACCATGTGCACTGGAAGTAGGAGAAGGTCCACCAACACCTTAGAAGCCTCCACCGCTTAAGACTATTTGATCTTCTTCCTTGTCTTCAAGATTCTAGAGGGGTTTGGCTATCAATTTTTATCATTCTGTTCAATTTTATTATTATGAACATCAAATTTTGTAAAAGATTGTAAATCTATACACTTGGGAACTTAGCATCTATTTGTTTATCTAAATTAGTTTATTAGTTTATGTGTCAGTTAGTTAGTCAATAATCTCATACCTTCCCAATATTTTGTAAAGAACTTGTTCCTCCTTTTGTTTACTTAAGGATGAGTTTTCATTCAATTATGGGGGTATGATGAATCATGCATCAACCACATCAATGGGATCTCATTGATTTAGGGTTTGCTCCATGGATAGGATCCCATCAACATAGCACCCTTTCTTGGCTATAAATGTGCACACACCCACTACATTTATGGCATCCATTCATTAGTTGCTAGTAGAACTCTTGTATTTTCATTCTTCTAGAGTAAGAATATTTTCTAAGTGTATAGATCTTTATTTGAGCATTGATATACCTAACCACCTTAGTGTGAATAATAATTTAGATGAGCTTTATTGATCAAACCTTGTATCACTTTGATTAGCTTAATGTTTACTTTATGCATTTAATATTAATGCAATTTACTTCAATGTTTTTAAGTAATTAATTAATAGTGATTAACTAACATACATAAGTATGACCACTTTGAGCATACATTAACACTTGGTAATTCCAATAGCACCTAATGCTTGGTAACCCAATAGCATTGTAACATGTTCAAGATGTGTATAGAAAGTGGGAATGGATGGTTATGTTAGGATTAGTTAGTTATTAGAATAATTAAGCGTTGAATTACTTTATTTCCAACACATAGGAAAATTAATGAAAAACATTAAAATGATAAAAATAATATGCCTTAGTTACACTTAATCATACCTTTTCACTTCATAATTAAAACTGGGAAGACAACAATCACATCCATTATATTCACTACCTAGATCCAATGTACTTAGAGAGCTAATGTCTACAAAATTTGACTGGATCGCTTAGTAAACACTAGTGATTTGTATGGTTGGATGTAGGGATCACTTATTGCTCATCAATAGTAAAAAAAAATATGTTTAATAGAGTTTTCTTGAGAGAAAAATAGATAACGAAAATTGAGAAGCTATAAGTAACATTTAATAGGAAGGCCTTTATATAATAAAGACCAAGCAAACAACTTTACTTATAGTTGAACCCCAAGTTTCCATAAGTTCTTAAGCCTTTAAAAACAACTTTACTTATAGTTGAACCCCAAGTTTCCATAAGTTCTTAAGCCTTTAAATCTAATCATTCTCAATATTTTGAGTGTTTCATCTATAATTAAGAATTTGAAAAGGATCTCTCTCTATCAAACCATAATTTTCTTACAAAATTATTTATTTTTTTCAACCTTGCAAGGAGATCTCCATGAATTAGATGCTAAGTATCTAACTTGTGGTTGTAAATGGTCTTCGAATTAGTATAAGCTTTAATTCATTAATGATTATGAAATGAAGGGTCATGAACCTACTATCAAATATGGACTTTGCCTACCATCTATGAACTAGAAACAATAGGGGAAATAATAAAAAATGATGATTCTAAATAATAGAATTGATGATGTCTAAATGATGCAAATAAAAACTAAGTATAGAAATGAGCTACTAGTGATGTAAAATAAAATCTATATATGGGAAAATGAATAAAGCATAAAACTGATGAGAAATGAGAGACTTGATATGTAGAAATGGGCTTAGGATTCTCTTTCTAATAGTTAAATTTTCTTTATTAATGATAGTTGAAGTTTTCCTTCTATGGAAGGCCAAAACTACAAAGGGATGTTGAAAAACACATAAGAGAGAAATTATAATAGAAACTCAATTTGTGAGAAACATGATGGTTTTAGTAATGCAATTGAACCTTTGAGAGGTAATAATGGAAGTAGTAAAGCTTTACACATGGCCCAAAATCAATTTAGTATAAAAATAGTATTGTTTTGACTAATTGTCCAACAAGTGATGTTGGACCTAAAAAAAATTCTAACTCTAGAACTAGTGACACTGATGCTGAAAAATTATAACTTTGGATAGGTAATGTAGAGAAGGAAAAAGTGGTGTTGATGCTAACATCAACATTAGCATGTAAGTTTTTGTAAACTTAGATGCTACACTGAACCTGTGAATTGCCTAGAGAAGCTATGGGACATGTGAAAGATGTTGGGCAAGTAGATGCTTGTGTCCTATCTCTCAAAATTTGAAAATCTCTCTAGATCTTAAGATATTAGTACTAAATTTAAGTTTGATATAGTATTTATATTCTTGGGATTTTCAAATTCAACTTCAAAGTTAAGTGCAGTTGACTGAAGTTTGGCTTTAGAAACTAGAAGCCAAAGTGCATATTGATGACATTGATGAAAATTTGACTAAGAAAAGTGATGTCAATGCAGATTCTAGCATCATGAAATGGTGTTGACACATACATTGACATCACCAAGTGATGATGACACTATGTGTATATGTCTATGTCACCTACCCATAGAAAAAATTTAAGGTTACAAGGAAAACTTCTGATACATACTAAAAATTTTTTATACATCAGGTAATGCTAATGCTAACACTATGGGTGTGTGTTCATGTCACCTATCCATACTTTAAAAAGATTTTATATTAGAAGGAAAAATTATGATACATGCTAAAAAATTGAGTAAGGTAAGTAATGCTGACATTAAGACTAACGTTAGCTTTAACATCACTAGAGCATCACTTAGCCAAAACACCTCATTTTGAGCATCCAAACATTGTCAAAACTACTCAAAGTTATGTCCATTCTATTGGGAATAACTAGGAACCATCATTGAGAGCCTATAGTAGCCCAAAATATTGCTAAAGGTATTGTTTTTAAAGGTGTTTTTGTAAATGACATTGACTTTAGCTTCAACATTACTAGGTTACAAGGAAAACTTGTAATACATACTAAAAATTTCTATAAGTCAAGTAATTCTAATGCTAACACTGTGGGTATGTGTTCATGTCACATATTCATACTTTAAAAATATTTTATATTAGGAGGAAAAATTTTGATTCATGCTAAAAAATTGACTAAGGAAAGTAATGTTAACATTAATACTAATGTTAGCTTTAACATTACTAGAGAATCACTTAGCTGAAACACCTCATTTTGATCATCCAAACATTATTAAAACTACTCAAAGTGATGTTCATTCTTTTGGGAATAATACTAGTTTCATATGCCAGCTTCCCATCTATATCACAATACAAATTCAGAATAGCATGTCACTATCTTTAGTACACTTGAATGATGAAGTTGGATCCAACATTATTTCATGGGTTTTCATCAAGCATCTAGACCTTATAAAATAAGGCACATGCTCCACCTTTTATTGTACTTTAATGTTGTTTAGCAAAGCTAGAGTAGAGATTGTAGGCTTAATTTAATTACCTTTCTTTATAAGAAATTTTATCACTTGAAAAGCTATTTTGTAGTAATTAGGGATTTTTTAGGGATACATACTATCCTAGGAAGGTCTTAGTTAGCTTATCATAATGTAGTTTTCTCGCCTATACACTAAGAAATATACTTTTCATGTAAGGATATGGAAGTAATAATTCATGCTTGATGAAGCATCACTTGGTTGCGTTAATACAACCTATTGAATGCAGCTACTTCAACACAACTACTTTGAGGAAACTACTTCGAGGTAGTCACTTTGACATAGTTTCCTTAGCTTAGCTACTTTGACGCAACTACTTCAAGGCAACTACTTCGAGGCAACCACGTTGATGCAGCTACTTTGAAGTAGCCATGTTGATGTAGCCACATTGATGAGGTCCTGTTGATGTAAATGATGTGTTGATGAGGCCCCATTGACGTAAATGATGCATTGACAAGGCCCCATCAACGTAAATGATGCATTGACAAGGCCTTGTTGATGTAGTGTCTATTTTTGCCTATAAATACATGTGCTCCCCTATGTATTGGCATTATTTGGTTAATAAAGTAGTTGAAATCTTGTAGTTTTATTCCATAGTCTTAGAGAATAGTTAGTGAGTACCTACAGTGTGGATCTAAGTCTATTGTATGACATCTTATTCAAGTGGAAATGTACTTGGACACATTGCATGAATGAAAATAAGATCAAGATTGATTCTATTCATTGTAGCACTTTGACTTAGAGTAAATCCACTTTTAATGCAATTTATATTCCATGTACTTAGTTAATATTTACTCTTCCATTCATGTTAATGAATTGGAAGAATGATTGTAAACATGTATTCACTTGGTAATCCTAGTAGTGTTATTGCTTAGTTCACCCAATAGCATAGCGCTTGCTAATTCTAGTAGTGGATACATGGGTTTAAGATGTGTACAGTAAGTTGGGAATGGACACTCATCGCATGAGGCTAGTTTAGAATTTTCTTTCCATTGCTAATTATTTTAAATAATTGATTTCTTTATTATCATTAGGAGTAGCATAAGATAAAATAACATTAAGAATAATTTGCCTCACTTTGGACTAAACCATTCATGACAAATCTACCACTAGTTCAAGTGAGAAGATAGTGAACTATGATCAAGGCATAATGATCTAGATGCCACAACTAGTCCCATCCATAGAATTCAACTAGATCATGTGTGAATGCTTGCAATTTGTATGGTTGGATATAGGAGGTACCTCATCGCTCATCATTGGCATTGCTGGCAAGGATGGTGCTAGTTATCTAGATTAGTTATATCATACACGATTGCTATAAAGGCATTAACAATTTATCTTTCAAAAAATATTAAGTCACACACATCATTAAATAACAAAAATGTCTCTTTCACAAGGAGGAAATAATGCATTATATGAAGATAACATTCATTGGAGAACTAATGAAATATATACTGAAGAAAATTGGAGTGACCAACCTCATGCTAGGGTTTCATATGTTCATGACCATCCTAACTACACTCAAGGACTACATTCACCTAAGGTAGACAATCCTAGAGAAGATAAAGTAAGTCCTAGAGTAGGGGAGGCCTTAAGGCCTAAGACCTCCTCAAAACCTAGAAAAGATAAATGAAGGGACCATGGGGAACACTATAGAAGCCATGGTAACTCTCCCAATTTCTCATCTTTCTCTTCCTCTTCAACATCTAGTTTTGATGAAGATGAATGTAGGTATAGACATAGAGCTTCACTATGGGATTGAAATAAGGATAAAAATCAAACCCAAGGGTAAAATCAAAGTTATCAAAATGAACATAGATAAAATGATCACAATCAAACAAATAGGAATAGAAATTTTCATTACAACACGTCTAATGATAATGAAACCTTTTTGGCCATTAAGAGCATGATGTAGATCATAGAGGTATTTAAAATACCCCACAAGCATCGCAAGGAAAGTTGCATTAAAAGGCTTGATATGAATAACATCCATAAATTTATGGGAGGCTATAATTCTGATTCACAACATCATTTGCAAGCCTTCCATCATTTTACACAACATTGAAAGTGGATGGCAAAAGCTTAAGCTCTTTCTTGGGACACTAATAGACAAAGCCAAAGTGGTATAGATTGTTGAGACCAAAGTCAATCCATTGGTGGTCCACAATGTTGGAACTCTTCAATGAGAAATACCAAACCTATGCGAAGGTATCCAACCTAAGGAAACACCACCTCATGTCCCTTACACTTCTCCTCACCCTCAATATTCTCATCCTTCACCTCCTTCTACATTGCCACTAGTTGTGCCAGAAAGTTTTGTACCATAGCACCAACCCATGAACATTACTTATGTTGCTACTGTCAATAGTAATGGAGGTCCTTCACAACATCAAAAGCATCCTTTTCTTAGGCATGACCGTAAAAATAGACAACATGGTTTTGAAACCACTACATCCACCAACTTAGCACAAGTCCAACACTGTGATGCCTCTTCCCCCTTGAACTCAACACCTCTTGTTACCTTATCCAGGTCACCAATCAACACTCCAACAACCATGTGGCCCAATGACTACCACCACATAGGGAGACATATCGATCCTTGCATACCATCTTATGATCACAAGTGCCATAGTGGGTTGACTCCTTATCACATGACCACATCTTATAATCTGTCCCACTATGCCTACTTTAATCAAGTATGTGAACCAATTTGAGTACATTCCTACCACCATATCAAAAGACACCTAGTGGTTTGGATATGACTAGACCCCAATGTTACCAACATGCATGGATCCAAATTTTCCATTTATAAATTCTAGCCATGCCCAAAGATTTGGTCATGGGGGATACCCCCCATTCTAATAAGCAAAATTAGTAAATGTTTTTCCTTTTCTTTGATTTTACAATTTTTTATTTTCCAATTTTTTACTTTTCAAGTTGTTGTTTTATCTTTTTAGGGGTAATCTCATTGGTGAATAAAATACTTATGTGACTCGTCGATTGAGGTGTTCTATGCTATTAAGTCACAAGTGACTAATTATTTAGATAGTGAGCCTACAACATCCACCCAGCCATTCTATTAATAAGAGGTTCTACTCTGGGTATAATAATATTCTTGTCATCATTAAAACTTAAAGTAACTTTGTACTCATTATGCCCAGAGTGAAAAATGATAGACTAAGAGGGAATGGCTAGGGTGTGACATCAAGGGAACTTGTGAATTCTCTTTGGTGATAGTTGTTGGTGCTATCATACAACTTGGTTGTACTAAAATTCTTGTAGATCTAATGAAAAATGGAAGTAAGAGTAATAAAGGTACTCAATAAAGAAACTCAATACTGTTCTAGAGGGTTCCACTAGAAAGACATGCACCCATGTCTAAAGGTTGGTGGCTTCTCCAGATCATCATTGGAAATGACATAGTGCCAAAGCATCTAGGTGAAGAAAAAGAAAAGAAAGAAGAAAAAAGAGTAACAAAGAAAAGATTAAGAAAAATGTGCCATAGATAAATTCCAAATCACTCCTCCTTTGGAAAAAATTCCAAGTGATTGTATGCCTTACTATCATGGTGCGCTTATGGTTGTCCATCCTTGGATGAAACAATGATATGTCACTAATCATAGGCATGGACTTGGTTTGATTTTGGAGTGAAAGGCTAATGATACATTAATCACACCCCACAATCACGATTCATTGTGCCTAGGGTCAATTATCTCATGTCCCAATATCGACAGTCCCTTCTATGATTCATGTCACCCCACTATCCATATATTCCTAACTTGTGTGTTGTGTGGCATAGAACTCATACCTCATCATGGTGGTATTTAACATGTGTGTGTGTTTTGTTGTATTGGTATGGATTGCATTTAACCCTTCTAATGCTTGAGGACATTTTAAGGTGTGGTTATGTAAGGGCATGATAGGTAGGAACTTGCTTTGGGAAAGACCCACTTGCGTAACTTTTGTAATTTGCACTCATTGCACATCACCACATCATCTTATACCCTCTAAGTACTTCATTGCTAAAGTTATCCTTTCCTTTATCATCATTTTAATTCAAACATTCCTATGTACCACTACATGTCCTTTTTCCTCACCCTATTCATGAACTTCATTGTAAAATTTCACTTTGTTACACTTGTGGTGCCTTTAGGTCTACTTCATGTTACTCCAAATCCTTTAAATTTGCCTTAAATCCTTCATTTTTGGCCCTAGAAACTCAAAAATTTATCAATTTTGCCAAGTACCCTATTCTAGAATGGACGCAATATCGGATACCTAGTATCGAGTCTAATGCAATATTGGGTTCACACTACTGCGTACGTAATATTGCGTCTATAAAATCTATATATATGGATCCCCCTGCACATGTCAATGTCATTTTCCACTATTCATGCAAGGGGAGTTGTTGCAATTTTCTTCCATGAATTATCATGCTCTAAGAACCTATCATTCAAACATCAATATCTTGCTCATTAACACTCTGATTCTCATTTCGATCGAACTTGCTTAAACTGGGAGTGTTTAACTTACACATGGGGGATGGGTACAGTCCAAGTTGCATGTAGTTTTTTCAAAATTCATTATTGCCCAAAGGATATCATAGAGGGTCAGTGACCTTAATAAATTTTAAAAATGTATACCAAATTAATTTTCTTCCTTCACCCAGACCATGAAAATTATTTTTTGAAGTCACCTAATCAAATTGTGCCCACTATCAAAACTTTTAGGGGAATTTTCGTGAAAATTTCTAACTCTGAATCACACTAGGCAAGAAATGAATCTATTAAAAGTAAGGAGTAAGGTATAAATCAAATTTTATAAATGGCCTTACTAACAATTGGTCCCATGTGATTGTAGATGGCCCCTAAATGAGGACAACAAGGAGGACCCTCTCAGGGTGCATCCAGCTAACCAAGGAGAGGTAGAGGCTAAGCACCTCCTGAGGAACATGCAAAGTAGGAGGCACATTCATTTAGCATTCATCAAGAACCTCCTATCATTGCACAATCTAGGCATGCCGAAGGTGGAGAAGGCAAGGCACCTAAATAGGGGCAACATCTCACGTTGTCTTCAGAATGTGTTCAGGTAATTCAGGAAAGGTCCACATCAACAACAGTGATTGTGGAACTTAATTTTGGACCTTTTACTAAATTTTCCCCTGAGGTAGTCAAAGATCAACTTAAAAGGTCTCCACTATGGCCTGTTCTCTCTAGGAGTGACGATTGGTACTTGGGGGAGACATACTAATTTTGGTATAACAAGGAAGAAGGCACCACCATTGCTATTGGTGGGATTTTAGTCAATTTCTCTACCAAGGCCATTTTGAAAGTTTTGAATCTTCTAAATATAAAGCCTAAGGTTGCTCACCTATCCATTCATTTTGGTGCTAATGCACAAAAAATATGGTTAAAAAGGACATATGACAAGGAGAATAAAACATATGGAGAGCTCACACTTGAAGAGAGGATCTATTTTGAAATTGGCACATATCACATGTTCCAACAAAAGGACTAAATAATATTTCCACCTATGCAGCTAGAGGAAGTGCCATCTTGATGGGCAAGGTTGATGCCAACCTACCCCATCTATATCTCACAAAAATTTTAAGGTAGTTCGAAGAATGTAAAATAGGGAAGTTTGTATTGTCTTTTCCTTAGTTGATTAGGAAGGTGTGCCAGCATGCTAGAATTTTTTGGTACACCAATGAAATCCCTAGAAAGGCTCAAAATGCATCATTTTTTTTTGAATTACTAAAGCCACCTGCACTAAGGAAAGATGCTGGTGAGACATTGGAGCATGAGCAAGAGTAGATGGTGGGGCCCACTACACCTCAAACTGCAAGGCCTAGCCAACTTTCAAACACAAGGCCCAATCAAAAATAGGAAGTGGGGCCTAGCACATAGCCCATAGGCTAGCAAGACCAACCGCCACCACCACCATAGGACTATCAATGATTGATGAGCCATCTTTGGGCCATCGCCAAATCAGTCAGTTGGAGAATTCATGATGAGACAAATTTCTTTAAGATCATTGATGATGTCGTATTTCCCACAGTCTCAACTGATTGTGCATGAGATGAAGTTTCTATTCAAATAGGAGGAGGGGAATCACACTAGTCATAATAGATCTCTGGAAACACTACATCTTTTCAAGTGCAATTAGAAACTATTGAAGGCACCACAATAGTGGTAATGCAGCACTAGGATGCAGTGGGAGTAGCAGAAGTGGTCATAGACCACATCAAAGAATTGTTCAGTATTTCTTTTGTGCCATCACCAAATTTTACAGGAGCATGGGATGCTCAAACCTTGGCTGGTTCCTCAATGACTCTTGTAGATCATAAGGATGTTTTGGACCAGTTGCTGCAGATAGGACAAGTGATGATGTCCTTGTTCAACATCCCTCAAGATGTCACAAAAACATAGTAAGACCTCATCTCTACAAAAGGAAAGCTGTTCATGGTAGAGGTTAGGGCAGAACATGCAATGGAGGAGTTGAAAAGACTCCAAGAGAAGTTCGTCACCCTGCAAGCTACACAACGGGATCCATCAAAATTCATCCCTACAAACTAGCTAGTGTCCTTTCAGATGGAGTAGCTAAATAAATTGTTGGAAGAAAATAAAAGAGTGGTAAGGGAAAAAAAGAAGGCTGATTGGGATACTTCAAAGGCATAACCTCAAACGTATGCACATGACAAAGCACTCAAGGCCTTATAAGAAAAAAATAACTAGCTTGTTGCTGAAAATATTCAATTGACCATAATAGAAAAATAGAATAATGTTCTCAAGGAGAATTTTTAGCAAATTCAAGAATAATTAATAATGGTAAACCAAGACATGAACTACTTAGCTAGAGAAAACAAAACCCTCTCAATGAAGGAGGTATGCACAATTCATCAGAAGATAACCATTGAAATAAGTGCGTGGTAGAATGAGGCTACACGACATGAGAAACTAAAAGAGCATTTCAGAGATAAGGTGGGATGGAAAAGCAGATTATTGAGAAAGAAATCCATATGGCCAGAGCCTAGATCAGCACTCTTAGTGCCTAGAATTCTAATTAGTAGGCCATATTGGATACTTATGCTTTCACCCATTAAGTAGAACTAAAGAGCCGAGACCTGCAGATACAAGATCTCATTGAGTACATGGAGTTGGCAAACCTATGGTATGCCAACTTGGCCATGTTGATAGAAGGATGCTTGAGGATAGAATTAGAGAAATAGGTAGCAACCACCTATGCTAACTATGAAGCAGAATTTGTTGAACATAAGAAGACATTGCAGAGATTAAAGGTAGAAAATTCTGAATTAGAGGTGGTCAAGACTAGCTACCAAGGGCAAAAGGATGTTGCAAAAGATTTGGCTTGATGGCTCATAGATTACCAAGAATACAAAGATAAAGGTATAGCCTATGAAGAGGAAATAAAGTTGTTTGTGGCTTGGTACATTAAGGCTAATTAGATGTTTCCGCAACTGCCATGCCCATGGGAGGTGCTGACTCCATCAAATATTGGAGCATCAACATGGATGGCACAGGATCCTTGGACTGAAGAAGAAAAGATTCAAGTGATCTTCTAGAGACATCCATTTCAAAAACCTAGAGCATAAGATAAGGGAAAGAGGCCCATGGAGGAGCCACCACCACTAGGAACCACATGAATTCCAACAATTTTATCTTTTGCAATTCTATGTTTGTGTTCCAATTTTGTTTTGTTTAAATCCACACTACAACATGAAGTAATTCCTAGTTAGTGAATAATCCCAGACCTATCCATTGTGTAATCAAAGGAACTCATTATATTTTTGATTATTTGACTCAAGGATGAGTTGTTATTTAGTCATGGGGGTATGATGAATTATGGTTTGCCAAGATCCAATATCAGATCCTTAATATTGGATATGTGATATCGTAGCTTAGACAATGAAATCAAATACACGATATGGTGATTCCTATGTAGGCCTATAAATATAGCATTTAAGCACATAAGAAGGGAGTTAGTTGATAAGTATTAGGGTAGAGTCCTTTTATCATGTTTTAGTTAGTTTTCAGTTCCTTCATAGTGCATGCCCAAAGTATGATGCTTGTAATTGTATGAAACCTTTGTTCGAGTGTGATGTACTTGGACACACACACAATTGGCTATAAAGATCAAGATTACTCCATCCTTGCAACATTCACTTAGTTTTTAATTATTTAATTATTAATTGTTATTTATTATTTTCTTAGTTAATATTTATTTATTGTCATTTACTATTCTTGTTGTTAAATGCAAAATGAGTACGTCTTAATCAGAAACATTTAAGTGTAACTACTTGGAAACCCAATAGCGTATCTAGTAGTGCTTAAGTAATATGTGCTTGGTAAGCCCGGAAGTAGTACATGAAGTCCAAGATGCATATAGATGATTAAGGATGGATGCTCATCACACCTAGGCTAGTTTATATTTTTCTTCTTATTGCCTATTAGCTTAAATTAAGATTAACTTTCATTGTCCCTAGAAGTATCCTACTATTAGGAATCACATCATACACCTCATGCTAGATTAAACCATACGTGACAAAGAAAATACTAGTCTAGGTGGGAAGACAACGAACTACGATCAATGTATAACTATCTAGGTGTCACATCTAGTCCATCTATAGAGTTCAACTAGATTGTGTGTACACACTCATATTCATATGGTTAAGCATAGGGGTACCTCGCCACTCATCAGAAATGAATCTAAAGATGTAAACAAAAGAAACCTAAACCCTTGGATATGGCTCTAGATAGATACTATTGAATAAATTTCTAAGCTATGGTTTCTCTCAAGAAGAGAAACATTTTCACATCATAGATGGGCTTCATAGTCAAGTGAGAGAGACCCTTGGGATGTATGGTCAAGGTCAATTATATGAACTAGGAACCCATTAGATCCAAAAGCTAATTGAGTGTGTGGTAAAAGAAGAAGGAGAGCTATGTAGACAAGAGAATGTTGAGAAATATCACTAGGATCCAACTCTTCCAAAGAAGAGGATCCATATCTATGATGAGGAAAAAGAATTAGCTCTTGATGGAGTGATTTCACAACAAACCTTGTTAATACAAAATTTTATTGATGAGCTTGAAGAAAGGTTAGATAAGATGTCAAAATGGATAAATGAAAAAGTTACAACTTACATAGAAACCATAGAGGAGAGAGTAGCGTAAAACAAATCAAGTGATCACAAAAAAAGGAGGAAAAAGAACTAGAAGATAGGTAAGAACAATGATCAGTAAAAGTAGAAAATAGCTTTAGAAGAAGAGGCTATAGACTAAAAAATTGAGGAAGATGATGGATGTGACAACCACATATATGACCATCCAAGGACTATTTCCTAGTCATGTTAAATCTACATGAGTATTGGGCTTTTGCATTGGATCCCAAGTTCATACAAATGTAAATGCCCAAGAAATTACCTTTCTCATAACGTAATTATAGATAGTCCTACAACCAGCTGTACCATCCTAGTGGGACTTCTTACCAGCCTCAACACTATCTTCTAATGCAATGGAAAACCCCATAGTCATTGCAAAGGCCATCATCATACTAGCACTATCCTTACTATTAGCTAAACTTGTAAAAATATTATGTTCAACAATCTATTTCCTCAGCTAGTTATACTTCCTCTACTTCAAATTGCTACTACCACTCTCTCGAATATCATTGACCCACAACATCTTCTGAAGGATCACCACCTCACACCTATCATCCTTCTTTATATCCTCAATATGCTCATAATTTTCTCCATCATATGTCACCACCAACAACACAAGAAGGTTCAACTTCACCACATCAATGAGAGAATACCACTTGTGCTGCAAACATATACAAAAATGATAGTTCTAGTATATCTCCATCACAATCTCGAAAATGTCCTTTCTTTAGGATGGATCCCACACATAAGCATAACACTCGTGAACCTACTAACTTGTCCAAACTAGCACAATGCCAATCAAGTGCAACATACTTCCTTTCACAACCAATGTCCTCCAATCATATGCAAAGGCTAGCATCTATCATTACTTCAACACCTAACAAAAATGATAAACCTATCATTGTTGAGAGATAGGAGAATCCATGCATCACTACTAATAGTAAAGGATGCAAGAAATTCAAAATATTAACATATCCCATAACAAAGTTTAGAAGCAAGTGTGTGAGAAAAAACCAATCTACGTCAAAGCCAGTAAACTAGAAGGCACCCAATGGCTTGAAAATGAGCATATAAAATTGTTTCAAATATTCATGAAGGTAATCAATCTACTTATTAGTTCTAGACTTAAGAAAATGGAATAAATAGAGGAATTACATGCATATAACTTAGACTCTGATTATATACCAAAAAAGGATATTAAATATGGAGACCTGAGGATTAAAATAGAAAATCAAGAAGAATAAGCAAATACATTTGGATCCCCCAAAATGGAAATACCTTCAAGTTCAGATAAAGATATGTCTTTGAATGATCCAAATGAGACTATAACCAATGTTAGATGTGCTACCATGAAATTAATTAAATGAGTAATAGTGATAGATGGAAAACTAGTGGTGTATAACTAGGGGATTGTGTAGTCTATCTCCTAAATGTACGACCATTAGATTAGTTGTGGGGTAGATGCTCCATCTTGGTTCAAGAACTAATAAATGTTTTTCATATTTTTTGTTTTATAATTTTTTATTTTCCATTTCTTTATATTTTTCTTTTCTTTATATTTTTCTCTTTTCTTGAGTCATTCGCTTTATGTATAATGAATAAATTTCATGTTTTTAGAATAATATTTCCAAGTCATGATGTAGAAGTCAATGTTATGTGTTATGTTTTTGTGCTATTCTATTAAGATGATTAGGTAAGTAATTGTGTAAATTTGTGAGACCACCTCATCCATCCCTCTAGTTCTTTTAATAAAAGGTCTTTTTCATGGAAACAATTTGGTTATTTTTTCATGAGATTAAAATTAATCAATGATCATTGTACCTTGAAGAAAAAGGAAACGACCTAGTGGGAATGGTAAGGGTGTGAACTCAAGGGGATTTGTTGGGTTTCTTCTTGTCTTTCTTCATGTGTTTTATGACTCCTCTTAAAATTTATCATCACTCCATCGACCAATAATATGAAGCAAAAAGTATTTACATGGTGTGGTTCCCATAGAAGAAAAAACACATACATAAAAGAGAGAGAGAGAGAGAAAATAATAATGGGAATTCAAGGCACATACCTTAGACATAGTAATGGGCTAAAAGCACTAGTTATGGGGCTAGAAAGACACATTACCCATGCCTAAAGGCACCACTCTAACTAAGGTCCTCCCTTCCTTCTTCTCTTTTTGGAGTGATGATTATTATTTGAGGTGGTTGTGGACTCATGGTGCTTAGCAAGGAGTAACACATTAATGCAAGGTTACTGTTCATGGTATGGACTTGTTCTAAACTTGGATGGATAGATATGCTAATTATTTTAATCACACTTTTCACAAGAACCTATCATGGACATGGTTAAGTACCTTAAATCCCTATCTATGCAATCCCTTCTCATCCCATTATTCACCTCACTGTTGCATGCGATTATAAGCCTTTTGGTTTTATGTAGTATAGTATAACATCTAAACCATGGTAGTTGTGTGTTGTTTGGAATAAAGGCATGGTCTACATTTATAGAAGTGGTTATGCAAGGGCATTATGGTAGGAGCCTACTTTGGGGAGGATCCAATTGCATTACTTTTGTTGATCATGGCTTTGAACTAACTTTCACATCTTCTATAACATTAGTGATAGTTTTTCTGAATTTATGCATAATTTTGGGACTACTCATCCATTTCATTAACCTCTTCTACTTTTCTATCTCCATATCCATTAATATTTCTTGCACATCTTTTGAAGAAGACCTTTGGTTTCAATTATTCGAAAACTTATGTGCTTTTGGAGTTATGCTTATTAGTCATGGGGGCTAGGGATGTTCACTTTGAAATTTTTCTAACATCCTATTTTCAAACATCATGGTAACTAATAGTAATCGATCAGAATAATGTGAATAGTCTGATGATTTTAGTTACCTCAGCCTTGGGCATAGTATACTATCATCATCTTGTGCTAAAACAAAAACTAAGGAATCCAAAAAGGGTTAACTATTAAGGAAAATTTACCAAAACTAATGTTGATCCTTTGGTAACTATAGGTGATGCTATAAGAAATGTCTAAGGAAGAAGGTCTTTTACTAGGCATGAAAATGAAGCTAAGAGGGGGACAATGGAGGATATGCCCATGGATAAATCGAAGCACATACAAGATAGCATTTCAAGCATTACATGTTTTCTAGATCCATGGGATGATGAAAATAAAGTTTAGTTCATCCTTCAAGAATGTTCCACATAAATAGAGAAGCATTGACATAACAATTAAGGTTGGAAGTTTTCCATTGCTAGTGGCAACAAGAACAATCATCTTTAGCAGATTTTTGAAGATCTTTACAAATTTTGTAATCTTCAATGTTTGTCTAGTTTTTTAGTCATTATGTCATTTTGTAATGCATCCACTTGAATAAAATTTTATAATATTGCACTTAGAGTTAGTAAGTAGTTAGCATCAGTCAATAATCCCATCATTTCCAATTTTTTGTAAAGAAAGCTCAATCCTATCCTATTAACTCAAGAATAAGTTTTTATTTAGCTATGGGGGTATGATGAAGCATTATATGGTTGCATTGATGTAGCCTCTTCGACATAGCTACTTTGAGGTAATTACTTCAAGGCAGTTTCTTCAACATAGCTGCCTCAATGTAGCTACTTCAACACAGCTACTTCAAAGCAGCCACATTGATGCATCCATGTTGATGAGGCCCTATTGATGTGACCCCATCAACATAAATGATGTGTTGATGAGACATCGTTGATGCAGTGTCTAGTTTTTCCTATAAATATGCATGCTCCCACCATGTATTTGCATTCTGAAGTCAATAATGTAGCTAAACTCTTGTAGTTTTATTCCATAATCTTAGAGAATAGTTAGCGAGTATCTGTAGTGTGGATCTGAGTTAGTTGTATGACATCTTATTCGAGTGGCAATGTACCTGGACACATGTCATGAATGGGAATAACATCGAGATTGATTCTTATTCATTGTAGCACTTTGACTTAGTTTACATTTATTTTTAAGGAAATATATATTCCATGTACCTAGTTAATATTTATGTTTCCATGCATGTTAATGAATTGGTGGAATGAGCATGACTAGATTTGAGCATAAACCCGTATTTGCTTGGTAATCCTAGTAGTGTTATTGTTTGGTTCACCCAGTAGCATAGCACTTGGTAATGCTAGTAGTGGATATGTGGATTCAAGACATGTATGATAAGTTGGGAATGAACACTCATCACTTATAGGCTAGTTTAGACTTTACTTTTCATTATTAATTAGTTTAAATAATTGATTTCTTTATTATTATTAGGAGTAGCATAAGGTTGAAACAACATCAAGAATCATATGCCTCACTTTGGACTAAACCATACATGACAAAGCTACCATTAGTCTAAGTGGGAAGATAGTGAACTATGATCAAGACATAATGATCTAGATACCAAAACTAGTCCCATCCATGGAATTTGACTAGATCATGTGTGAATGCTCATGATTCATATGGTTGGATGCAGGGGGTACTTCTTCGCTTATCAATGTTGATCCTAAAGTTCCGACCATCTTCCATCTAGATGTGCTAGAGGAAAATACACTAAGCTCCCAACCTATTACCATGGAATAAATGTCATTGTTAGAAGAAATTGATGAACCCAATGTTAACATCCCATGGTTATCTAATTCTTATGAACTTATAGATCTAGGATTTAGTGAACTAGATGTTGTAGAACTTGTTAAAAACATTAAGGGTTCTATCCTTTCCAAAGCTAGGAAAATCGTCTTCAACATGTTCCCTACCTAAAAGTTGTATCATCCTTTCCTTGTGATCTTCATGATTTTAATCTATCTTCTAGTTTTTTCTTAATCAGCTATGTTTTCTCATTTTATTTACTTTACATTATTTTACCTTGTCTTATTTATTTTCCTTAATTTATGTCCTTGTTGTTGTTTTTAACATTATTTTTAGCTAAATATTTATTTCATCTCATTTTACACCTTAGCTATTAAAATTGAAAATTATAAAACATAAAAATATAAAACTTACAAAATCCAAAAAACTAGAAAAAGCATAAAAATAGAAAACTGAAAAAACATAAACATATAAAATAGAAAATCCATAAACAAAGCCATTTATCATTTCACCATAGTTCCTTGTACCATAGTTATTAATCTTCAAAATGGTTATACAAACATAAATGCATCATCTAAAAAATACATTAAGGTAAAAGACATAGTCAACATCCCAACATCTTCCTCCACTAGTCCCATAGGTACCACCTCTTCAATTCATGTGGTTCTCATCTTCTTCCTCTCCTACTACATTGTTCATTTAGCATTGTATCCCATATGCATCACTTCTTTAATTTTTGTTATTCTCATATCTCCTTCCTTTTTCTCTACATCATCATTCATAATTATTTCTTCATCCTCATGAGAATTTTATCCCTTAATCAATCCTAAACTTAACAACCATCATCTTGCCTATCCTTAATCCATTATTAGCCTAACCACCATCCTTATGAGTGCTTCATCTATGTCTAATTAGGGACATTCTAGCTAGGGGCATATTATTATCTACAATTGATATTTAGAATTATTAAAGAGCTGTGCAACATCACCATGATAAGTATGTTATGTGGATCATTCAACTTTGAGGAGGGGGTGTTGGTGGGGTATAAAAAAAATCCCACACATGAATTTATGTGGTTCCCCAACTTGGATACTCCATACTCAGATTGTAGATCACAAGCACACCTCTAGACTTTGTTGCTCTCAAAATGTGGTTGAAGAGACCATACCTTGTGCACTCATCAAGCCTCACTTCAAATTTTTGTACTACAACCCCAATCATTGAACCCTGCAAGGTCCTGTTAGGCTTGGAAATGTGGTTTCAAGGCTTCCAAAACCTTTACAATCTACCATAGCACCAACAACTCAATCCCACAAGATCCTGACAAGCTCAAGCACATCAAGCCCACATGGCAACAAGAACTAGAATTATAAGGAATAATTGCAACTCAATTAGCTAATCCTTTCATAGTTAGGTACAACACACCTTACAAAGCCAAAATGATTAGAAAATGAGGAGTAATAGAGAATTCAATGATTACAAATGATTGTATAATGAATATAACAATGCTTACACTTTTCCCAATGAACATCAAGTTTCTTATAGTTGTCATGTTGTTAAATCCTTCTCAAAAATCATGCAATAGCTAGATAATGGTCACTAATAGTCATGTGAGGCATCTTTGCTATGCTCAAGACATCTCTCTAAAATTTCCTTCAATTCTAGGAAGATGTCTTTGTTTCCTAAAAGATGTCTTCCTGAAGTCTCTATAATGGAAGATGTCTTTCTAGACTTGGTCTGCAATCTATAAAGATGTCACTACCTTGTGAGATATTTCTTGCTATTTCTAAAGACATATTTATTTGAGTTCTCTCCAAATCTACCAAGACATCTGCTACTTTTCAAAGATTCCTTTAGTCACTTTCCCTTGCATGATGAATGCTTCATTCCTTGTCCACAACCTTGATCTTTCATATGCTTTAATGACTTTCTCTTTGCTTGTAAAATATCAGGTCCTTGTCCACATTATTTGATTGTTCATTTGAAGACATGTGGGCAACATCCTCTTTCGATCTCTAGGATAGTTCATTCCTTGCTCTCTTTAGCTCATCTTGGTTTCCTATGTACATAGTCCTACAAACACAATAAGCATATAATCATACAAATAACTTTTGTCTCAAATTTACATAACATTTTGAGCACACCAAAACACACCAAAAGGTCCACAGTCTTCCCCTTTTTGGTGATGTTCAAAACTTAAGAAAGTAGATTAGTAATCATACAAATATAACCATACTAATCTCCTCCTTTTTGAATAGCAAAAAAAAAAAAAAAAAGATAAGGTGTACAACCTTGGGTAGAAAAGATAGAAACGAATAATAATATCCACATAGTATGGAGAGCCAAGTATAACTTGAAAACCTAAAATGAGATAGGAAGTATGTATTTATCAAGTCCATGAATAGGTGCCCCAAAATTGGAAAGAGCAGGACAAACCTTCCAAGTGAAATTCAATCTTAAAGTTGAAGCAAAGGCTTAAGAAACTTGTCTCTAAAAAAATAAGTCATTAATAGTGTAAGGTGCTGGAATTTAGAGAATCTTCATTTTTATACAACCTAGAAAATGAGCATATCTTCATGATGAGGTAAATATAGCCATACAACTTCACAATGGAAAACCATTGATGTCAAATGGATACATTCCTATAAAGTAATCATGTTATTCCTCAAAATGTAGTGAGGAATGTACTACATCCTCTAGTTAAGGTGTGATTGTGAAAATTGAGAACTGCTCTTTTGAAGTCAAAACAAGGAGCTAAAATTAATTCAATAATAACCATAAACATTCAATTTTAAAGGTCAAAGTAATGAGTGAAACATGCATACTCCAATGTTTGGTTAAGGAAATGCAACATCCAAAACCATTGATAAAAAATAAAACATGTTGATAAATATACATCCATACACTTCCTAAAATTCTCTCCTAATGTAGATATGATCACATAAAAATAGTTTGTTAATGAAAAATATCAAAGATTGAACATATAGAAATAGGTGTTTCATCAAGTATCATACAAATAGGAAAGTAAGAATATTACAAGTGTTGCGACACACATATCAAGAACCGATCCAAGATTTTCAACCAATATTTAAGCTTAAAGTGAAGTGTGAATGTTGAGGAGCAAGTATGGATCCTCATATTGGTAAATGAGCATATAGCAATCTACAACTTGAAACCAGCCATGCCAAATTTCCAAAATCTACATCTCAAAGAAAATTATTCAATGGATAACTCAAAACATGATTTACAACCATAATCATTTACAAATAATAGATGCTAATAAGAAACTAAGTATTTATATATCATTAAGTATCTTTTAAAGTCCTAATATACAACCATTAAATACCTCTTGAAGTTCTTTTCTTGTTCATTGTGAATTTTGGCTAAAGTCTCCATGGAGTCCCCTTACATTGATGGTCGCTAAGATGATTGAGATGTAGGTGTTCTTTAGAAATCTATATTTTCCAAAGATGTATTTTGGTTTATAATCTCAATTAAACCTTAAAAAAAAATAGAAAAGCTTACCTTTACCTACTAGTCATGCTGTTGAAAGATGATGGTATCTAAAGAGCTAAAGAATGTGTTTCCTCTTTTGAGGAATCTCCCTTGAATCAAACTTCCCCAATGTACAATGCATGACTTTATATTATAAATTCATTAGGGAAAGTTTCTTGATGCCCTTGATCCTATTTAATTCTCCATTCCCTTTTGATAGCCTTGGTCTTTTGGGTTAACTTCCAATCTTCTTTGTGATCCTACATAAAATCCTTTCATGGTGCACTTTGATAAAACCAAGGAGTCTTATGATATGTCCATGTACTCATATGATAAAACTTTATATTTCACTCCCATTTTTTATGCCCAATATTGTTACAATAATAACATCTAATTCTCCTATTGGAAAAATAACTAGATGGACCAAACCCTTGAGGAGGTTTTTGTTCGATAGAAGCTTCCCTTGATGTAGAGTCCTTGTTCCTTGATGGCTCCTTTAGATGAAATGAAGGTTCCTCTTCTTAGTGGAAGCATGCAAGTCCACTTTTGTCTTGTGGACTTCTTCCTTGTCCAAGAATCATTTGAAGAGACTATTTTCCTTTCATCATTCTTTCATTTGCCAACCTAATATTAGCAAGTTATTATTTCAACTGCTCACATGATTTGGTTATTGCTTTAGACTCAAAATTAAGGTCTGAGAATTATTTGTTAAGATCAAAAATAGTTATGTTTAAGTATGATATTTCCAGATCTTTAGACTTGACTTTTTTATTTAACTTAGTAAAAAAAATTTGAAAATTTAAAAGTTTTTTACATATAAATCAAACCTCTCATTGTCATTCAATTCATTATTTAATGAAACAACATCATTGAGAGCCATGCAAATGAGCTAAGTATTTTTTACATTACCCTCAACTTCTTCTTCACTTTGTTCCCCATCATTCTAATTTGTATAAAATTTTTTCTTCTTTCCTTCTTCAAGGGATTTGTTCTTGTATTGCATTTTGAGGCTACTAGGACATTTAAAGGCCACATGGCCTCTACCTCCACACATCCAACATTCTATAGAAGAAAAATCTAAATTAGATTTTGAAAAGTTCTTATCTCCTTTATTACCTTTAGGCTGATTGAATCTTTGTGGATATGCTCCTTTTTTTATCTACCAATTAGTTGTTGTAGCTTTCTAGTAAGAAAGATAGTCTCATATTTACTACCCTCTTCATGCTCATTGAGTTCTTTATCCTTTGAAGTAGTCTTTAAGGAAATGGACCTTTCTTGAATAGCTCCTTTACTTATGAGATTCATTTCATAAGTGATGAGAGCACTTTGAAGCTCTTCAAATTTTAAGGTTAAGAAGTCTTTGATTTCTTCCATCATTATGACCTTAGGCTTAAACTGTGGTTGTAGAGTTCTAATCATTTTGATGATGACATGCTTTTGGGAAAGTCTTTACCCATTTCTCTAATGGCTACAACAAGATCATTAGCTCTAGAAAAATAATCCTTTCTTTTTTCACCTTCTTGTTGTTTGAGTTTATCATATTCACTTTGCAAAACTAACAATTTCAATTGCTTAACAATAGAGCTTCCTTCATAAGTAGCTTCTACAGTTTGCCAAATTTCTTTGTCCATTTTACATCCTACTACCCTATTGAATTTAGATTTATTCAATGCACAATATAAACAATATTTTGCTTTGGAATCAACCATGAACTTATCCTTTTCCTCTTGAGACCATTTGTTGCAAGGCTTAATGATGTCAGTGGTGCTATCAATGGGTGGAGCATAGCCTTTCAATATTGATTACTAGACTTCAAACTCCATGGATTGAAAGAACATTTTCATTCAAGATTTCCAATAGGAAAAGTCAAATCTATTGAACATGGTATCTTTATGTAAAATGTCCCCTCCATTCTTCACTCTTAAAGTTGACAATGAAACAAAGAGTACTAGTTTCCGATACCACTTGTGGATCATTGAACTTAGCCTAAATTGAACCTTTATAAAAAAAGCACACATGAATTTATGTGGTTCCCTAACTTGGGTACTTTACACTCAGAGGATATATCACATGCATACCTTTGAACTTTGTTATTCTCAAAATGTGATTGAAGGGATCACACCCTGTATAGTCATCAACCCCCACTCTAGAGTGTTGTACCATAGCACCAATCACTCAACCCTACAAGGTTCCTTCAGGCTTGGAAATTTGGTTGCAAGACTTCCATAATCTTTACACTCTTGAGCTCTATAGAGTATTATAACATAACACAAACAACTCAATCTTGTAGGATCTCAACAAGCTCAAGCACTTCAACCCTACAAGGCAACAAGAACAAGAATTGGAAGGAATAATTGCAACTCAATTTGCTGATCCTTGCATAGTTAGGTATAACACACTTTGCAAAGCCAAAATTATTAGACAATGAGGGGTAATATAGAATTCAATGATTACAAATGATTGTACAATGAATGTAACAATTCTTACACTTTTTCCAATGCATATCAAGTCTTATTATTGCTATCATGTTGCTAAGTCCTCTTGAAACTTGTGCAATGGCTAGCTAACAATCATGGAAGATGTCTTTCCTAGACCTAAGATGTCTCTCTGAATTTACTTTCAATTCTAAAAAGATATCTTTGTTTCCTGAAAGAGATCTTTCTAAAGTCTCTATACTAGAAGACATCTTTTTCTAATGGAAGACATCTTTTTGAACTTGGTCTACAATATGTAAAGACATATCTACCTTGTGAAATATGTCTTTATCTAAGAAAGGCATCTTGCTATTTTTGAAGAAGTTTTCTTTTGAGTTCTCTTCAAATCTGCCAAGATGTCTACTGCTTTCCAAAGACGTCTTTCTTCACTTTTCCTTTCATGATGAATGCATCATTCCATATTCACAACTTTCATCTTTTGTATGCATTAATGATGTCCTCTTTACTTTTACAATATTAGGTCCTTCTCCATGTTCTTTGATAATTTATTTGAAAACATGTGGATGACCTCCTCTTTTGAGCTCTATGATAGTTCATTCCTTATCCTCTTTAGCCCATCTTAGTTTCTTGTATGTGTAGTCCTACTGATGAGTTGTTGTTGGTTATCTGTGTCGACGAGGCCTCATTGATGTAATCAACCACATCAACAAGACCTCGTCAATGAGTCCCTGTCAATGCATTTTTCCCTACATCGACAAGGCTTCATCTATGAAATGTTTTTCTATCACCTATAAATATGTGCCTACTAGTTGCATTTATGGCAATCTAGATTTTAGTAGCAGTGAAGCTCTTACATTTTTTTCATTCAAAAGTTAGAATTTTTTCCCTTGAGTGCTCGTAGTAGGAGTCATTGAGTGTACGAATATTTATTTGGGCATTGTTATACCTAAGCACAATAGTGTGTGCAGAAATAAAGATGATCTTTCTAATCAACCTTGCAACGCTTTGAATAGATTAGATATTTTATTTATGCATTTATTATTTCCAATTACTTATTAAGTGTTTTCAATTAATTATCAATTATTTTCTAGTTACTATGTTAGATAAGTAATTAATCTAGATAAATTACACACATAAGTATGATCACTTTGAGTGTAATACGTATTCACTTGGTAATCCCAATAACGTTATTGCTTGGTATGCCTAGTAGCATAGCGCTTGGTCACCTACTAGCAGATATGTGGGTTCAAGATGTGTATGGAGAGTGGAAACAAATACTTATGTTAGGATTAGTTAAATTATTAGTTAATTAATTAATTTAGATTAGTTAATCAAATTACTTTTATTTACATTTGACTTATAAAACATCAAAAATGATAAAAATCGAATGCCTCAGTTACACTTAACCATACCAATGAATGTCACAAGTATAATTCAAAAGACAATGATTAACCTTAAGGCTAGATTCACTTCCTAAATGGCTAGTGCACTAGAAACAATGAAGTCCATGAAATTCAACTAGATCATGCGTGAACACTTTGTGATTCGTATGGTTGGCCATAGTGGTACCTTGTCAGTCATCATTAACACCATTTTCAAGGACATTGTTTGTGGAATGTGTAGTATTTAGATTTAGTAAATACCATTAATATCATTGTATGAACTTAAAGGTCAATATCATTCCTGCTCTACATAAAAATTATAAAGGCTCATAGACAATTTTATTTTATCTTGCAAAATGTCTTCTTCTCACAAGCCTGAAGGTACCAAACCACCAATCCCATAAGAATGCAAAGTGGTATACACTCATCCATATGAGTTTGTGCCAAATTTCAGCTTCATCCTACATCTAGATCAATAGATGCAATGGCATGATATGGAGGGCAATGTCATCTTACCCCCGATAGATCTATGTTTGGGATGCTATTCAAAAACCTTATGAAGTTGGACATAGCAGATCTTCATGAAGAGTATGTTGTGGATGGATATAAAACTTTGAACTATTATTCCACTAAAACACAATGTAAAAGAGATAAATGTTAGGAGAAACTCCATGAAGCTACAAAGGGAAAACATTACACTAAGTCTTTGTTCCTACTAGATTAGGAAGACAATGAGGATCCTCCCTTGGAAGGTTCTTAACATAAAGATTCTCCACCCCTTGCTAATAATGGTGAGGATGTGAACCTAATCCTATAATTCATTATTCATAAACTGGGATCAAGAAAGAGTGATAGTAAAGGTAGGGACTTGGGTGCACATCATAATAAGGGATACAACAATGGTGATCATAAAAAGCATAAAAGTGGTGGAGGACACTATGGTGGTCATGGAAGTCCATCTTACTCTTCATCCTATTAATCTAATTCCAAACATTCCTCTTCATCTAAAGGTTCTCATGGAAGCCACCATCGAAATAATTGTGATCAACAAAATAACAATGACCATGAAGGCCATCAAAACTAAAGGGGTGGCCAAAGCCATTATTGGCATCATCAACACAATGATGATGATGAATCTTTATTGGTGACTCAAAGTATGCTCAACATTATCAAGGTAGTGAAAATTCTAACTAGGCATATAAAGGGTAGTTGGATCAAGTTTCTAGACATGAATAATATTCCAAGATTGAGGGGGAATACAATTATGATCCACGGACACATCTACAAGCTTTTCAAGATGCCTGTGCCTTACAGAACATAGAGAATGAGTGGCAAAAACTCAAGATTTTCCCAAGGACACTCATTATGAAAGTTGAAAGCTGGTATTGGTACTTAGAACCAGAATCTATCTAAAGATGGAGTAGCATGTTAGAACTATTCAATGAAAAATATCAAATGTAGTCCAGAGTGTCTAATCTAAGAAGGGAAATCCAAGGTTGAAAACAAAGAGCACATGAACCCTTGGATGCCACCATGGATTGATACTATTCACTCCTACACTAATGCCTTGACCATGGTTACTCTTAGAGGGAACAACTTTTCCACATCATAGATGGGCTTAGAGGTAAAATAAGAAGAACCCTTGGGGTGTATGCCTAAGGAAGATTGTCTGAAATGAGAGCTCATCAGATCCAAAGGCTAATTAAGTAGGTAGTAAAAGAAGAAGGTGAGTTAGAAAAGAGGAAAAGTGCTAAAGAATATATTAGGGACCCATCCATAAGAAAATGAGAGGTCTTATTTTGTAACAAGAAGGAATCACCACTTAATGAAGTGATGAATAGAAAGACCTTATCCATCCAAAAATCTATTTTTGACATTTCAGCCAAGGTTAAAAAGTTATGGGACACTTTGAATGAAAATTTTCAAAAAACTTTGAAGATTGCTAAAGAATCCAAAGGGAAAAATAGTAATCATGATCACAAGAGACAAAAAGAAGCTAAACGTGCCTACCAAAGATGTAAGGATAAAGCTGCTATAGTAGAAGAAGTTATGAAGTCTAACCTTGATGATGCAACTGAATGTGACATATGCCAATACAAACATCCAAAGGGATGTTGCCCTATGGTGTCACACTTACAAGAGTCTGGAGTGTATGCCTTGAATCTGCACTTAGCATATAGGCAAGCTCCAAGATGATTGCCTTACCCTCATGACAGTCTAAGATAGTTCCACTAGCAACAAAAAGCTTACTACCAAAGTGGAACTCCTCCACAACCATATGAAAAATACCGATAGTGGTATTAATAATCATGGGAAATGTCACTAACAAGGCAATAGTACCCTTATAGGCAACCAGATCCATATGGGTACTATGTTCAATAGCCTATCTCCCTTAGAAGTTCAGTAAGTCATGCATCATTCCAGCATCAGTATTACTCTCCAGAGTACCACCAAACACATTTACCATCTACTCAAGGGGAAAATCCATATCTGTATTGTTATCATCCTCCACATCCCTCTACATCTACACCTCCACCTTTAACCCAATTACCACCTACTCCATCTATGTAGGGTGAAATTCCTTCATAGCCATAACAATGAAATGCTACAAGGGTTGTACACTAACAACTAGTTTTTCAACCAAGTGGTCTAGATAATTGATAAATAAAACAACCCTTCTTCCAACCTAGTAGCCCTCTTTAGCCCTCACAACCTACTTTGGCTGAAACACCATAAAATTTTGGGTCTTGGCATCTTGATTGCAAATTTGGCTAAGTGTCAAAATGATGACACTTTGCCCAAATTTTTTTGGATGTTGAGTGTAGTCAGCTCTAACTACCAGATTTGCAAAATTTTTCTAAGTGTCAGAATGATGGAACTTTCTACAAATTTGTCTAAGTGTCAAAACTTAGCAAATTTCTCCAAGTGTTGGTGCTATCCTCCCTAGCATAGCTAGTGTAGCATGCATGAAGGCATGTTTTGCAAAATTTTGTAAGTGTTAACAACATCCAAAAAAAATTTTCTAAGCGTTGTGCTACACCTAGCAATGTAGCTATTACACTTGGCACTGTAGTTGCTATGCTCTAGAGCATGGCAAGCATAGCCAACATAGAAATGCCCACTTTTGTAGAATTTTTTAAGTGTTGTGCTATGCTCCCATTGCCCCTGCTATGCTCCAAAGCATAGCTAGTATAGAATACTTTTCAATGATAAGTTTTGCCTATGTGTCAAGCTAGAATCTATCAAGCTAGCTCAGCATGGAAGAGGCATTTGACACATTTTCTAACTCTTGAGGCTACCCCTCTTGGTATGCTTCAGAGCATAGCTAGCATAGTAAGAATCAGGATCATAGTCTTCACAAGATTCTTTTAAGTGTCCATGCTACACCTTGTCCTTAGGGAGTGTCCCATGTCTTACATGTAACATGGAATAAGCATGACAACTAGCATCCCATGTCTCACATGTAACATGGGATGAGTGTAGTGACTAGAGTTAGAAAACTTTTAAACTTCTTTCTGTCACCTCTGGACTTAGAAATTTTTTTGAATTTTTCTTATGGTCCCACCTACTACATTACCACATGGCACCTTATCTACCTTTTTGGCTAACCCTATCCCTATAAATACCCCTGTGCCCCAATGTTTTAGGGGGTTGGCTTTCATTTTTCACTAGTCGGGTAGTTGGCATCTTCATTTGGCATTTGGCATTTTGGCATCTTGGGACTTAGCTTTGTGGGTGAATGAGACCTAGAGCACACTACACTAGTAGAGACGTAGAGTTGCAAATCATGGTCCACTATAGCCCTATTGTAGCCCTATAGAACATCATATGGTACACCGCAACCGCCAACCTAGTAGACACAGTTCATCACGACAAGCACCAAACTTCATGGCCCGACACCACGAAGACTGTGACTATGCTCCCACTATGCCTGTTATACATTGTGTACCTTTTGAAACCCTTTTGGAATTAACTACACTCTCATTTGGGGTGGTGTTCAATTTCTCTCTCCTATTTCTAAGCATTTTATTATATTTTTCTTGCATCTTTTCACATTTTTTTACGCGTTGTCACATTGTACTATGCTCGGGTGGTAGTCTTTGTTGGTTGACACTCTTGTTTTAGTTAAAAACGTTAGCTATGCTCACCCCCATTTTGCGGCTATGCTCTACGCTTAGCACTATGAAGCACCAGTTTGATACTTAGCACCATTTCGTATTGTTTGCACTTGGATTTTAGCTAACCACGCCACCCCCTAGATGTACCCACTACCCTGGTTGCAACTAGAAAAGTTCCTATTCGATTGACAAGACTATTTAGGGTGCTCTACCTCTAGTTCTAGCAAGGCTCTCACATAGAGGTGGGGTTAAGGCTATGCATTTGTTGACCCCTCGATGCTTCCAATCACTGACATTTTCAATCATTACAGTTTTTGGTGCTAGAAGTAGGGCCTTGTCATTTCCTTCTACATTTTTTAATTAGCATTTAACCAAAAATCTAGATGCTCTAGAGAGTGTAACAAGTTCTTAGAGCATAGCAAGCTCCAGCATAGTGAGCATAGCACCAGAGTTAGCCATTTTCAGTAGCTTTCATACTTAACATTTTTTTTTGCATTTGCATACTTAGCCAAATTTTCTACAGTTTTACACTTAGTCAATTTTTTGCAATTTCCATACTTAGCCATTTTTTTTACATTTTTACACTTAGCCATTTTTCTACATTTTTATACTTAGCCATTTTTCTACTACTAGCAGACTTAGTAATTTTTCTACAGTTTTCAAAGTTAGCCATTTTTTGCAAACAACTCTCACAACCCAGTCTATGAACATGAATCTAGATCAACCTTCCATGTTGGTGTCTAACATGTTTGATACCACAATCCACCCAAAGCATGTTGCACTAATCCATGAACAATACAATTTTGTTTGTGCCAAAATCCAAGCAAGATTACTAATAGATTGCCTTGATTTGGAGGCAAAATAGGATTATGAACAAGTCCATTAGGATATATAGGAGTACAACCCCTCCTTGTTCGACATAATCCCATGCATGGAGTCCTACCACCAACTATTTTCCCAACTCATTTGTGCAAACAAGCATGATGCAAGGACAACCTATGAGGAAGCCTCATGGGGGGAATAAGATGAGTTTGAGGCCTACTCTAAATGTGAGAGCCCCCTCTACCTCATCCTCCAACAACCACTCCGTAGTACAGCCCCTCCTCAATTCGGTCCATCCATCCTCTTCGAGATGGTAATCATGCTAATTTAACCTTCCTTGCAAGCTACCATCATAGTTGCCCAATCCTATGCTCACATAGGGATGACCTCCTAGCCCCAGATGATTAAAACATCCCACATCTTGCTTGTCTCATCGACGTCCATGGCATCCATCCAACCCACTCATGTGTGGCCAACCTCAGTCACAACATCCATCCCTTAGCTAACACATCAGCAAAATCCATTTGCTATTATGTTAAACTAGTAACAACCATTTGCTACGATGTTAAACTAGCAAACTCCACAATCAATAATCCAACCCTACACTATATAACCATTGCAAGCCTAGCCAATGCAATCGGTTAGCACATTTCCAAGCTTGGAGTAGTCATTCTAGTTGATCCAGAACTTGATGGAGGAGATTAACCAACTTAAGGCTACCTCCTTTGACATTGTCAATGTGATAAACTTCTACCAAGACGATCCCATAAGTCCTACAATATGACCTCTAAGTCTTCCAACTAGGGTCCTACTACCTCAACACACCAAGTACAATGGTGAAGGGCATCCCAATGCACACTTGGTCACATTTCAATTAGAGTGCCTAGTCCTTCAAGCCTAGCCACATGCCATCATGCACATGTTTCACATATCACTCACTAGTAAGGGCTTAGACTAGTATTGTGCACTACCCAAGGCCTCAATATCTTCTTTGGAGGATCTCATAAGCAAATTCATGACATGATTTAGGTACAACCTAAAGCCTAAAGTAATCTTCGACTAGCTCATGTAGGTAAAGCAGGGGCCCCTAGAGCTTGTGCCAAAATTCCTTCAACACTGGGGCATTGCATTGAGAAAAATGTATGAACCCCTAGTAGAGATGCACCTGCTAGTCATCTTCAAGGGTGCAGTGAGAACTTTATCAAGTCCAAACTATATTACCAAGCCCTAAAGTCTCTTAGCCAAGCCTTTGCGAAAACGAAAGGCATAAATGAGGTAGCCCAAGCTAGTACTGACCTAGCCTACATGGCCTATAGAAACCAACATATGTACAAGAAAAACAAAATAGTGGAAATAGTCACCATAAGTGAAAAAGTAACTAACCGGGGCCCAATGGACATGTAGTCCAAGGCCCTAGCTCATAAAGTTATCAACTCTAGCACCAACTCACCTACATTAGTAGGGGCTACCCCAAGGTCCAACTGTGAGTTCAAGGATCACTTAAAGTATACACCACTACCAATGGAACCCTCTAAACTATTGGAGAAATTCCTAAAAACTAGGCAAATCCAACATAAATGAGTATCAAAAATTACCTACCAACAACACAATAGGTACTACAAACTACTAGGGAACCCTACATCAATAGTACCAAATGATCCCTTAGTCCCACAACATTTCCAAATGGACCAATACTATTATTACCACCAACTATCTGGTCATAGTATGGACAATTGTCCTGCTTTGTAGGATGACCTACAAAGAAAGATAGAATAGGGCCAATTGGTGCTCAATGCAGTGAGCCAATCCAACGTAGATGATGCCACCTACATCATAAACTCCATTAGCATAGGTGGCAACTCCAAACCTTTTGTGATCTACATGCCTCCTAACAAGGTAAGGATCCCCTTGGCCTCCACAAGCAAGAGGCCTCCCTTTGTTATCAAAGTGCCACCTAAGGCACCCACAACACCCTTTATGGTTAAGATCCCACAACAATTATCTGCTAAGAGGTTAAATTGGCATGATGCAGTAGCAACAACCACTAAGAAATATTTCATCATCAAGGTGTCACAATGAGTCGGCCCCACAATAACTCCTAAATCACCGATTATCATAAAGATGCCACAACATGGTGGTCCCTCACCTACTTGAATTTTAATAGTGGGCAATGTCATGGTCCCTTCACCTTTAGGGGATGACCCCACTAGCAACCTAATTAGGCCTACCAAATGGTAATGTAAGAGGACAAATGTTCATTGCACAACCCCCATGGATGAAGCAAAGGCCATAACGAACAAGCAAGGGCCCTAATCCCAAGAAGGCCAAGAAATCCAAACCTAAGTTTCCTCCATGAGAGATTGGTCTCTTAAGCCACATGGAGGAAGTCAAGGCCAACACAATGGTCAATGATAAGGACTTTGTAGCTTCACTCACCTAGGTAAAAAAAATACTCAAGTAAAAGAACACAATGTTGAGCTTGTACGACCTAGTCATGACCTCATCTGCTCACCACCAAGCATTGGCTTTGATGTTTTCCTTCATTACTATTATGGAGGACATCCCTATAGATGAGGCATCCATCTGTGCAATGATGTTGCCCCCTACACCACAGGAATCAGGTTCAACATCCCTAGCATTTCACAATGATGTAGACAAGGTCAACTCCGAACAAGGGGAGGTTACTATAGCTCAATTGTCAATTAGCATACATGTTGGGTAGTGCACCATCTATAGAGTACATGTTGATGATGGTGCAACAACAAACATAATCCTATACTCCATCATTGACAAGTTAGGCCTAGCTGATGAAATCAGGCCAACCAAAACCACATGTCTAAAATCCTTCAATGGATCACACATCACTATCAGAGGTATAAATAACTTAGCCTTCATGGCAGGAGAGTAATTCCCCACTAGCACAGGTTTCACTATCATAGAGGAGATGCTAAGCTTCAACCTGATCTTGGGCAAGCCATGGCTAGCCCAACTATAGGTCATTTCCTTTCCCATACACCAATAATTCCACCTTCCATATGAAGGTGGTCAAGTTATCATCCATGGTGATAATGCCTCCTCTCTAGGTATCCACAACATAGTCATGGAGCAAGTGTCAGAGGTGGAGTTTCTTGGTGATGCACCTATGGCAACCAATGCAGCACTTAAGGCTAACATACCCAAATGAGTGTTTGAAGCCAACAGCCTCCCAGAGGATCCTACGCCTTGTGCGCCCCCTAATCCACAACTAGTTAGGAAGCAACTATGTGACTAATACTTTCCCTTGATCAAAAACATGCTAATCACCTACCAACCCTTTGCCTCCACTTACCATGCATTTCTGACTTTCATTTGTATCGCACTAGCCTCTGCATTTACATTTTTCTACTTGCTTAGATCACACATTTCATTTTGTTCACACATTTTTTACTTTTTTTACACATCCATCTACTTAGCTTATGTATTGCATTTGAAAAATATCAAAAACACATAAAAAAACATAAAACTATAAAAACAAATGGCTTGAAAAGTCCTTAAACTATCCCATAGCCTAGAATGACATAAAACTATCACTTTTTGAATTGCTTTCCTTTCATTTGTGCATTTTAACTCTATTTATGATAGGCACCCCTGGATGTTGTTTTTCTAGTTGATTTTTGTAGGATCTTGTAGGAACACAACATGACTACGCATGTACAATTACACTTCACACAAGCAAGGTTAGCACACATCCACCATGATGCAAAAAACTAGCACAGACAGTCCACTATGACTATAAACTAGCACAGATCATACTTGGATCATGATGTTAAACTGACATGACTTCCACCATCCTCTACGATGTTAAACTAGCACCTAGCAGTCTACTAGGACTATAAAGTAGCACATCACAGTCTGGTAGGATCTTAAACTAGGTTCACAGTCTACTAGGACTTTAAACTAGCATATTGCTAATCTATTGGAGCACCTACCATTGATGAAATCCTTGGGACACTCACAACATCCTTTCCTCCCATCATTCAGCTGATCTTTTAGAGCACCTGCCATTAGTGAAATCTTTGGAGGACTCACAAAATCATCACCCTAGCACTTTCATTGGCTTCCTGAGCACTTGCAACTAGCACAACATTTGACACATTCATAGCATCTTCACATATAGCACTTGTAGCATCTTCACATCTGGTATTTTCACTTTCATTTCAAATTTTGTGGTTTTCTTATATTCTTGGAGTTGTGTTTGTAGGATGAAGCCTTGGAGGTGGTTGTAAAAAGATGCATCTCATTGTAGTGACAAGTTTCCACATCGTTCTGATGTGCATGATTGGACTAGTTAAGCCACTTAAGAGTGCACATTCCCCACATCCCATTACAACCTATGGACATCCACTCCTTCATACCAATATCCTCTCATCCCTTGCATACACATGATTTCACATCCCTTTGATGCATATGCATTGTGATGTATATGGCATTCTCCTCAAAACAACCGTAGAACCCATGGTGGACATAATGCAACTCATCCCATGGGGAGCCTCTGTTGGCTAGTCAAAGCCTAAGGAGATGTAATGTAACTCATCCTAGGAAGGAAACACTTGTCCTACAGATGTGATGTAGTTTCATCAAAACAAGGTCAATCTACTCAATGGCCCACACCTTGCAACTAGTAATCAGTAGTAAGCTGAATCCAACGAGGGTTCGCCTTGTAGCAAAGTAAAGAAGAAAATGAAAAAAAGAAAAAAAAAGAAAAAGCAAAACATGAAAATAAAAAGAAGAAGAAGAATGAGAAAAAGCACATTCTCAAGCAAATTGACAACACTGTAACTTTGCAACCAGCCTAGCCTTGGATTGACTTTGACTCTCTCATGAGCATTCCAACAAGAGGTCAACATTTCAGGGGCAAGCCATTTCATGCCATGATCACTGATAGCTGTGCTGAATTTGCATCTTGCATCAGGATACACTATTTTCATTTTATTTCCTTTGCTTGCATTTCATCTCCCTAGCACATTGCCTACATACCATGCCCCAACATACCCTTATCCATAACACTATTGAACATGGTCAAATGACAACTGATCAAGCATTGATGAGAAATGTTGATGCCATGTTTGCTGTGATGTTTTGCAATTCTTTTTTAATGTCTCTTGGGCCACTCCTCTAGATGTTAACAAAGAGGGACCATTAAAACACCACAAAATTTTAGGACTAGGCATCTCAACTACAAATTTGACTAACTATCAAAATGGTGGCACTTTGCCCAAATTTTTCTAAGTGTTGAGTGTAGTCAGCTCCAACTGCCAGATTTGAAAAATTTTTGTAAGTGTTAGAATGATGACACTTTTTACAAATTTATCTAAGTGTCAAAACTTAACATATTTTTCTAAGTGTTGGTGCTACGCTCCCTGGTGTAGCATGCATGAAGGCTTATTTTGCAAAATTTTCTAAGTGTTAACAACAACTATAGAAATTTTTCTAAGTATTATGCTATGCTTGGCATTGTAGCTGTTATGCTCGACATTGTAATTGTTATGCTTGGCATTGTAGCTGCTATGCTCTAGAGCATGGCAAGCATAGCCAACACACAAATGACCAATTTTGGAAAATTTTCTAAGTGTTGTGGGACACTCCCATTGCCCCTACCACATGGCACCCGATTTGCATTTTGGGCTAACCCTAGCCCTATAAATACCCCTCTGCCCCAATTTTTTAGGGGGTTGGTTTCCATTTTTTACTAGTTGGGCAGTTGGCATCTTCATTTGGCATTTGGAATTTTGGCATCTTAGCACTTAGCTCTATGGGAAAACAAGACCCACAGCACATCACACTAGGAAAAAGGTAGAGTTGCACATCATAGCCCACTGCATCCCCATTGTAGCCCTATAGAAGACTGCACAGTACACCATGGTAGCCAACCTGGCAAGCATAGTTAATCATGGTAAGCACTAGACTTCACGACTTGACACTACTGAGCCTGTTGTACACTGTGTACCTTTTGACACCCTTTTTGAATTAACTATGCTCTCATTTGGGCCAGTGTTCCATTTCTCTCTCCTATTTCTAAGAATTTTATTGCATTTTTCTTGCATCTTTTCACATTTTTTCATGCAACATCATGTTGTACTACGCTCGGGTGGTAGTCTCTATGGGTTGACATTCTCATTTTAGTTAAAACCCTTAGCTATGCTCACCTTCTTTTTGTGGCTATGCTCTACACTTAGCACCGTGAAGCACCAGTTTGACACTTAGCATCATTTTGCATTATTTGCACTTGGATTTCAACTAACCATGCCACCCCTTGGTTGCACCCACCATCTCTGTTGCAATTGGAAAAGTCCCTATTCGATCGACATGACCATTTAGGATGCTCTTCCTCCATTTCTAGCAAGGCCCTTACATGGAGGTGGGGTTAAGGCTATGCATCTATTGACCCCTCAATGATTCTTTCCATTGACATTTTTAGTCATTACACGGGCTAATTGTACTACATCTCTAGCACCCTCATCCTCTGCATCAAATACCTTTGAGTGCCCTTCAAACCAAGTGCCACCTAGGATCTACATTATAATGCTAACTCATATTATTGCTAACTAGATTAAAGTTGGCAACCTTCATACAAAAAGATCTAATCCAAGAAGTCCACTCATCCATCTATAGATTGCTGGACAAGAGTCATGCAAGGCTCTTCTTGAATTAGGTTTTAGAGTTAACCTCATCTCCCATGATATGTAGAAGGCTTGGAACCTACCACCTCTTAAGAAGGGCAATATCTATTTAGAATTAGTAGATTAGTTGATTACTATTCCTTTGGGTTAATAGAGGACATTGTGACCATAGTTTGTAGGTGGTCCTATCCTACTTATCTTCTAGTAATCAAGGTAGAAAACTACAAAAGTGAGTTCCCCATCATTATGGAAAGGGCTTGGATAAGCATAATCAATGCATGAATGGGTATAACGTACTTATCTCTAGAAATATCCATGGAAAATGAGCTAGGAAAAATTGAGAAAAAGCATATTCCATGCATCACATATATGATAACAGGTGCAATTTCATGTACAGGATTTGATCAATCAAAAGTACATACATTAAAGAATGCAATTAATGTACATAAGAAATTAGCATTCAAAGGTATCTATATGTAGCAGCTATAAAGTAGGAGGGCACCCAGTGGTTGATAGTTGATTGAAATAGTAGCACAATATGCATGGAGTCAACTAAGAGTTTAACATGTGCATATGTTGAAGGTATGGAAAAAATTAAACAATTTCATTCCCAAATCTTAAATGAAGACGATGATACTTATTAGGAAGAGTTGAAAATCCTTGATCACTTGAAGCAATAGCCCTTAGAACTAAAAACTATATTAGCTAGTGTGGAGTATGCATTTTTAAAGAATGGTAAACTGATCATCATTAATGCAAAACTTGCACCTGAGAAAAAAGAAAAGTTGTCAAAGGTGATGAATAAATGGTCAATAGCCTTAGCTTGGTTATGTCCAAAGCTAATAGGAATTGATCCAAGGATATGCCAACATTGCATCTACATTGACCTAGCCATGAAGCCTAGAAGGCAATTGCAGAGGTGGCTAAACCCCATGTTGAAGAAAATCATTAAGGAGGAGATAGAACAACACCTCAAGGTGGGGTTTATCTATCCAATCAAAAATAGTGAGTGGGTTAGCCCACTCATAATTGTACCAAATAAGGGTGGAAAATGGTGGGTTTGCATCAACTTTAGGCTATTAAATATGGCAACATTTAAGGATCACTTTCCTTTGTCATTTTTAGACCAAGTGTTAGAAATCATATTTGGGCATTGTTATTATAGCTTTTTGGATGGTTATAGTGGCTATAACCAAATCCAAATTTTACTCTAAGATCAGGCCAAAATAATATTCACAAGTCCCTTTGGAGCTTTTTCATACTATAAGATACCACTTGGCCTATGCAATGCCCCTGCAACATTTCAACGCTTGCTCTTGAGCATCTTTTAACAACAAATTGGTAGTGGTGTTGAAGTCTTCATGGATGATTTATCCACCTATGGAGCTACCTTTGAGCAAGCCTTGGATTGACATGAGTAAGTACTAAAGAGATGTGTAGAGACAGAACTACAGCTCAACTGGCAAAAGAGCCATCTTATGATCCAAGAAGGCATTGTGTTAGGACATTGTATTTTGCAAAAATAGATTGAGGTAGACCTAGAAAAGATAAGGATCATCCAAGGAATACCATGCCAACCAGAGATCATTAAATATGTCTCGTCATTCCCTGGACACACTAGTTACTACCAATGATTTATTAATAACTTCTCTAAGATTGCAAAGTCGTTGGTAGAACTTACAAAGAAATATGCACCTTTCACTTGGACCAAGGAATGTGAACTTGCATTCCAACAATTAAATAAGAAACTCATAGAAACACCAATTCTACAAGTGCTAGATTGGTCCAAACCATTCCATATCATGATAGACACATCTAACTATGCTTTGGGGGTTGTGCTCATGCAAATGGATGATAAGAAACATCCATATTATATCCATTGCATGAGTCGAAGCATTGTGGGGGCATAGTTGAATTACACAACCACAAAAAAAGAATTAATGGTAGTGGTGTATGCACTAGAAAAGTATAAACATTATGTGCTAGGTTACAAAGTATTTGTACATATAGACTACAATGTAATTCTCTTCCTCATGAAAATGTTGATGATGAGTCCTCATGTTATACAGTGCCTTATGACCTTGCAAGAATTCAATTTCACTATAGTAGATCAAAAAGGGACTAAGAATGTGGTGGCTGACCATCTTTGTTGCCTAATATGGGACAACAAATAGGAGGAGAGCCCACTCACTAATTAGTTTCTAGATAAACTCTTCTTTACTGGAGTAATAAGTGAACAAACACCTGAAAAAGCAATATGATATAATGGAATTCTCACATATCTTCTCACTTAAGAGATGCCATAAGACTTGGATTTTAGGAAAAATCAACAATTTCTCCATCAGGTCATATACTTTATGGATATCAATGGACATCTTTACAAGGTATGTGTTGATGGCTTGATTTGTTGGTATGTCCTTGACAAAGATCAATTGCATGTTCTCCAAGATGCTCATGAAGGGCCTTGTAGAGGCCACTATGTAGGGAGATGCATAACCATAAAAATCCTAATGGTAGGATACTATTGGCCTACAATCTTCAAAAATGCCCACTAGTTCATCAAGTCTTGTGAACATTGTCAATGTGATAGGGGGATCACCGCTCGCATGGAAGATCCTTAGTAGTGGATTCAACCACTAGAGCCTTTTGACATATGGGGCATTGACTTCACGGGTTCCATCACACCCATGTCTAACAAGAAAGTGTATATTATAGTAGCAATTAACTACTACAAAAAATGGGCAGAAGAAATAGTCATTACCAATTTTACATCATCCACTGCTTTCAAATTTATACAACAAAACATTGTGAATAGGTTTGGGGTGCCACGTTCACTAATTTTTGATAATGGAACTTATTTCATAGCTGGCACATTTAGAAAATTAATTGGGGATAGAACATAAATTAATAACACCTTACCATCCCCAAGCCAATGGTCAATTAGAGGTAACTAACCAAGAGATTACAAAATACTAACATGAACCATTAACAAATATAGAAAGGAATGGAGCAAAAAACTTAACAATGCTCTCTAGGCTTATTGTTTAACTTGAAAAATTCCTATTGGATATTCTCCCTATGAGTTAGTGTACCTTCCAATGCTCCCAATTCAATCTGAGCTCTAGATACTCTTAACAGCTTGTGATCTAAACCTTGACCTAAGTTTAGCATAGAAGGAAAGATTGATCAATCTGAACATGCTAGAAAAAAATCAGTTAGTGTTCCTATCCTTTAATGAGGTGGACAAGACATTCAGCAAGCAGTGTCATGACCTTAGAATTAGAAAAGTAAAACTTTAATTAGGAGATAAGGTTATTAACTGGAACCCCACACATGTGCCTCAATAGGAAAAATTTCAAACATTGTGGGAGGGACCATATATAATTGATCAAACTTTTTCCTCTAGTGCCATGATGATTTACAAACCTAATATCCCAAATAAAAAGTAGTTGATCAATATCCAACAAGAGAAGCCTTTCCTAGAACCAAAATAGGCTAGTGTAAATACCACCTCAGTGAATGGACACCCTATTCTATTTTTTTGATCTCCTCCCTCCAACTTAGTTATGGGAGAGATGGCCATCCATGATGATCATTACCATGCCCTTTTATTTTTCATGTTTTTGATTTTACAAATTTTTGATCTTTGAATTTTTCTAATTTTACATCATTTTTAGTACCTTTAAACTTTCTTTATTATTTTACACTTTCTTATATATTTTACTTTACTTTGATTTATTTTTTAAGTGTAATATTTTCTCATTTTTTCTAATAAATTCACTTTATTGTCTGAGGACATAGTGCTACTATTACTGTTTACTAATGATGATTTATTCTTAATGTGTAATTGTTAGTGTTTGGTTTCTATTTTTTAATTTTGTTATCTGATGAATTTAATATGGTTTATTTTTCATGGAATAGGTAGTGAGTCCATGTTATCCACCCATCCAATGAACTCTATGATTTTCCTTGTTCTGAGAATTTGAGGTCCCTTTTCATGAACAAAGCTTTTAACCAAGCAATAACCTTGATAGTTTTAGAATTAGGAAGAACTCAAAGGTCTATAAAGGGTGTGACTTTAAGGAGACTCAATACGCTTTGTACTCTTCTTCTTTCTTGATTTCTTGAGTATTTTTCACAAACTTCTTACCATTCCATACCACCTAATGATAGGAAGACAAATAATGTTGTTGCATGGTGTGGTTCCCATCATGTAGAAGAAAAAAATGGGAATTCAAAGCATACCCCTTCGACACAAATAATTCCTCACATGGTGTGGTTCCCATCATTCAAAAATAAATAATAAAAATAATGAAAATTTAAAGCACATCCCTTGGACACATAAAAGGACTACAAGCACTGGTTATGGGACTTGAACAACATGCACCTATGCCTGATAGTTCCCTTTAACTAAGGCCTTCTCTCTCACTTCCTACATTTGTTTTCTTCTCTTTGTGGAATGGTGGTTATTTTGTGGAAGCACTGTTGTGTCTCAAGTGGGTAGATCCATCTTAGAGTGGTGACATGAAGTCACTGAAAGTGGATGGTTTTGGTTTGGACTGAGGATGAAACTTGTAAGGTCATTTTAACCACAAATTCCACAAGGGACTTTTTATGACCTCAATTTGAAACTCCATTCCGTTTTTTCTATCATCCATTGATGCTGTTGTAACTCACCTCACTACTAGGTTCTATGTTATGCTCTATGTATTAGCTTGATATGTTAGGATTCTTGTGTGTATTCTTTTGGATTGGTCCTTAACTTGACATGATCATTAAATCAACTATGGGGCCCATGGACTCTTTAGTTGAGGTTATGCAAGGGAAAAATGCAAGGGAAAATCAACTATGGGGAGGACCTAATTACATAGCTCTTAGCTTTATTAATTAAGGTTCCTTTCCTTTGACATCACCACAATCCTATATTTCATATTTTCCATTGTGTAAACCACTTAGTACTCCATATTTCATTGCATTAATCCATTATATCAAATTTTCTTGATTTTTTTCAAATTTATGAAGTTCAACACTCTCTTCTCATGATTTTATACTATTCTAGGTCTTTTAGGCTTTCATTTGATCCAAATTTCATCAAAAAATTCCTTTTATTTTGAAAGTTTGACCAAAGTCAATGGAAGTAAATGGTGGTCAATAGCTCCATTGACAAGGCCTTGTTGATGTAGTTAACCACATTGATGAGGCCCTATCAATGAGGCCTCATCGATGTAGTACAAAAATACTATATATACTGTTGGATACTTTGGATTTTTTTGCAACTTTCTCATAATGCACAGGGAATTTTTTCAAATTTTCAGAGCCCAAAACCTTCCAAAGACCATAACTTTCAAACCATATGTCAAAATCACTCCATTCTTTGATCCTGCACTTATTGGAGGTAAGATCTTTATTGTGGTGTCTACAAACCTTAAGGTTTCTAGTGAAATTTCCAAATATTTTTCTAACTTCCCCTAATGGTTAGTAACCCTAACAATATAAAAATATCAACTCTTTTAATAGCTAACCCTTCCAACAAGCTCTAGGGAAAATTATTCATAATAACACATCAAATAAATAATAATCAAGTTCATTAAATTGGCCATAATCATAGCTTAGCCAAGTGTAACTATCCTCAAGAGTTAAGGTATCCAAATTATTTTAAGGTTACATAATGATTGTTAATCCATGGTCTTATTGTGATTACAGATGACACCTAAACAAAAGTGTCTGTAGGAAGGATAACCATCACAACCATGGGAGAAGCAACCTAGAGCTAGAAGGGGCCAGTAGGAATAAGGCCAAGAACTATAGAGGTGATCCATGCAACAAGAACTCTTCGAGAGGAGCTTGAAGTGAAATCTATTCGATAGATTCTAGAGGAGGAAGTGCCTATAGAACAATCCCAATGAGGAGAACTACCTAGCACCATGTCAAGGCTTGAGGTCACTCTAATTCAAGCCTACCTAGACATCATCAAGTCCTAAGAAATCCAAAGATTAATTCTTCAATAAATAAACTTCAATCCATTTTTAGAGAAAGCTCTAGAGAATGTTAAGACACAATTGCAAGCCTCTCCCATGTGGCCAATCATCATGTCTAGTGGGGAATGGTACATAGGGGAAACCTATCTCTTCTGTAGTAGTTGAAGGTTAGGATCCATTGTAAAAATTAATGACATTCAAGTTTCCTACTTAGTAGAAGCTATTGCATAAGCACTGGGGTTGCCAGAAATTAGAGCATAGTTGGTAGAGATATCAACAAAAGGTGATCCTAAGGCAAAAAGGAAATGGACCCAACGATGCTATAGGGTGGACTGTGAGGAGTATGGTGCATTCACACTAGTAGAGAAAATTTCTTATAAGATTGCAGCCTATCACCTCAATCCAACAATGAGTCCAAGTAAGGTAACTACTTTCTCTACCTGAGCATGTACTGCTCTAAATAGGAAATTTCCCATTAAACTTCCATAGCTGAACTATTTGGAGATCAAGAAGCACTTCAAGGATAGTGAACATGGAAGAAAGACTTTGCCCTTTTTATGCCTCATTAGAAAACTTTGCAAAAGGGTAGAAATTGTTTACTATTCTAATGATACTCTTAGGCATGCTCCCTTGGCCTCATGGGCAGAAATCATGAAAGATAAGATGCCAACGACCACTCAAGGAGAGGAGCTATCACCACCACCACCCACTCAAGAGAAGATACTAGAGGACTGTGTAGTCCCTGAGTGTTTACGTTAAACTCAAGAATAACTCTTGAGAAAATAAGAGAAACAAGTAGGAATGAGTGGGGTGGATCCATTTCTGTATCGACTAGTGATGAGTCACCTTAATGAGGTGACTCGAACAGTTAGATGGAGAGGGGTGGTCCCATTTTCTCTGCCCAAAGAATGCTGCTACCTTCGAGGTCAAATCCCAATGCTTGAGAGGTGACATTTTCACTAGAAATAATACACTATTTATTCCTAGAAATATTTGGCAACGCTACCACCTTCTCGATGGAGTTAGAGGAAGGTGAAGAGGCAACTATCTCGGTGGTGCAGCACCGAGGGTAGGAGACAGTGGTAGAAGTGGTAGTTGACCATGTTTTAAAAGTACTAAATGCACCCATAGTGTTTGTATTAGACATATTTTCACTTCAAGACATGAAAATGTCCATAGGTACAATCAGCAAAACATTGAATGCAACCTAGCATAAATAGTTATTGGAACAACTCCAGACATCTTTGATCTTCCAAAGAACATCACTGAAATCCAATTAGAGTTACTAAATGCAAGGAGAAAATACATTATTTTCAAGGGGCAACTAGAAATGACCTAAGAGCAAAATCAATGCATGGCTGTGGAAGTTACTGAACTTCATGCCCAACTTGCAGAACAAGCAATCATCAGCCCAGTAGTAACATGAGATGAAGCTATCAAATAGCTTCAAAAAAAATTTCAAAAGGTTGAGGAGGAAGCAGAAATGGGAATCTTCAAATAGTTCATAGTAGAAGTTAAAATGTATTCTATCAAAAAAAACTTGAATCAAATGTGCCAAGAGAATGAAGCATTGACTATGCAAAATCATTGCCTAAAAAATGTTGATGCTTAGAGAGATCAAATGCAAGAAGTCATTCATCAATAGTAGAAGTAGCTTTCTAGAGTCAAAACTAAATTGAGGAAATTGATAGTAGAGAATCATAATCTATCAATGGAGGAGGTATGCATCTTACAACAAAGGTTTGTAATTGAGATCACCGCTTGGAAGAATGAAGCCCTCAAATTTGAGAAAGTAAAGAATCACTATAGGGACCAAGTTGGTTTGCAAAAAGAATTGAATGAAAAAAAATAAAAATGGAAAACATCAAGATAAATGAAGCCCTCTACCAGCTATAGAAAGGTAGAGAGTTGTGGTAGCCCATCCTTGATGGGATTGATGCCTAAAAAAAAGTAAATATCTACTAGAAGGAGTTGCAAATTGAGAAGATAAAAGAGTATATGGAGTTGGATGATCTCCATTACACAAACTTGGTAATGTTAATAGTTGGATAGCCATGGTTAGAATTGGAGAAGCAAGTGACTAGCTCATATTTGCAATACGAGGTTGAGTTCAAGCACCACAAAGACACCAAGCAAAAGTATAAGACTGTTAACACTAAACTTGAAGTTCTTAGAGGGTGATTCAAAGATTAATGATCTATCATGAAGAACCTAGATAGATAAATGAATGACTACCAAAAGCTGAAGGACATGGTTAGGGTGTTTGACATTGAATGTAAATAGTTCGTTACCTAGTTTGTCAATGCTAAGGAGTTGTTTCCAGTGATTTTGTGTCCTTGGGATGTGCCTATTTCAACCCACATTGGGGAAGCTATGTGGATGATGCATGATCCTAGGAGTAAGGAGATGAAAATGAAAGTACTACTGGATGCTTTCTGCCTCCTACCTAAAGTCATAGCAGCAATAGGACAACCGCAGCCACCTCAATCACTACCAGTGGATGAAGCCAGTGAAGGTTCCTTGGAGCCTCAGAAAACACCACTTCCTAGGACCATTTGATCTTCTCCAACAAGCTTCATACCATCAAGGAACATGTTATCCAATTTTTGAAGAGTCATGTTATGGTGTTCAATTTTGTGTCTTGAACACCACCATTTTTTAATGTGTTGATTCATATACTCGAGCACTCCATTTTTTGTTAAGTTAGTTAGTTTGTTTTATTAAAGAAAAGTCAGTCAATAATCCCATACCTTTCCAATTTTATAAAATAACTTGAGGATGAGTTTTCATTTAGTTATGGTGGTATGAGGAGTTCTTATTAGTTGGCTATGTCAACGAGGCCTTGTCAACACATCTTGCACTACGTTAATGAGGCCTCATTGATGTAGTATCTATCTGTTGCCTATAAATATGCACCTACCAGCTGTAATTATGGAAATTTAGATTTCAGTAGCAGTGAAGCTCTTGCATTTTTTCCATTCAAAAGTTAGGATTTTTCCCTTGAGTGCCTATAGCAAGAGTCATTGAGTGTATAGATCTTTATTCATGCATTGTTGTACTTGAGCATGATAATATGTGTTGCAGTAAAGATGAGCTTTCAGATAAACCTTGTAGCACATTGGATAGATTAGATATGTTATTTATGCATTTACTATTTTTGATTATTTATTAAATATTTTCAATTAATTATCAATTCTTTTCCAGTTACTAAGTTATATAAGCAATTAAGCTAGATATATTACACACATAAGTACAACCACTTTGAGCATAACACGTATTCGCTTAGTAATCCCAGCAACGTTAGTACTTGGTACAACCAATAGCATACTACTTGGTCATCTAGCAGTAGATACATGGGTTTAGGAAATGTATAGTAAGTGGGAATGGATACTTATGTTAGGATTAGTTAAATGATTATTCAATTAATTAATTGAGATTAGTTAATCAAATTACTTTTATCTACATTTGAGCACTAACTTATAAAACATAAAAAATGATAAAAATCAAATGCCTTACTTACACTTAACCATACCAATGAATGTCACAAGTGTAATTGGGAAGAAAATGATTAACCTTAAGGCTAGATTCACTTCCTAAAGGGCTAGTGCATTGGAAATGATAAAGTTTGTAGAATTTGATCTAACTGCGCATGAGCACTTTGTGATTTGTATGGTTGGGCATAGGGGTACCTTGCCACTCATCACCTATAAAAAAAATAACCATAAAACCATACAAACAACCTTTTTTCTTCATTTTACTTAACTTTTTAGGAACACTAAAACATACCAAAAGGTTCACATGCTAGACTAAGAGAGATCAATAAAGATGATCTTGTCCTATGGCATTTCCCCAATGCCAAGACATCCAAATTCTTTCAAATTGGTAGGATTCCTTAATTTTCCTCAAAAATATTGGTAATAGAGCATTCTATTTGGTGATCTCATATGAAAATTAATATCTACATTTTATGAACAAAACCTTCCTCAAACGATACTATATTTGAGGCAAAAAAGAAGAAAGAAATGCAAATAAAAATTACCATAAGGTTTGTTCTAATCCTTACCTCTTATTTCATATGTGCTTTTGACATTAATTTTGATTTCCTTCCTTGTTGTCTCCCACTATCGTATCTATATGTTTCTCTCATACAACTTCATCTATGTTACATGGTCTCTACTTTTCCATTCTACTATCATGTCCGTCCATCAATACACTTGGATGAGAATATTTGCAAGGAATCTCGCTCATGTAGAGAGCAATGAGTGTTATGTAATTTTTGCTTCATGTGAGGATGTGTTGAGATTAATTGTGATAGGGAGAAAATTTATCAATTAATTAGTTTATCAAGCATCAATATAATTAGAGTTTTGGATCTAGCCATGCCTCACTTGTATGGCATAGCATCTCAACTAGATGTATTGGAAATGTCTATTATTTCTTTTCTAGTTTTATTATTTCTTAATTTTACAACTTTATTTTTTATTCCTTGTCTATCATATTTCTCCATTCTTCCTCTAACTTGCCTACTTATTGCTCTATCTTCCTCTCATTAGTACATCAGTAGGGGTTGATTGATTCTATTCTATTTTGTAGAAGGTGCATTGAGAGCTTGACTGGCACAACATTTATTATTCATGAAATTTACTTTAATTTAGTTAAGAAATTATTTCATAGCAATTAATTAATGCACATAAGTATGACTATTTTGAGCATATGTTAATTCTTGGTAATCCCAGTAGCACTTATGCTTAGTAACCTAGTAGTGTTGCAACGTGTTTAGGATGTGTACAAAAAGTAGAAACTAATGCTTATGTTAGGATTAGCCAAGAATTAATTGGTTATTAGATTAATTGAACATTTAATTAATTTATTTTCAGAACTTAGGAAAATTAAATGACAAATGTAAAATGATAAAAATCATATGCCTCAGTTACACTTAACCATACCTTTGTAATTCACACATGAAGCTAAGAAGGCAACGATCATGTCTATTAGATTCACTACCTAGAATGACTGTACTTAGAGAGCTAAAGACTATAGACTTGAACTAGATCACTTGTTGAACATTAGTAATTCCTATGATTGGACATAGAGACTACTTGCTACCCATCATTGGAATCATTATTGGGGACTTTAGTTAGCTACATGCAATACCTAGGAGTTAGTGAAATTATATAATGAAATTTTAGAAAATCCTATAGTTGATATCATTAATAAAAATAATAATAACAACAAAAGCACACTATTTTTCTTATAATCTAATATGGATTCTTCTCACAGGGGAGATTCTACACCACCATATGAAGGTGATTCTAATTAGCAAAGTTGTGAAGGCTCAAAACCACCTATGCCCCAACAATGCAAAGTGGTCTATACTCATCCAGATGAGTATGTTCTAAACTTCACATTTATCCTACAATAGGATGAATAGATGAAGTAGAGGAACATGGAGGGAAACATAATGTTGTCACCCAATTGATCAGTTCTTGTAATGCTACTTCACACTCTCATGAAATTGGGCATTGTAGGGTTTAATGCTCAATGCATTGTGCAAGATCATGACTACTGGGATTATCATCCTACTAAGGCACAATGAAAGAATGACCGATAACAAGAGGCTTGCTATGAGGAATGAAAGGGAAAATGGGTCACAAACCCTTTGTTCTTGCTAGGTCAAAAGCAAGGAGACAATCCCTTCTCAGGGGGTTCTCAATACACTACTTTCCTCTCCCATTCTTTGATGAAGGGGACCTTAACCAAAATTTAAAATCCATTGTAAAAAATGTTGGTTTAGTGAAGAACAGGTCCCATGACCATGGGGGCTTCAAACGAGGGATTCAAGGTAGGAACATGGAGAAGCACCACCATAAAGATAAACATGGTGATTGTGGCTATGACCAAAGAAGATGGAGTAGCAGGCACCATTTTGGTGCTAGTCCTCCTTCCTCTTCACCTTCATTACCCTCATCTTCTTCCTTCTTTAGCTTCAACCAAAGAAGTAGAGGACAAGATCATGATGGAGATGACCAACAAGATAGAGATTATCCATAAAAATGGTAGAGACCAGGGGTTTGGGAAATCAAGGAAGGCTCACCACCATGAACAAAGGAATAGTAGAGGGCATGATAGGCATCATGGTCATAATAGGGGCTATGACTATGATGAGCCTTTGCTTGCAACTAGAAACATGATAAACATTGTAGAGGTCATGAGAATTGTAATAAGGCATGTGGAAGATAACTAGATCAAATAGTTGGACATGAACAATATCCCCAAGTTTGAAGGGGGATACAATTCTAATCCACAAAATCATCTCCAAGCCTTTCATGATGCTTGTTCTTTATCGAATGTGGAAAATAAATCAAAAAATTTGAAGCTATTCCATAGGACACTCATCAAGGAGGCTAAAGGTTGGTATTGATCCTTAGAACTAGAATTAATCAGATGATGGAGTATGATGCTTAAAATATTCAATGAAAAGTATCAAATGTACTCCCAAGTGTCTAATTTGAGGAATAAAATCCAAGGGTGGAGGTAGGAATACATGAATCCTTAGATGTAGTCATGGGTAGATATTACTCTCTATTGTAGAGATGCCTAGGCCATAGCTTTTCTCAAAGAGAGAAGCTTCGCCATATCATACATGGACTTAAAATAGAAATGAGAACTCTTGGGCTCTATGCCTAAGGGAGACCTTTAGAACTAAGATTCCATCAAATCCAAAGGTTGATCAAGTAGGTGACCAAAGAAGGTAGTGAGTTGAAAAAAAGGAAAAGTATGAAAAAGTGCAACCGAGATCATTCCATTTACAAAATGGAGGCCTAGTTTTGTGATAATGAGGAGGAGGCATCATTTTATGAAGTGGTGCAACATAAGACCTTGCCAATATAGAAATATATTTCTAAAATATCAACCAACATAGAAAAAATATGGAACTTTGAACAAGAAGTTCCAAACTACCCTTAGAATTTTTGAAGAGTGCAAAGATCAAGGTAGTAGTTGTGGCCGAAGGAGAATGAATGAAGCTAAACATGCCCATCAAAGGGATAAAGACAAAGCTATTGCCATTAAAGAGGTTGTGGATTTTGAGATAGATGATGATGGTGGATGTGACATCTACCAATATGAGCATCCTAAGGGATGTTTTCTAGTTGTGTCACACTTGTAGGAGTTTAGGGTGTATGCATTGAATCCTAGATTGGCAAAAGGTAAGCACCTAAGAGGTTTCCTTATGCTCAAGGCAACTATAGGCAGTTCCACCAACAAGCTTATTATTTGAGTGGAGCTCCACCTTAACCTCATGAGTAGTACCAATAGTGACATCATCCATAGTCATGGGGGATGCCACCACCAAGGTAGCAGTACCCTTACCAATAGCCAGAACCATATGGCTACTATGTTTAGTAGTGCATTTTTCCACATGACTATTCTAGTCACATCTCTTTTCAATACCATTACTACCTTCTTGAGTACTATAGAGCATAATCTTCAAGAGGGAAGTCCTCATTTCCTTATTACAGTCCTCATTCTTTTGCACCTATACCTCCACCCTCAACTCAATTGTCACCTACTCCATGCATGAAAGATGGAATTTTAGCCCAACCATAGCAAAGAAATGCCATAAGAGCTATTAACTTATAGCTAGTCCCCCAGCTAAGTGGTTTAGAGAATAAGCCTTGAAAAAGACCTTTCTTCCAAACCAGTATTCCTTCTAACCCCTCAAAGATACCTAGATCTGATGACCCTACTTCTTCTTCATCTTCTACAACATCATTTGAGATTCCTTGGAACTAAAAAACTCCAAAAGTACATACTGTAATGTTGATCTATGTGGTTACAGATTGAATAAAGGTTGGCCACCTTCCCATGAAATGATTTGATCCTAGGAGTCCCCTCATTTACTTGAAAATCACTAGGAATGAGCCTTAGAAGGCTCTTTTGGGCTCAAGTTTTAGTGTAAACTTAATCTTACATGAAATGTACAAAGATTAGAACTTTCCTCCTATGAAGTAGAGTAACATTTATCTTGAGTTAGTAGATTAATCCATCACCATTTCATTGGGATTGAAGGAGGACATTGTGACCACTATTTATTGATGGTCCTATGCTATAAACTTCTTGGTGATTTGAGTAAAAAACTATAAGGGGGACTTTCAAACCATCATGGAAAGGGTTTGGCTAAGTATAATAGATACATGGCTAGGAATCAGAGACCTCTACTTGAAAATTTCCAAGGAAAAAGATTTTGGAAAGATTGGGAGGAAGCATGTTCCATGCATCATGTATAATGACACAAGGTGCCATGGCATGCAAAAATTATGGATAGTGATAAGTACACTAATTAGAGCATGCAGGCAGTGTGCAAATGTTACAAAAATCCAAAGGTGCCTATATGAAATAGCCACAAAATATGAGGACACCTAGTGGCTAACAACTAAACCTAAAACTAGATCAACTCTATGCATGGAACAAATTGAGAGTCTTACAAGTGCCCACATTAAGGACATTGATGAGATGGAGAAAATCCATCACCAACTCTTTGAAGAACCTGATGACATAAATTAGATAGAGTTGAAAATCTTTGAAAGTTTTAAACAGGAGTCCCTCAAGTTAAAGAATCTACCAATTGAAATGAAATATGCTTTTTTGAAAAATGACAAGTCGATCATTTTCAATTGCAACCTTGCTCCTACGTAAAAAATGAAGTTGTTGGAGGTGGTCAACAAATGGCCAATAACCTTTGCTTGGAAATATCATGAGCTAACTAGAATTGATACAAGGATATGTTAACATCAAATCTACATAGACTCTTCCATTAAATCCAATAGGTAGCCACATCATTGGTTGAACCCCAAATTGAAGTAGATTGTAAAAGTGGAGATTGAACAACTTCTTAAGACAAGGTTCATATACCCAATTGTGGATAGAAAGTGGGTTAGCCCACCTATGAAAGTGCCAAAGATAGATGGTAAACATATTTTCTGCATTGACTTTAGGCTGTTGAACATGGGAACATACAAGAATTAGTTTCCATTTCCATTTGTGGACTAGGTGTTGGACACCATTCTTGTGCATTACTACTACAACGTTTTGGATGGTTATAACCAAATCTAGATAACACCAGAAGATCAAGCCAAAAAAACATTCTTGAGTCCCCAGGAAGTTTTACATACAAAAAGATGCTATTTGGCCTATGTAATGCCCCTGCTACATTTCAACAACGTATCCTAAGAATTTTCAAATAGCAAATTGGTGGCAAGGTGGAAGTCTTCAAGAATAACATCTCCACCTATGAGGCTACGTTTGAGTAAGTGCTATACCATCTTAAGCAAGTGTTGAAAAGGTGCATGAAGATAAACCTTAGTCTTAACTAGTATGAAAGCCACATAATGATCCAAGAGGGAATTATCTTAGGACATAAAATTTCAAAGAAAGGGATTGATATGGACTATGAAAAAATAAGGATCATTTAAGCAATTACCTGATAGTTATAAATAATTAAAGATGTGAGGTCATTCCTTAACCACACTGGCTAACACTAGTGCTTCATAGAGAATTTCTCTAAGATTGGAAAATCATTGGAGCTGACAAAGAAGGATGCTCTATTTTTCTAGACCAAGGAATGTGAATGTGCATTCTAGTAACTTAAGAAAAATCTTGTAGAAACTCTAATTGTACGAGCACTTGATTGGTCTAGGCCCTTTCATCTTGATGAACACATTCAATTATGCCTTGGGAGGTGTGTTCACATAGTTGGATGATTAGAAATGTCCTTACTACATCCACTGCATGAGAAAAGGCATTGTGGGTGCACAATTGGACTACATCATAATGGAGAAAGAATTGATGGTAGTGGTGTTCTTCTTGGAGAAATTCAGGTACTATGTGCTTGGGTACAAGGTGTTTGTACACATAGACTACAGTGCAATCCAATTTCTGATGAATAAGCCAATAGTGAGCCCCCATGTCATACGATGGCAAATGATCTTGTTGGAATTTGATCTCATTATAGTAGATAAAAAGGGGATTAAGAACATGATTTTGACCACTTTTCTTGGTTGAGATGGGACAACAAAGAGGAGGAGAGCCTACTTTCAGATCAATTTCTAAATGAAGTTCTCTTTGCTGGGGCTATAACCAAGAAAATTCCCACTAAACCCAACTAGTACGCTAGAATTATTACCTATCTTCTCACTTAGGAGATGTCACAGGAGTGGGGAAATAAGAAGAAACAATAGTTTCTTCACTAGGCAAAATGTTTCATAGAGATTAATGAACATATTTACAACGTATGCACCAATGACATGGTTCGATGATGCATACTTGATGCTAATCAACTACACATTCTCAAATATTCTCATAAGGGCTCTTATGGGGGCCACTATGTTGGGAGACACATGGCCATTAAAATTGTCATGGAAAGGTAATGCTAGACAATAGTTTTTAGGGATTATCACCACTTCATCCACTCCTGTGAACACTACCAACATGATGGTAGAATGACCACTCGTATGGAGGGGCCTTAGTAGTGGATCCAATCATTGGAGCCCTTCTATATTTGGAGCATTAACTTCATGGGTCCCATCACTCACATGTCAAATGGAATGGTGTACATCATATTCATTGTTGAGTATTGTATAAAATGGGTAGAAGCTATAAGAATAATTGATTATACATCTTCTATGACTACTTATTTTATACAACCAAATGTTGTAAATAGGTTTGGGATGCCACATGCACTTATTTTTTATAACAAAACTCATTTTATAGGCACTACCTATCAAAAGCTCATGCAATGCTTGGGGGTTGAACATAAATTAACAACACCTTATCACCCCCAAGCTTATGGTCAAGCAAAGGCTATTAATAGATAAATCACAAAATACTAATAAAAATTGTTAGTAAATATAGGAGGGAATGGAGCACAAAACTCAAAGATGACCTTTAGACCTATTACTTCACTTAGAAACTTTTTATTGGCTAATCTTCCTATGAGCTTGTGTATGTAAAATTACCAATACTTCTAATCTAAATAAAGCTTTATATACTATCAATAGCTTATGATCTTGACCTTGACCTAAGTCTAGCATAGAAAGAAATATTAACAAGAATCAACTGGTGGCCCTATCATCTAACAAAGTGCACAAGTAATTCAATAAATAACAACATGACCTTAGAATTAGGAAAGTAAAATTTCAACTAGGAGATAGGGTCCTACACTAGAATCCCACACACATACCACAAAGAACTTAATTTCAAACATTGTGGGAGGGGCCTTACATTATCTAAGAAGCATTTTCCTCTAGGGCCAAGTTAATATACAAACCTAAAATCCCAAACAAAAAGCTGCTAGTCAACATGCAAGAACTTAAACCTTTTGATGAGCCTAAGAGACCCAATGAATAGAACACCTCAACGAATGAACATGCATTCTCTATTTTTTGAATCTCCTCCTTCTAACTCAATCATGGGAGAGATGTCCATCCATGCTAATCTAATAATTTGGCTTTTCAATTTTTCATCCGATTTATTTTACATCATTTTATGATAATTTTATCTTTCTTAAATATTTTATACTTTCTTACATACTTTTTTATTCAGTTTGGAATTTTCCTTATGTTTCACTTTACTGCCAGCAGGACTAAGTGAAATTGTAGCTATCGATTAATGCTAGTTTATACTATAATGTTATTTATTTGCTAATTTCTAGATTCTATCTTTGAATTTTGATGTTGATAACTAAGACATGGTTTCTTTTCATGATAGCAGGTAGTGAGTACACATCATTTACCCATCCACGAAACTCTATGGTGTTCCCTTGTTTCAAAAATATGTAGTCCCTTCTTAAATGATATTTTAAGGAACTTATGATCTTATTAGTTTTAAAACTTTGGAAGGATGTAATGGCTAGTAAAGTGTGTGATTTTAAGGGGATTTAATGCTCTTTGTACTTGCCTATCCTCTTGGGTGCATGAGTGTTTCCATGGATTTCTCATCATTCTGCTATTAACCAATAATAGGAAATCAAGTCTTTGCATGATGCAGTTCCTATCTAAAAACTCAAAAATCCAAATAATAATAATAATAATGGAAATTTAAAGCATACACCTTAGAAAAAATAATGAGCTACAAACACTAGTTATGAGACTAGAAAGACATGTTACCCATGCCTGAAGATCTCCTCTAACTAAGGCCCATCTTACTTCCTACTTCTCTTTTATTCTTTTTCAAAAATGGTGATTGATTTGTAGGGATATTCTTGTGCCTTGGGAGGGTGAACTAGTCTTAGAGTTTTAATGCAAAGTCACTAAAAATGGTTAGCTTTAATTTGGACTAAGGATGGATGTTATCAGGTCATATTAACCACAAAAATACATAAGGAACTTCATGTGACCATGATATGAGACTCCATTCCACACTCTACCTCATCCACCTATGGTTTCCATACCTCACCTCATTACTGCTTCTTATGTCTTGTTCAATGTCTTAAAGTTTTTAGATAGTTTCTTTGGGGGATTTAGTCCTTAACTAACCACAATCATTAGTCACCCATGGGGCCCACAAACTTCTTAGTTTGAGGGAATGCAAGGCCATCAAGGGCATGAGCCTACTATGGAAGGACTCACTTGCATACTCGTTGGTTGGGCTAGTTAAGTTTATCATCCTTTAGGCATGTTTTCTTTGAAAACCTTTTGCATTCAACATTGATTACATCTAGTTGTGCACTTCTTCATGGAATGTCTCCAAGAATTCTCCTATTAAATCTCCTTTTTGTGAATTATCTAGCCCTCTTGAAGCATTTCATCATAATCTCAACTCTTCTGACCTCCTAAGAATTTTAATTTTATGTAAAAAAACTCTTTGTTTTCCCTTCTTTTTAATGATAAAAAATTCTATCTTTTGATGGTGTCGACAAGATCCTATCAATGCAACATAAAAATTCTATAACTAACACAATAATTAGAAAATATTTTGTCATTTTTTCTCAAATAGGAAAGGATTTTTTGTAGTTTCCAAAACCTAAAACCTTCTAGAGCCCATAACTTTCAAGTTGCTTGTTTGATTAATCCTATTCTTCAATCTTGTAGCTACCAGAGGTGAGCTCTATGTCATGGGGGTCACAAACCTTAGGTTTTTAACAAAACAGTTTTCAAATTTTTTCTAACTCTCACAAGGTTTAACTAATAAATTAATATTAAAATCACCAATTTATGAGAGTTAAACCTTTCCAATGAACTCTAGTAGGTACTAAAGTAAAATAATAATAAAATAATATTAAAATAATCAAACCTACCATGATCACAACTTAGCCAAGTGTAACTAATCCAAAGAGATAAGGTACTCAAGTTTTCCAAAGTTACACAACAAATTCTAATCTTTAATGATGTTGTGATTACAGTTGGCACTAAGACCTAAGCATCTACAAGAAGGATGATCATTCCAATTGAGGGACAAGTAGCCTAGAACTGGAAGGAAATAATAGCAAGAATAACCCTAGGAGTAGGCAACCAAAAATCATGTAACAAGAGCTCTTCATCAAGAGCTCAAAGTGGAATCTATTTGTTAGATTCCCCAAGCTAAAATAGAGCAATCCTAGTAGGATGAGGGACTAGCACCAAGGCCAAACCTTGAGGTCACTTTGACAGATGCTTACCTTACGAGAATCTAATCTAAGGAAATTTAACATTCAATTCTTCAAGAGCTAAACTTTGCAACTTCTTGGAATTTGTCCCAAAAGATGGTAAAACTTAGTTATAGAGCTCTCCCATGTGGCTCATTATCACTTTTAGTGGGGAATGGTACATGGGAGACACATATCTCTTCTAGAAAAATATGTAGCCTGATGCCACTATAAAGGTCAAGGACATTAGTGTGTCCTACTCAGTGGAGGTCATTTCTTAGGCCATTGGATTACCTAAAATTAGGACAAATCTAGTAGAGATCTCAATTCAAGTGAATCTAGAGGTGAACAATAAGTGGACCCAATGGTGCTATGGAATGGACCACAAATAATACAGTGCACTCACAATGGTAGAACATGCTTACTTCAAGATTGCAACCTACCACCTTAATTCGACAATGAGGTCAAGAAAGGTGATAGTCTTTTCTGCTTGTGTATGTTGTTATGAGTGGAAAATTCTCTATTGACCTCCCACAACTAATCTATCTTGAAATAGATAAGCAATTCAAGGAAAATGAGCATGGGAGAAAGGCACTTCCCTTTTCATGCCTAATTCAAAAATTATGAAAAAGGAGAGGAATAACCCACTATTTCAATAATAATTAGATATGCTTCTTCCATCTCTTGGGTGGGGATGATGAAGCATAAGGTCCCTACCATGATGAAAAAAGAGAAGAAGCCACCACCTCCATCTAGTCATGAGACAGCGCTGAAGGCTCATGCTACCATGGAACACATGTAGAAACTCAATGAGAAACTCTTGCAGTAGCAACAAGCTAGACTAAGTGGTGATCCATCTATCTATTGACTAGCCTTAAGCCATCTAAACAAGGTAACCCATACCATTGATTGGTTGGAGGACATGGCACCAACATTCTCTACCTAAAGAATGCAAGTGCTTAAATGGTAACGGTGTCCATTCTATAATAGCAGAAATTTTTAAAAATCTCTAACAATGCCACTACCTTCTTAATGTGCCTATAGGAAGGTGATATGGAAACTTTCTTGGTGATGTAGCACCAAGGATAGGAAACAACAACTAAGATGGTGGCTGATAGAGTGGGTGAAGCCCCCAATGTTCCTATGATATCTATGCTAGATATTGTTGCACTCAAAGATGTGAAAGCATCTGTAAGAGCTACAAGTGGTAGATTTGGAATAGCCTAAGATGAGGAGTTTCTATAATGACTGGTTGGAACATGGAAACCTATTCTAGAGGTCTTTGATCTTCCAGATGACATGTTTGTAATCTAGCTGGTATTGTTGGAAGCTAAGGGCAAGTGCTTCATTGCCAATGCCCAACTTGAGGTAGCCATAGAGAAAAATCAACAACTGCCTACTAAAGTTGCAAATTTAAGAGCTTGCTTCACTGATCCCACCATACTCAACTAAGTTGTAACTAAAGATGAAGCTTTTTAGTAGCTTCAAACCAAACTTTAAGAGGTTGAGTATTCCAAGAAGTCAACAATCTTCGACCAATCCTTAGAAGATGCTAGTATCTACAATATTCAAAAGCACTTGTTAGAGGTTTGCTAGGAGAAGGTCATTCTGATCAAGGATAATCATCACTTGCATAATTTTGATCTCAAAAAAGAACAAATGGTTGAACACATGAGACAATATTAGGAGCATCTTGCTAAGGTGGCCATGGATTTGAGAAGCTTGGAAAAAGAAAATCATAATCTCTCAAAGGAGGAGGTCTATGCTCTTCACCAAAATTCTACAGTCAAAATTTCCACCTAGAAGAATAAGAGGAATGTACCAAATCATCTATGAACTAAGGTAGCCAAAATAGTTAAGTATATTATCAATAGATGTTTGGCAAGAGCAAATAATGGTAAGACTTCTTATTAAATGTTGTATGATAAAATGACTAATGTTTAATATTTCAAAATTTTTGGTAGCAAGTTCTATATTAAGAATTAAGTTAATGTTCACAAGCTTGATGGTCATTGTTAGGATGATTTATTTATTAGATATTCTAGCCATTCAAAAGCTTATGGTTGGTTAAATTTAAAAATATCAGAGATTGTTTAAAAATTTTATGCTAAGATTGATGAACTATTAGAAGATAATAATAGTGTAGCTAAGAAAAGTATGAATGAAAATGAAGAAGAAAATGATGATGACATTTTGACATTTAAGCAAGCTAATGAGATTCAAGAAGAACAACCAGTCTCAATCGATGATGTAAAAATAGAGTTAGACACTACATCCAACGACGGTTTAAGGCGAAGAATGAAAAGATTCAGATCCATGATAGATATCCTTAGGAAAACTATTAGATAAAGAAAAAGGAGGAATAGAGCTAAAACAATGGAACATGACTTACTACTATGTTATCTTACTTTTTGCATTCTACTAATAGATAGAGAAGGTCTTTGGAATGAAGATTGAAAAATGATCATGAATGAAGAGATGAATCATATTATAAAGAATGATACTTGGGAGCTAATTCCACATCCAAAAGGAGATAATTTAATTGGAACTAAGTGGGCCTTTTCAAATAGACTAAATGAGCATGGTGAAGTGACCTCAAATAAGGCAATATTAGTAGCAAAAGAATTTTCTCAAATTAAGGGACTATATTATCATGATACTTTCGCTCCATTTTCAAGACTAGAATTCATCAAGATGTTGGCATTTGTAGCATATCAAGGATTCACGCTCTACTAAAGGGATGTAAATCAGCTTATCTCAATGGAGAAATAAATAATATGGTTTACATTAAACAACCAAAAGGATATTTTGATACTAAAAAGTATAATCATGTGTATCAACTACAAAAAGCTATACATGGCTTAAAATAAGTTCTTGAAATGTGGTATGCTAAGATCAATTAATATTGAGCTAAAAATGAGTATTTAAAAGCTCCACTACACATTAATCTTGATATTAAAAAGGATAATATAGGATTTTTAGTTACTTAGAACTAAATTAATGACATAATATTTTGATGAACAAGCTCAAATTTAGGCAAAGAATTTGTTAATGTGATGAAACAAAAATTTGAAATATCTATAATGGGAGAACTATCTCATTTTCTAGGCTTACATATTCAACAACTTAGGGATAGAACATTCATTTCTCAAAAAAAGTATGTGTAATAGATTCTTAAGCATTTTGGTATGACAAAAGATAAAACTTGTGTAAATCCTCTTTGTATAAGTGTACACCTTTGCAAGGATGAATATGAAAAGAACATTGATGTTATACTATATAGATCCATTATGGAAAGCTTGCATTATGTTATAACTAGTAGGACTAATATAGCATTTTCAATAAGCTTGATTTCTAGATTTTAGTCAAACTCAAAGAAATCACACATGGTTGTAGCTAAAATAATTTTATAGTATTTGAAAGAAAGATAACCATGAGATATGATGCCAAAATTGTAAGACTTTTAACTTACATGATTTTACAAATTTAGATTAGGCATGAAAAAAACATGATTAAAAAACCACTAGTGGAAATTCTTACTTTTTTAGTAAGAGTGCTATCATGGTTAAGTAAGGAGTAGAAATTTGTAGGCTTATCTTTGGCTAAAGTAGAATATGTTGCAACCTATGATTCTTGCATAAAAATTCTTTGGATAAGAGAAGTATTTAAACATTTTGGTATAGCATTCTCTAATTCAACAATTATTCATTATCACAATAATGCTACTATCTCTCTTTAAAAATCTCATTTTCATGATAAAAATAAACATATTAATATTAAATATCATTTTCTTGGAGATGAAGTACAATTGTAATTAGTAAAATTATCATATATTTCATTCAAAGAACAAAGAAAAGATATTTTTATGAAGGCTTTAAATAAAGAAATATTTCTATATTTACAAATATTGTTGCGTGTAACTACATCACCTAAACATACATAAGCATATAAAACTCTTAGTACTAATTTAGGGATTTATTTTGAGCTAATGAGATTTGTTGTAAGGGGAGTAGGTAAGTTTATATTACAGGGAGGCATGATAGTTTCAAGATACAGTAGAAGATTAGGAGCTCATGTTGAGTTTATTGAATCCTTAGGGCAATTTCATATGGATTCATGCGTTCCCTCATAGGAATTATGACTTAAGAATGATCTTTATTTTAGCTTCAAGTGTGGAGGATACAACAACTATAAGAGGTCATGAATGAAGTATAGGGTCTTAATATCTTACTTTGTACAGCCTCCTTTATTTAGGTGTTTGAGATGCTAATGACCTCTCTCTCTCTCTTGATCCAAGAATTCTACTATTTTTGCACCATAATTCCTTTCACCTCCTTATTGAAATAGTCGTAGCCCTTTGACTCTTCTTTACTTCATTCCCACTTTACTCCAACCTAAATGTTTTCTAGTATTGAACTCCTACTTGCCTATGCATCTCACAGTTTTTCCTTAAGATCATGAAAATACTCTCAGTTCATCTAGAAGCAATTGTGAATATCCATGGCTATAGTGATTTATTTGTTGATACTTGATTCTTTTATTTTTTCTATGCATTTTATGCTCCTTTGTTGAAGTATGTTTGGTGTGATAAGATGTTTCTATTATTGTTTTGAGCTTGATGAATGACTAAGAAAAGGGATTTTTATAATCTTTTCTAAGCTTCTCTATTAATCTCTAATGTACTAATCTACTTTGAGCTTGATTTGTTTAATTTCTGGGGGAGATAATTGTTGTTCTTTCCTAACAAAAAAGTGAAGTGACGTAATTTTGTATGCTATTTTGTCAAAAACGTGTAGTTGATTGCTCTATATTTTCTATGTATGACTATAATATGTGCTTGGGCTTGTACAATGTGTTGTGTAGAATTACTACATTTCTATGCTTTTTCTTTGATTGTATGAGTGAGTAATCTTTGTCTAATTTGAATGAGCAAGTTTTGTATCCCTATCTAGGCTTATATAGAGTGTTGTATATACTTGCTCCATTTTCAAGCTTGTTGTGTAAAGTTGTTGCATTTCTAAGATTATTCTTTGATTATATGATTGAGTAATATTTGTTTGATTTGAATGAGTAGGTATTTATTTCTAACTATGTTACTAATTGTGAGTTGTGTGTGTATGATGGTTGGTTGATATTGTATGTTCCTCTCTTATGTACTTGTTTTTCCAATATTTACTTTATTTTTTAAAAGCTCCTAATTAGTATGAACAACTTGAGGTTTGTAGCGACCGAAAACGTCAGCAACTGGAAAACACCGAGCGGTTGACGGGCGTGACAGTTCCGACCCCGTACCCACAGGATGGCCGTGCTGGGTGTGAGCAGATATGGGGTGTCCTAAACGGTCTAGTTGATCAGATAGGGACTTAATCGATGTCTATATAGCCTTTTGCAACATATACTTTTGAAAACGGGGATGAAAATGCGAAGTAATGCTTGGAAGTAAATAAAGCAAAAAAAATAGTGCAAAACACAACGATAAGTAGGAAGCAAAGTAAAATGCAGTTAGAAAAATGCACCGATCTGAAGATACAAGTTTTCTCTATCAAGGCGGATACATTCGGTTGCACAGTGTGGTGAAGTGCAGATATCCCGAGAGTAACCAGGACGTGTAGAGAAAAATAGGTTATGCGCTTGGGCATGGACTTGGGTGTTGACAATGCCGGGATTCTACCAAGGTGGTAGAAAGGGGATAAAAAAAATGCTAGCTGCAAATGCTCACTATTTACAGAGTCAAACAAAAAGCGTATAATGCTTGATGTTACAATGTGCATGGAAGAGAACTTGAATGCCAGAGAGAGGAAAATTCAAAGAATTAGAAAATTTTTTTGAACCCTTTGAATGATGCTTGTTGGGGTATTTATAGGACCAAGGGCATGCGAAAGGGATGGTTTGGACACCACATGCCTTGGGCCCATGTTGACTTGCTTGTGCTGCACGTGCCATGCATGACCATTGGACTTGCATGAATGTTGTAATGCGAGCCTACCATGTCGTAACTGTGAGTCTAGCATGCCATAATTGCACCGTTAGCATCTGGAGATGTGTGCCAATGGTCCAATTACATGAAGTGCATTGATGTCGCACAACCACTTGCATGCCGTACTGTGCTATCTAGTGTAGCATGCTTAGTGTATCGTAGCACCTTGTCGTGCATTCCTCTATGTGTGTGTTGCATGCTTGCTACACTACGTAGCGTAGTGACTGGTCTTAGTCGTGAAAACTTTGCTTCCTATGTTGCGAGACTCATAAGATTGTTGATTCTGCTCTTGGAGCTGCCTTTTGTCTCTTCCACAGGATTGCTACGCCTTGCTGCACCATGTAGCTCAGCGTAGCATAGTAGCAGACATGGTCCATCACTTCTTGAAGGAAAGGGATATTGTTGAAGGTCTTGAAGTTAAGTGAGGGAACTGGTTGTATAGTTGTTTCCATGCTACGCTATGCTATGTAGCGTAGCATGGCACTTTGTCCTGTAATTTTTTTCTGAAGCTTGCTACGCTACATAGCAGGGCGTAGCCTAGCGTATCAGACTTCAGATCTTAGAAAATTTTCTAAAATTTTTCTTGCATCTTGAGCACTACTGTTGAATTTACGCACTGTTTCTGAGGAGGTTGTTGGCTCGGCACACTGCTTAGGTGGACATGTGGAATGATCTGTAGAACCTGTTTACACCTAAAGTAGAAAATTTTCTGAGTTGGTTGACCCAAATTCAAAGCTTTCTCTTTCCAAAGAACTGTCGTGGTTCTGCACTAATTGCAAGACTTGGTGAAGCAAGAATGACTTCGAATTTTTTGGGGTGTTTCATTGGCCCCTCTTTGTCAACGTCTGGAGAATGGGCTCGATGGATGTTGACAAAGAATACAAAACACCGTTGCAGGCAAAATGCCAGGGTTGTCACTTAGTGAGTGCTGAGGCATCGCTTGACTACACTTGAGAGTGTTGCATTATTTTTGTAGAGGTTAAGGCAGAGAGCAAAGATGATGTTTAGTAGAGTCCCTCTTCGGAGTGCTCATGAGGGACTCATTCGTGTTTTCATCTTTGGCTGGTGCTATTCTTCAACCTCTCATAGGATAGGTGTTTCCTTCGTAGGATGAGTTGCGTTACATCCATAAAGGGTTTTGACCTACCTATAGATGCTTTCCATATGACAAGTTGTGTTACGCACATCATGGAATTTTCACTCTGAAGTGGCTGAGCTAGTTGAGGCACTCGCTTCTTGACACTGTAGCATTTGTTGCTGTCACAAGTCATGCTTGTAGGGGTGAAGGTCTTGCTAGTTGCTAGCATTATTGAAGCTATTAGGCATCATCACTAGTGTGCGATGTCCAAAGCAGGAAGGCCAATAGTAACCTTGGTAGCATCGGCATGGAGGACCTGGCCTCGAAGACGCCAGGAGTTGCTGTGAGCGCAGATGCTCTGGAATCCTTGCCACAGGCATGCATTCTTAGTTCAGCTACGGGATTAGCTATCACATAGCTAAACATCATGAAATATGAGGTGTTAGCAGTGGGTTGGAGAGTAACAATATTGTGGATGGGCTATAATACTACTGGAACTCCAGTTGTGGGAACTAGCCAAGGAATAAATGCCAGGGCAATGGGCCGTGGCGACCGTAGGTCCAGATGGCCAGTGTAATGCCATACAACATCTCTGGAGGGTCAGCATGACACCAAGGGTGGCAGCATCACATGTGCCCCAGACTACATTCTCATTGCTTCGTGAATTACGTTCTGGAGCTGCATCATCCCACCAACACTTCAGCACCGTGCATGCTCGTCTGATGCGTACTTGGTGTAGATGCACGCTGGGGATGTGACATGAACCCGGTTTAAGGTCTCAGTAGATTGTGTGCTGGTTTAAGGTCCCAGTAGACTACTACGTTGGTTTAAGATCCTGACAGACCATACATGTCAGTTTATCATCGTAGAGGATGAGTTGTACCAGTTTTACATCATGGCGGACGATGCTCGATGTCGCTAGTTTAACATCATTGCGGACGCTGCTTAATGCTGCTAATTTAACATCATTATGGACACCACTAGATGTTGCTGCCAGTTTATCATTGTAGTGAATGGTGGTGGCTGCCATTGTGCTTCAGATGTAATACAGCTTAAGGTACGAGTGATTCACCAGGTTGACAAACTCATTGTTGTCCATGTTCGCCAGCTTGAAGGCTCCATTCCTGAAGGCTTTAGTGAGGACCTTCCTAGTTGGTTGAGAATTTTCTCATGTGCTCACAAACAACCTTGAGGATGAGGTCTCCCTTATGCATTGGTTGTCGATGCGGTTCTACATAGTGCTTCTACTGGTCCTTCCTTTGGTAGTGCTCGATGCTCCATAGCGTCTGCGTGTGCTCCTCCTCTAATGAGTTGAGGTCGATGATCTATGATTCATTGTTCTGGGCTTTGCTCACGACATCAGATAGGATCATCTGGAGTGATGGTACCTACAACTCAAGAGGCAACACAACTTCATATCCATAAAAAATATTGTAAGGGGTCTTACTTGTGGTGGTCCTACATGTCATCTAGTAGGCCCACAGAATGTAGAGGATCTACTCATGCCACCGCCTCTTGCTGTTGTTAAGAATCCACTTCAGCAAGTTGATGATGGACTTATTTGTAGCCTCCGCTTACCTATTCTCCTATGGATAATAGGGAAAGGAAAATGATTGCTTAATTCCTAGATTGTTGCAGAAGGTCTGGGTTTCCGTATTGCTGAACTGTAGCCCATTGTTGGTCACAATAGTCATTGGAAGCCCGAATCTTGTTACGATATTGTATAGGATGAAATGGTAGATTTGCTAAGATTTTTTCTTCCTCAGGGGGATAGCTTCCACCCACTTGGTAAAGTACTCAGTGGTGGTGATAATGAAACTATGCCCTTTAGAGGATTTAGGTGTGATAGGCCCTATGAGGTCTAGTCCCCATCATTGGAAGGGCCATGTGATTTACATTGGATGTAGGTCTGTAGGTGCTACATGTATGAGATTTGCATATCTCTAGCACATGTCACATGTCTTGACTTTTGACAGGCAGTCATGCTTCATGTGGGGCCAGTAGTACCCTAGGTATCTAATTTTTGCAGCCATAGCCCTAGGTGCTATGTGTCCACCGCACAACCCCTCATGCACTTCATTAACTACCTTCTGTGCTTGCTCGCCACCCATGCATCCTAGCAATATCCTGTCGTAGGAGCGTCGGCATAGGGCATCATTTCCCATGAGCACGTATTGTTGGGCACGCTTACGAATTGCATCTCTCTGGGTGGAGGTCAATCCACCTAGGGGTTCGCCATGCTGTAGATAAGTTTTAATGTTGGTATACCACTCCTGGGCATCCGCAACATTGACAGAGGACAGGTGTTCCACCTGAGTGATTGGCTCTGTGTACTCTATAATCGAGGTTGGTAGGTTTGCTAAGCAATGTGATGGAATGTTTAACGTAAGGGTAGCTAAGGCATCTACCATGGTGTTCTCATTGCATGGCATGTGTTTCACATCTGTGGTTGCAAATTACTTAAGCATAATTTTTGCTAGGTCATAGTAGGGTTGTAGGTGCATAGCCTTGCAAGCGTAGAACTTGGTGATTTGATTCGTGACTAGTTGTAAATCTCCCCAGATTTCCAGGTGTTGTATGCATGATGCTCAGGCAACTAAGAGGCCTCTAAGTAGCCCCTTGTATTCTACCACATTGTTGATGCAAGGGAACACAAAATGATAAGAGGATGGATGCATTTCCCAAGAGGGGAATGTGATGACGGCAGCGGTGCTACCTCCTCACGTGGTTGAGATGTTGTCGAAGTGTAAAGTGATTTCAGAATGCAATGGGATGATGTTGAAATTGCTAACATATTCATTTGGGAATTCAGGTTTTATGGTTTCTTGGTCGTCGACTGGTGAGGCCATGAGTTGGGTCGCTATGGCTTGACCCTTTGTCAACGATTGACTTACATAGCGTAAATCGAACTCTGCGGTTATTTCCGTTCATCGGGCTATCCTTCTAATTTCGTATAGGTTGTTAGTAATATCCCAAAGTATATTGCTTTTGCAAATGATGTTGGTTGTACCACGAAACAAGTAATGCCTCCACTTTTTTAGTGTAAACACTAAGGTAAGGCAATTCCTCTCCACTTCATTGTATTTCGCCTTGTGCGCTATTAGTGCATGGCTTAGGTAATATACTGGTATTTCAGAACCATCATCTCACTTATGACATAGTAGTTTCACAACAGATGTGTCAGAGGTGGCGAGGTAGATAAAGAAAGATTTATCCCTTTGTGGAGGATGCAGAGTCGGGAAGTGTGCGAGTTCTTTCTTTAGGTTGTCAAAGGCTTGTTGACACTGAGTTGTCCACTCGAAGTTAACCCCTCTCTTTAGAAGATGTTTCATGGGATGTAACTTGTTAGTCAACCTTGCTATGAACCTTCAAATGAATTGCACTCTACCTTGAAAACCACTTAACTCCTTAAGGTTTGTGGGAGGCGCCAAGTTGACGATGGCCCTGACTTTGTCAGGGTCCATACTTATTCCGGCCTCCAATGCTATGAACCCTAACATGCGTCCAATTTTCACCCCAAAGACACACTTCTTAGGATTGAGGCATAAGTTGTGCATTTGGTAGCATTTAAGGACTACCCCTAGATCACATGGGTGATCAGCTACCTCCTTGGACTTGATTGCAATATCATCCACGTAGTCGTTTAATTTTTCTAGGATGTAGTCACTGAAGATGTAAGTCATGGCTTATTGGTAGGTTGCTCCAGCATTCTTTATCCCGAAGGGCATCATGGTGTAGAAGAAGGTCCCCCATGAGGTCATGACGGTTGTTGATAGCTAATGCTCTGGGTTAATGTGGATTTGGTTGTTTCTAGAGAAACCATCCATGAAGGATGGTAGAGCATGACTAGCCATGGTGTCGATGAGCTGATCAATGCTTGGAAGTGGGAAGTTTTCCTTGATCGTTGTCTTGTTCAAGTTCCAAAAATCTATACAGATTTGTATTTCTCCTATTTTCTTCGAAACCACAATGACATTGGACACCCACTCTGAATAGTCAACTGCACAGATGAAACTTGCTTGGTATAGCTTGGTGATTTCATCCGTCACGGCTAGTGTGATTTTTGGCTTAACTTTGCGGGCCTTCTGCCTAATTGCCTTGATGTGTGGGTCTAGGATAATGTTGTGCTAAATTAGCCATGGATCTAGACTCAGCATGTTGCTGTACAACCATGCGAAGACGTCGATGTTGTCCTATAGAATCTTGACTACATTTTTGTGTCTAGGAGGGAGTTGAGTCCTTAACATTTTCATTTCCTCCTTTGACGTGGTAACATACGTCTCAATGAGAGGATCCTCGGTTACATCCCCAGCCTCTAAGTTTAGGGCTTGGAGTAGATGCTTGAGCCAGCCTAGGGATGCTTCTAAGGCTGCTACAGTGTTGGTTGTGGTCGACCCCCAGTTGATCATGTTGGGGTTCAACTATCTTGAGAGCTTGTTGTGTGGCCCTACTAACGTTAAGGACATGGAGAGGTCATGATGGATTTCCATCTCTTGCTTGTCCTGCCAACATGAGATAAAAGCCCAGTTAAGAGGTGTCTGTTGGTAGAGATTATGTGTTATGAAAGTTTGCAAAACAACGACAAGATGCAACTTGTGAAGTGTGATGATGTAAAGATTGAATGTTTGCTAGTTTAGGGTTATGGCGGACCACCAAGGCACAAGAGTGTAGAACTACTAAAGGTGTAAAATACTGATGTAGAGTGCAAAGCTATGAGATTGTCGATATGCAAATGCCAAAATGCTAGTTTAGTGTCATTTTCGGACTACCAAATTTTGACATGCAAAATCTTACCATGCAAAATGATAGTATGTGAAACGAGAAACTGCGGGTATGAGACGTGCCAAATTGTTAATGTGAGAATACAAACTACTGACATGAAAATATGAAACTGCTAGAAATTATGACACTGCCAATGTGGAAAAAGATGTGAAAACTGCCCATGTAAGCATGTGGTGTTGTTAGTTTAACGTCATTGCGGACTGCAAACGTAACAGATTGAAACTGCTAGTTTAGGGTCTTTTCGGACCGTTAGAGGTGCAACTATGCTAGGATTGCTAGTTTAAGGTATTTTTGGACCCATAATAAAAAATATATATTTTTTTATTTTTAGGAATGCAAGTAGTTGGCTTGAAGCATGTCAAGGCTTTAATGTTAACAGCACTAGGATGTCATAGCAGGCATGCTACATTGTACGACGCACTTCACATTAATCGGAGAGAGAAAGCAGCAAGTTTTTCCATCTTGTCATTACGATTATAAATAGGGGTTAAATCTTGGTAATTTTTCCATCCTCCACTGTAAGAGCGTAGATTCCACATTGGAGCACAAGGTGATTTCGAAGTGCAATGCGATTGTCTTAATGACTAGCAAGGTGATTTTTTATAGCGAAGAGTCTAAATCTGCAAGCAAGACAATGGCTCCTAAGACTCATTTGGTGCTTCCAAAGGTTGAGGAGGTGACGAAGACCTTGGGGCATGCGATGCAAGTGCACGTCGTGGTGCAGAGGAGCACGTCATTGACCCAATAGGTTACCATGCTTCCTCTGCCTTCTTCGTAATTCCGTTATCATTTTTTTTCTATTTTCTACTTTTTTTCTACATCCTATCCTTGGCTACTTGTGTTTCCTATTGTCGCATCATTTGGCCCTTGCATCGTCAATGTCGTTGTTTAGGTTGCGCAAGATGCATAATCGTTATGTCATAGTTGCATGCAAGGTCACTTAAACCACCACTGCTGTCGCTTAAACCACCACTGCTGTGATTGTCATAACCACGAGGGCTTGGCTAGTTTAGGCTTCTTGACCTTTGAATGTTGTGACGTAGAGCCCTTAAGAGGGTTAGGCCATGCATGTTTTGTTAGGGCATGTTGTCAATTGCTTTGTCGCTATGCTAATATTTTTTTGTTTTGCATGCTTTTGCTATGCTAAACTTTTGTGTTCTTGCTACGCTATGTGTGGGGAGAGGGCTATGCTACGCCATATGCATGAACTATGAGGTGTTGCTACGCTACGTGTGTATCACACTTAGGCATGATGTTAACACTCATTAATGGGTTGTACAGGGTGGGGCTAAGGCCCAGGCTGATTGTTTTGGAAATTAGGGGGGTCCTGTGCCATGTGGGCAGATCTGTAGCCAATTTTTATCCTCCCTAGATACGTGTGGGGGAGCAGGGAGTATGGTTCAGAAAGAGGGAACAAGGCTTTTTGCAATTCTTCCTTGACCGCTTCAGTGTGATCGTTTGGTCATCCCTAGGGAAGGAGGAGGCAGTCGGCATAATAGAAGCCATTTTGCCTGGGGCAAGCTGAGGCATTCTGAGGTTTCTGACAGATAGGGCGATCATGAGTGGGCAAGGGGAAGGATCCAGTCAGTGCCCAACATGGTTAAGGTGCTTGGTTTGGATTTGGTAGATGCCTGAGTACAACTGCTACCATCATTTCAATACATTGTTCCTTGCACGTTTTATGACGACGTGCTTCCAGAACCCTCAAGGAACTATCTACTTTATAGGCATGTGAGTTTCGTAGCTTTGTTTTACTGTGTTTGTGTGATGCTGGCTATGGTGGCCTAATGCTAATAGTATGCGCTTGCTACTAGGTTCTTCATCGACAAGGATGGGGTTTACTAGCCACAACACAACTGGCCCTGCAGGAGTTCCCTTCTGCTGAGAACCTTTGGGCAGGTGTGATCAGTCAATGCAAGGATGAATACCACACCTATCCAGATGTATATTCTCCCCTCTATAATCAGTGCAAGGGGTAGGGTTGGCTAGATGAGGAGTGGGTGAAACCCTTCAAACCGATCACAGTTGGAATAAGTTCAGGCTAAACTTCCACCGTTCCCACTACCATATCAACCTAGTAGGCCGAGTGGTAAGTGCCACATGTTTACGTGTCTTTGAAATCTTTGAATTCTCTGCATTTTTTGCTAAACGTTTTTGTGGAATTGTTGTAGGGGTGAAGAAACCTTAGGAGGTGATGGTGGTAACCACCGGGATATAGGGGATGAATGTCTACTTCATGTATGGAGAAGTAGATATGAGCCAACGTTGGCTGGACATCAGGGCTTCAGACTCCCTGGTACAGAACATTGAAAAGGCGGGGCTTATGGATCTATTCCTAACCCTGAATCTAAAAGTTCTTATGGCCGAGATGCTTACCTTGGTTGAATACTTTTCTGACAAGGTAAGCCACTTTCGCCTGCACGTGCATGGTGTGTGGGTGATCATTGACATCAATGACCGAATGTTTGCAAACCTCTTCAGTGTCCCCACTGAAGGCATTCCGATAGGGTCAAAATCCAAGATGAAGTTGACCTTCCAGAAGAAGGACCTTCAAGAGTGGTTAGGGCTCACCAAGGAGCGTAAGGGGCTTTCCATGGAGAAGTTCAGCGAGGGACCCTCCAAGGAGTTGTACCCTAAATTCCATGCTCATGCATTCCCCTAGCTGCTTACCCAAGGAAAGGTCCTGGGGCTTGAGGAGGCCTGGATAATGCGTGAGATTATGGAGGAGGGGAATCATTATAACTGGTCCTAGTCTTTGTGTAAAGGCTTGTGGGCTGAGATCTTAGGGCATTGTACGGAAACGAAATCTTTTTCCAACATCCATTATTCCTTCTACATATGCTGTCTAAAGCACTTCGTGGAGTTCTTGGTGGTCTAGTAGAAAGGAGGTTGGGTCATGCGAACTCGTGACTAGATTTCTAGACCATGGATTCGCTAGGTCTTTCATACCATCCACACCCAAGATCCCCCAAAAGTAATTGGGGAGTTTTTTTCTGTAACAATGAAGGATCGGGTGGCCGGCAACATTCGTGGCTAGGACAACATAGGCGAGATGCCCCCCACCATGGACGGTAGTGTGTCATAGGGTGAATGTCTTATGGCGGAGACTGTGGCCAGCAAGTTGCGGCAGAAGAGGCCTCCCCCAGCTAAGGAAACCCTTTGCATGGAGGAGGAAGAGGGGCGAAGACTACGGCTGAAAATACAGAGGATGAAACCCCCCATTGGCAAGTATTTTTGTTTAGTGCTTACTTTGTTATTGCTTGCTGCACTCTACCGTGCATAGGCGATGTAGTGTAGCATAGCACCTGCTTTGAGCTAACTTTCTTTGAACTAATGTGAACTTGCTTCTTTGCTGGCAAAGGAAGAATAAGAAGAAGAAGAGGAAGGCAATGAAGAAGTGTCGACCCCTAAGATGAGGACAATGAATAAAGATGCAGGGGCCCCAATCTCAAAGAGAAGTGCCCTGGTCAACAAGTAGAGAGCTCCTACAACTAGGGTAGGGGCTCTCATTATTAGGGAGAACCCTCATATTGAGAAGTCTCCCTTGAATAAAAAATACACTGGTCTCCTCAAAGGAAAAGCACCAGCGCATGAAGAGGAGGTCCACAGGGATCTGGAAGAAACTTCTGGCCAGGCTTTCACCATCATTTTTTGTCAGCTGGAAGAGAGACCACAGCCGGTTGTTGGTGAGTTTGAAAATATGTTTGCATTGTCTTAGTCCATTTTGATCATTTTTGATGTGTTTTGTTATGTGAAAGATGCTACCTTTGATGCCACGGGGCCCCCTCTGGTTCACGTGGGATCCTGGGCTGAAATCATCAACAAATTCGTGTTTATGTAGGGGATTGTTGATGACATGATTAATCTCCTTCAGCAGGTGGACCCTGAAGTGGGTAAGTAGTAGTGTTATGTTCTCTCGCATTATTATGTTAAAATTTCTTGCATTTGCTACTTATGCTATGCTAATACAATTGATGTGTTCTTTGTGTCATGGTAGCCTCTCAACTCAAATGGGACCTGACACGACCTTTGAAAGTTGGTGCTGTGTTCACATTCTAGCTGGAAGTGACCAAGGAGTCTCATCGTGCATACGACGAGGTCTGCAAATGTGCTTTACACTCGGCGTGCTCTCTATGGGAGTGCAAGCGTACCAATGAGGAGCTGTGGAAATGAGCCCAGAGGGTAGAGAAAATGGAAGCTGACCTAAGGGCCAAGGTGGAGGACCTCAAGTTGAGGAATGAGTTCCTCATGGCCCACAACACTAACAACAAGGACTAGCGCACAGCTGTGGTAGACCACACCAGGTTTTGGACAGTTGTGCATCAGAATGTGGAGACTACCCGCTAACTAATATAGTAGCAGATGCAGATGAACCTGCTAGACCAGAAGTGTCAGGATCTAAAAGACATCAACGCCAATATTTTCGAATGGGAGAAGACCCAAAGAAACCATAAGCACATGTATAAATGGGAAAACATCACCCATCGTAAGTTATATGAAGATGCTGCTGTAGAGGCATTTACATACAAAGCATTCATAAATGCCATTGACGCTTCTAAGGCCTACACCAGGTTTAAAGAGCAAGTCAAGGTCACGAAATCTCCTGACTGCGATCATCCCCTTTTCTCTGGGTCCGCCGAGGTGGACACCCACCGAAAGGAAGAGAGCTGCTGCAGCAGATGTTGCACCAGGCAAGAGGTGTTGGGTAGATATCATGCCAAAGGAGGTTTGGCGTCACCTCAGGCTCGGTTTAGACAAGATATCCTTTGAGACAGATGCAGGACCTTCTCAGGTTAGTCGCTTTCTACCATGTTGATGTTTATGCTCGGTCGTAGTTTGCATTTGTTGCCCTAACTGACCACTTCTCCCTTACGATACAGGCCCTAGGTAATGGCACAACACCTGTAGAGGGAGGGAATGAAGAGCCGAGAAGGGAAAAAGTAGGGGAAGGTGATGCACAAGGCAATGATGTAGGAACAGGCAGTGAAAAATATGTGAACAGAGATAACCCATGATCGCATGGGACTTTTTTCAAAAATTTGAAATTTTGGATTTTGCAACTTTGTGTAATGCAAACATTGAAAAACAACAGTTTTGAATAAAGCAAGAGGATTTTGTGCTAACTTGTGTACTACCTACGTGAGTTTTGTATAAAATGTTCATGCTTTCATGTGCTAGTTTTAGGCTATTTCAGGCCATTGCGTAACATGCCAAAGAGATGATGCATGAACAACTAGAAAAATGGATAACTGGTAACTTATGCTAGTTTTAGGTTGTTTTGGGTCATAGCGTAGTTTTAGGCCATTTCTGGCCATTGCACGTCACTAGTTTTAGGCTGTTTTGGGCCATAGTGTGGAAGCATATGAGCAATGTGTGGGCAAGAAGCAGTGGGGTTGCTACGCTAGGTGAAACACCGTGAAAATTGCGAGTTGGCCTCAGGCAAAGATTTGCAATTCAAGCGAGAGCGCATGTTAGCTTCTGTTCAAAGACAAGTTTACGCTCTGTTACGCACGGCAGCGTAATGAGCGTAATGAGCTCCAAAATAGTCAAATGCAAAGTCTAGAGAAATACAACAGTTCAACACTTTTCTCGAGGCACACGGATAACTCGTCTTACGCTCGTTACGCAATGCTGCGTATCACAACGGATTTCATCGCCAAAGACTAGACATTGTTTACGCTTCACTATGTGCGGTTGCGTATGCAAGTGTAAAATAGCTTAAATCTATTGTTTTTATGCCAGATTACGCTCGTACACGCAACACAACGCGAATGAGCGTAATATAATCTGAAAACAGTTGAAACATGCTCAACACGCACCTGTCATTCACACGCACAATACGCAAACGAGCGTATTGTGCATAGTCATAGTTTGACATAAAATGGTCAAGTCAATGGCACCTGAAATGTTCGGGATACGCGCCATCAAGGTTGCACATTTCTATAGGACGTCACAGCCTATAAATATACCAGTTGACAAAGATAAAAGGGGGGAAAAAATCAAAAGGGCAAGGGCATTTTCTAAGTAGGGAGCACTTATCACCTTGAGCAGAGATACAAAGAGCAACCTTTTGGCTATTGTCGACAGCATTACCTTTCAGCAGAAACAGAGCACGTTTCACCTGAGCTTGAACAACAAGAGCGATCATTCCTCTGGAGGAAGACGCGACTTTCCCCATCAGCAATTGCCGTCAGTCCTGGATAGAAACTACCCGAAGTAAAGAAGCAGAACACGGATCGTAAGATCATCTTGCTCGGTTTACAGGTTTTACTAGTCAGAAGCAGTTGATCGGTGGACGTCAGAGCTTGACCTCCCTTGCATCCCAGCTGCGCCTTACGAGGTAGATCGGACCCCTGTTTGGGCAGTTTTCTTGTTGTTTTGTGCTTACTTTAACTCAAGTTATCGGGGTCTCCCCATTGTAACACGACATACAAAGCATACATTCCTTCAAAGATCAGAGCATAGATCTTTGAAACCACGTGTTTCTCTCCCGGTAGCCTCATCTTGGCATGTTTAGTGTTATCATTGTTACGATTCATCCACGTTGTTTTCCTTTCATTTTACGATTCCTCAAATCAAATCAAATCACACAAGTATTCGCAATCTCCATCGTTTTACTGACCCATAAGTCCCTGTTTGATCGACAAGACCATCCAGGGCGCCGCGGATTCATTTTTTCAGCATAGCCCTCGCACGGATCCGTGGTTAAAACTGTGTACACGGAACCTCGTTCGGTATTTCCAGCTGCCAACGTTTTTCATCGTTACAATTTTTTGGTGCTAGAAGGAGGACCTCTTAGGTTCCGATCCGTCTTTTTCAGGTAGCCCTGTTAGCGATCTATACCCAAAATCATAAACGTAATACCTCCAGGGAAGCTTACGATAAGTTGTGTGGTGTAGATCAGTCTCAGTAACGATTCCTTTGGAATCCTACAAGGCGGAAAGCCTATTTGCGATTTTATCGCTAGCCATCTTTCAGATCCAATTACCAGTTATCGTTCATTGATTAATGGATTCCCTTTACACAACCACATTCGCCCTGGTCCCTGCTGATTTGGGTGCCACATCTGTGAACCCTATCGCCGTAACCAGGCCAGCTACTGGTGCAGTGGGATCTCAAGGACCATCGCGTCGGTCACTGAGACTTCAGGGGAAAGAGCCCATCTTTATGCTCATAACCCCTGAAGAGTACAACTTTATATGCATTAAGATCCAGGTGAAGCTGGCTCTCAACCGAGCCAAGATCGAAGCGAAGCGAAATTTTGAGATGATCAACCGAGGGGGTCATGATTTCAAACCAACAGCTTATGACATTATTCCTTTGACTGAGCATCAACATGAAAAAATAACTCAGTTGGTCATGGCCAAAAATCAAGCTGTACAGGCTATGGTGGAACCCCAGAATGGGGAGGAGGAAGAGGATGAGTTGGTGGCCCAGTCTGAGCACTCATTCCACACCCTAAGCCCCCAGACCAATATTAACTAGGTATTCCCATTCAATGGTGACGCCGCCTCTCTTAATGTAGCCATGACCACGCAGATGCCTCTTCCGGTCTTTCCCTAGGTCACTGCGCAGCCGTCCGGGCTACAAGTACAACTGCCCCATAATAACGTGGGGACGATTTTGTCATTGCGTGTACTTAGTATCCCGGTGGTGGTCTTTGAAACCACCGTGCCCCATTTCATCCCTCAGGTACAATCCCAGTTCACATCGGCAACGCGTCCGACGCAGACCTTGTCATTCTTGCCCCCTCCAACTCAGCAAATCACCATAGCCGTATCGTTGCAAGCCTTCGTCCAATAGCCTGCACCAAGTCAGTGGGTCAACCTTGTGGCGCATCACAACCCTTCTACGGTGTACGGTGTCCAACCCTCAGTCGCACCTGCGGTGCAAGATTCGCAGGTGATTCCTCAATATACCTATCATTGCCCCGCGCAGCAAGTGGGAGTTAACCTCTTGTCTCAGAATGGTGGGTGGTGGTCTTCATAGGCCCCCCAGCCTACGGGGATCCCTGCTCCACCAGCGGCTAGCCAACCTCTTCCTTCCTTCCCATTTTCTAGCGCTGCCCACCCAGTCCAACCGCCTATGCCTTCTGCACAGACACCTCCACCAACAGGTCTGGACCAAGCCTTCCAGCTTATCCAGATGCTTACTGAGGAGGTTCGACGCCTCAAGGCCGCTGGTTCTGATACCATTCAGATCATGGACTTTTACCAGGATGATCCGATTAGTCCAGCGGTCCCCATGCTTTCGTTGCCGCTAGGGATGTCCCTCCCTCATTTTACCAAGTATAATGGGGAGGGGAATCCCAACACTCACCTAGCCACCTTTAGATCTAAGTCTTTATTGCTACAACAGTGGCCGCACACGATAATCTGAGTCTTCGCGATGTATTTAACAGGGAAGGCTTTAGACTGGTATAGAGCTCTCCCACGCTCTTCCATCTCAACCTTGGAAGAGCTGCTGACCCAGTTTATGACCCGCTTCAAATACAACTTGAAGCCAGAAGTCACATTGGATCAGCTTATGGGGGTGAAACAAGACCCGCTCGAGCCAGTCCAAAAGTTCATACAGTGTTGGAATGCTACTTTGAATGAGATCCGCAACCCGATCGCAGACTCCCATCTACTAGCTATATTCAAAGGGGCAGTCAACGACTTTATTAAGTCTAAGCTGTATTATCTTTCCCTGGGCTATTTACATCAGGCCTTCGCTCAGGTCCGAAGCATTCAAGATGCTGCGGAGGCCAGCAAAGACCTGGCGTATGTCGCTTACAAGAACGCACATAACAAGGCTAAGGAAAAAGGTAAGGCAGCAACAACGACAGTAGCCACGCTGACTGAAGGCACGACGAATAAGAACAAGAAGGCACCCACAACGTCACCTGAGACCACGACTGGTGCCACCACTAGCCAAGACACAGCTGCCCCTGAAGGGCCCGCTCAGCCAAAACCAAATTTTGAACATAAAGATCATTCAAAATACGCGACCTTTCCTGTGAAACATTCTGAACTACTGAAACAGCTGTTAGCGGCAGGGTACCTTCAACCTAAGAAGGTATTCGAGAAAGATCTGAAGCGTCACAGATGCCATTGTGAATTGCTGAAGAACCCTTCCTTAGCCTTGCCTAACGAACCACCAATTCCAAAATCTTTTAGGTTGGATCGTTTCTGTGACTACCACCAGATGTGTGGTCATGACACGGATTACTACTGGGCGTTGAAGGACGATGTTCAACGCATGATCAAAGAAGGTCATCTAAGGTTAGACGGTAGTAACCCGATGCATCCGGAAAACCAGACATTGCAGGTATATAAGAACCCGTTGAACACAAACAATGATCCTTATACAATCACTGTGGTGAGTACGGACGGTGAGCTGAAAAGTCCGTCAAAACAACCTTTTGTTTTGCGTGTGCCTGCTAGCTCACTAAGGGGGCCAACTATTTCATCAGCAGCCAGTGGGGTCTCAAGGCCACCCTTCATCATACGGGCACCTTCTCAGTTACATCCTCAGTCACGTAGCACCACTCAAGCCACAGCTTCGTCTGTGCCCACGCCTAGGGCGCCCTTTATTATCAGGACGCCAAAACCCCAGGCTGCTCCTCTCACGCAGGGGTAGACCTCTAGTCAAAATTGTCAAGCATCGCCTCCCAAGAGAAAGAGAGAAGACACTTTAATTAACGCAACCAAAGACCATCTCACGCTCAGCTTCCCTAAGCCTAGGCCCCTGGCCTCTGTGCCTTCGCCTGTGCATCAGAAGCAGGGTAAAGGCGTAGAAACGCAGCCAGCTTCTCTCGGCAAGAAAAAGAACAACCCTCCCATTGACACCGCTCCGCCTCGGGAGATTCGTCTCCTGGGCCGAATGGAGGAAGACAAGGGAGAAAAGCAACCCAACTGAGAGAAAGACCTCCTCGACGCATTCATGCAAGTCAAACAGGCTCTTAAGCAAAAGAACACAACGCTGAGCCTTTACAACTTACTTATGACTTCTTGAGAACACCGTGAGGCTATGGTACGCATGTTGACATCCATATCTGTGGATACTAGCCTACCAGCAAAAGAGGAAGCGATACACACTATCATGTTTCCTTTTGAAGCTGAGCAACCCAAGCCTACCTCTTTGACCTTTCAGGACGAGTCCATCAAAGATGATCCAGAGAAAGGTCAGGTAACGACTGAGCCTATGTTCATTACCATTCGGGTCGGCCAGTATCGGATTCGGAGGGTACACGTGGATGATGGCGCAGCTGCTAACGTCGTTCCTTATTCCATAGTGGATGGGTTGGGGTTGGTCGACCAGATCACTCCCACGACGACGGCCTGCGTAAAATCGTTCAACGAAGCATGGGTTCAAGTCAAGGGAACGATGCGTATTGAGTTTGTGGTGGGGGATCAATTCCCAACAGAGGCCACGTTCTTAGTCATTGAGGAGATGCCCGGCTTCAACTTAATCTTGGGGAGGTCGTGGTTAGCCCAGCTGAGGGTGGTTTCGTCGCCAATACATCAAGAGATACACTTGCCCTACACCGGAGGGGAGGTTATCATACGCGACGACGAAATCACCCCCAGGACTGTCAATAACATTGAAGAAGAACGAAGTTCGGAGATAGAGACGACTGACGACCAGATCCATCTCCAAACGCCTCAACAAACTGACAGCAATGATGATGGTCTAGCCTGGGCTGACCTGCCATTCCCAAATGACAGCTTAGAGGAGTCAAATCATAAGCCTCCTCGCCCTTACGCAGCACTCAATGTAAAAGCCATTAAGAGACAATTGCGTATCGATGGTTGAACGATGGTCTTTTGCATATACTACCATGTCTTTGTAAGTTATCATGGTCCCTATTTGACAATTTCTTTTGTTTCAGTATACTTTTATGCTACATTCGCTTTCTGTGTTTATGCTTGCCATTTCTTACGTTTTTATCGCACCCGTGTTATTCACGCTCTTACACTATTTTACGCATTACACAGGATTATATTCCATTATAATTTCCATTAGTAGTGGCCCGCAACGGCCTTAAACTAGTTGTGGCCTGCAAAGGCCTTAAACTAATTACGCAGTATTGCATACTGTAACCAGTTACGCTTAAATACGCAACTGGCCCGCAACGGCCTTAAACTAGTTGTGGCCCGCAACGGCCTTAAACTAGTTACATAGAATCAGCCTACTAATATCGTTGTACGCAGTTACGCAGTTGGCCCACAACGACCTTAATCTAGTTATCCGGAGTTATGTACTATCCTTATTTATGCTTGCTATACATTACGCGTCAAGCCCGCAATGGCTTTAAACTAATTACGCAGTATTGCATACTATAACCATGTACACTTGAATACACAACAGGCCCGCAACAACCTTACACTAGTTATTACATTCTATCATTATCCCTTAGATAGAATCCTTACCATTTGTCTTCACGCTGATGCAGATAAAAGCATGAAAAGCCAAACAATAAACTAATTGACATTCAAAATATTCACTGAATCTTATAGCAAGTCTTTAACAGTCATTTAAAATAACACTCGACCTCGCATTAATGAAATAATGTGTAAATCACAATTACACATTGCCCCTACTACCGCTGTCACCGGTATTCCTTAACTCCGGATCCAGCCCCAAAGGGTCATCCTCTAGTGGGCTGTCATTTCTGGAAATTATTCTCTCATGAAAGATTTCCCCTTCGTGAGGCTCTCATTCCATAACTGGCTCCATGGGAGGATGCTCTTCACCGTCGCGGTCCTCCTCTGCTTCCTCTGTTTCCTCTCCCAGCTCCTCAGCTGGCTCGTCTTCCCTATCCTCTTCTGACACCTAGATACAGATAACATCAAAGTTAGAATAGACAACACAGGCCGAAAAACTCTCCAACTAAGTCATGCATAAACTTACTTGCGACGGCCCTGCTTCCACAGCAAAGGGAAGCTTGTCCAGGCCAGCCCACAGGCGTTGCATAATTTCTTCTTCCTTTAGATCTGGCCATACATCCTCTCCCAAGGCAGCTCCGGCCTTCACCTTCCCTTTCTCCACGCTGCTCTAGCGAGGTGGGTTTGGGAAGAAAGTAGGGATCGTAGCCTGGCCCCCAGGGAGAGTCATCGCCCTTTCCGGGGACGTAGTTATAGTCACCTGCTCCTCAAACTTCTTGAAGGCTTCGGATGCTTGGATGACGTCCATGAAAACCTCCAGGGATCGGGCTTTGACGACAGAATCGCGGTAGTGTTTTTGATAAGCGACGCTCTCTCGTTTGTATAGATGTTTGTGGTCCTTCTCCTTCTGCCCCCACTCCTGCACGCTGGCACAGTAGTCCCTCCAGTCCTGGCTTTTCTGAGGTAATAGTTCTATTTGCATCCACTGCTCTACTAGCGCCCGACTGGTCTGTACACTATTTTTGATGGCTGTCCAGTAATGGGAGTGATCGACAACAGCAGTACGCCATTCTTCATCCCCAGTCTCTCGTGCCTGTAGGAACTCATTCTGCGACCTTAGGTCCCCAACCTCTTTGGTCAGGGACTCAACCCTCTGCTCTGATCTCTGCAGCCTTTTCCATAGGCTTTCAATTACGCCCCTACTTTCCCATAAGGAGCATGTCGAGCGTAACGCACATTTATGCATTTCCTCATAAATTTGGCGTGGCACGACCGCCCCATCAGATGGAGGCTCCGCTGTGTCTAAATCAATGGGCTCCGTGGGATCCCATCGGAGGCAAGCTCCTAACAGAAAATAATCATCAATATGGGTGACACATTTCCAATAGATAATATCGTAAACTCATTACACCTATAACATACCAGCGCCAGGTTCGATGCACTCTAGACGCTCGATCATGTCGCTAACGATGCCTTCCAGAAGGCAAATTTGTCAGGGAAGTCTTGCCACATTCTGCTCATAGCGATAGACGTAGATGCATCCTCTCCCCCTATAGCGTAATCCAATTAGACACTCCATCCATTAATAAAATTCTATAAACTCGGTAACGCATTCATTACCTCTACCGGTGACGGTGGCAATTTCACCAATTTCTTCCGTCTCTTTCTCTTCACGCACGTGAGCCTGTGTGTCGCTGGTTCTAGTAGTTGAAGCCTCCTCATGTACCCGGTCCTGTGCGTGGCTCCCGCTACCAGCTGGGGCCTCCTCATGCACTGGAACCTGTACATGGCTCACACTAATAGTTGGGGCCTCTTCTTCCAAAATTGAGGCCCCCTCCCCACGACTCAGTATTATTGCCCCTGTCTCAGGAGTCAGTTGCTCTGTAATTTTTATTGTTCATATCACCACATGTTAGCATATCATGTTAGACCATCTAAATAAACATTGCAGAATACAATGCTATTACGCTTACCAGGCGGAGCCTCACTCCGCTGAACTTTGACCGCGACAGTTCGACCCGCGTCACTCCCAGGGGCCTCGGCTATACGAAGCCGTTTACACCGAGCTGCAGGTTCTACAATTTCTTCTGCCAGGTGTTTCCCTCATAAGGCATCGCTAGTGTGAGTAGGCATTATCCCACCTACACTGTTGAGGCCTCGCACTTGGGGCGCCACCAAGCCTTTAGTTGTTACAGACAGTGACTTCCCGATCCCTTCCAGCGGATCCTGCCCATGGGTAATGCTAAGAATGTGGGTAATTCAAGGTCTGGACAACTGGTCTCAGTCTTGCTGCACCCAGACCCCATTCCTCTGGATGACTAGAAACTCAACAAACCACCGGAGGCAAGCTATGAAGAAGGCGTAATGCACATTGAAACGGGACTCAAGCTTCTCGCGAAGCTTGACCATCTCATTGCGCAGTCCCTTGGCAAAATAGCTTGCCCAATTTAACTGGGTCCCCTCCTCCAGAACCTCTCGCATAATGCGGGTCTGTTCTATAGAAAAGAAATTCCCTTGTGAGAGGGTTTTGGGGAAATTTCGGGCTCGGAAGAGGGGATAAAGTGTCTTGGCAATGCCCATCTCGAATCTTTTGCAAGGAAACCCTTTGGTCTCCTTCGGGATCCTTACCCACTCCTTCAGCCACTCCTGGAATTCAAGGCTCCTCTTCGCCTTCTCACTCACAGGAAGGCCATTTGAAGGGACGCCAAATAGGTCTGCGAAGAGTTGAGCGTCAATGTCAAAGCTTACGTGTACATTATGTATGTGTGTACAAAAACGCTCTGCCTTTTCACTAAAGGAGTTGACCAGGGTTAGCATTTCACTGGCGGGGACATCAGGAGTTGCAGCTAAAAATAGGTGCATTAGCCCTGTCGCTTGGATCTTGGTAGTCACTGCGACTGGGGCCGTCGAGTGGCCAAGCCAACATTGTGCGTCCTTGATGTCACCGTAGCAGAAGAGGACAGCCTTCGCCTCGCAGCCGAAAATCGTAAGGGTAATCTCCCGGGATTCCCTAACTGTACAGCGTAAAGATACAAGTTAAGCGAACATGGTATTACGCAACACATGACTCACGATTACATTACGCAATAATCACATATATAGTAGTCTTACCAGGTTCAAATGGTAGTGGGAATGGCAAAAGTTTCCTCTGCACGTCCTTGATGGTAAGGGGCGGATCTAAGGTCCAATCATCATGCAGCCACCCGAGTTCTCAAAAATTCTTAAAAGCGTCAGCATAGCGGGTGGGGTACTCACGCATGTCATAGTTGATTTGCCCTATAACACCGCTGCGCACGTTGTCAGTGGAAGTAAACGCCATTATCGTCGTTTCAGCCCAGGACAACGTATCACCATTGCCAACTAACCTGTTCTCATGAATAAAAAACTTGTACCATATAACATAGGCTTATCTTACATTTTGCACATAGACCTCTCTTATATTTCACATCAATAATAGACATGTAACAACAACAAAAAAATATAGTTGACAGAATTTGCTTACCCGCCTACGTAGTACACCATGCCTTGTGGGTTCTGGAAACAAGTTGAGGTATGGCGAGCCACGAACAACGTGTTATATGCATGATAACAACTGAAACGGGTCATTTCCCAGATCCAGCTTAAGCATCTCAAACCTCGGGCGTTGAGTGCTTGGTCCTTGGGACGACCCGTATCGATGGCCTCGTCTGTCAAGAAATCCAGAATCCCCTGTGCAGACCCTACCAGCAGGTGTTCTAAAATGGCACCAGCAACATCGCCAGACAGATGAGACCACACAATGATGCTGAAGTTGCATAGTAAGAACTGCAGAAACTCCAATGCACCCCTTCAGAACCAGATGGCCTTCCCTTGCAACCGTGTTTGCGGAGGGGGGACATTGGGGACGATGGGGTTTATACAACACAAAACCCCAATGATGTCTAATACAATCAGAATAGGCTTTACCATGACACTGTACAGAAAATGTGATACATAAATTAACACCTAGATTTACATTTGCATCATTAATACAGAAAAGTTACACATTACGCTAATTCATCTATGTGGAAATCGCCCAAACCCTTGCAACAGCGCAAGGTCCGTCTCTGACAACGACAATAGACACGACCATGCCAAACCCTCACCGTAACGCAAGGTCCATAATCCAAAAACCCTCATTTACATGAAGAATGCTGTGTAAAACAAACGCTAAAATGGCACGAGCACGCAAGGAATGGCCTACCGGTTCAAAGGTGTCGGGTCGCGTACTTCGACCACGGCCTATGAAGCACCCTCCAGGTTCTCCTATACCTCGTCGATTTTAGCCAATTTGGCATTCTTTCTCTTCATCTTAGGCACCATTATCACAGGTTCAACACTCTCACAGCTTTGCATCCTTAGATCTTATGCTCTTCTCTCTCGCTCGGTAGCAATTACGAATTCGGAATTCACAATAGCCAACAGTCCATTCTCACCGAAAAATCACTTATAAGCGAGGATCACCGACTTGACATCCGGTTTCAGCGGGACCTTCCTAAAACGGAACCCAAAAATCATGATACTAATGTGGCCGATATCACATGCTCCACTGTCCGAAATGACGTTAAACTACCACATCTTATCGCCTCGTAATCGGGTAGCATTGATTACAACTTCATTTCAATATTCAAAATTCTATTAGCTTTCCACGTTCTCTAGACATCACTTCATCTCCTTCCTAATCATTTACGCGCTTTGCAGTTTTGCAGGGTAGACGACAAATGGATGCAACATTGTCAGCACCTTTAACTTTGACAGGCCCATACGGGAAGGTAGTTAGGTAATTCGACTCCACGTTGATAGACACTAACCCCCCTTTAGAAAACGTAACTAAAGTCAGTTTCCTATTAGATCGAAAAATGCACGATGTCATAACACAGGTCCTGCAAGACAACATTACTGTCTTCACATGGTCATACGAGGATATGCCTGGGCTAGATCCCAGGCTAATCCAACATAACATCATCTTAGACGCACAGATTAAAGCAGTAAGACAAAAAGTACACAAAATGAAGCCAGAGATCACGCTAGCTGTGCATGATGAAATCACCAAACTATACAAGGCTGGTTTCATCCAGGCAGTCGATTACTCGGACTGGGTATCTAACATTGTGGTCATGCCAAAGAAGACTGGAAGTATACGCATCTACATAGATTTCCGGGATTTGAACAAGGCCACGATCAAAAATAATTTCCCGCTTCTGAGTATCGATCAACTAGTCGATACAACAGCTGGGCATGCATGTCTATCCTTCATGGATGGTTTCTCTGGTTATAACCAGATTCACATAAACCTAGAACATCAATTGACCACGACATTCATGACTCCCTGGGGTACCTTTTGTTATACTATGATGCCATTTGGTCTAAAGAATGCTAGAGCAACGTATCAACGAGCTATGACATAGATCTTTAGTGACTACCTCTTAGAGAGACTGAATGATTATGTAGATGATATAGCTGTGAAGTCTTTAAAGCTTGAGAATCATTCAGGAGATCTGGAGTTAGTCCTTAAAAGATGCTCCAAATACGAGCTCCGTCTTAACCCAAAGAAGTGCATATTCGTAGTCAAAACCGGATGCATGTTGGGGTTTGTGGTGTCGGAAACTGGCATACGAGTTGACCTTGATAAGGTCAAAGCCATTGTCGAGTTAACGCCTCCTACAGACCTTAAGCATTTACGCGGGTTACAGGGACGCTTACAGTTCATACGCCGATTCATCTCGAGATTAACTGATAAGCTACACCCTATGCAACATTTGCTAAAAAAGGGGGTTAATTTCGAATGGACGAGAGATTGTCAGCGTGCATTTGATAGCATAAAATAGGAACTTCAACATTTACCTACGGTTTTCCTGCTACAAAGGGACTTACCTTTTTACATTTACCTCGCAACTTCGGATGTAGCGTTAGCAGCATTACGATGCCAAAGGAGGGACGATGGCTCGGAAGTGCCTATCTACTACTTGAGTCATGCTTTATATGCGTACGAAACGAGGTATAATGAAGTAGAGCGTAATTGCCTAGCATTAGTTTGTACACTTAAGAAATGTAGACATTACCTTTTCCGTAGCCAGGTTAACATCATTTGCAAAAATAACATCCTTAGGACTATTACGCATAACTTGTACGAAAGCAGTAGGATAGCTCGCTGGAAAGCTATCACAGCAGAATTCGATCTGCATTATATTGGTCAATCTTCTATGAAAGGCCAAGCGATAGCTGACCAGTTAGTAACATCACCAGTCGATAACCACGCAACTATAGACCCGGAGTTCCCCGACGAACATGTACATAGTTTAAGCCCTGTCTCAATAGGCCCTGAGGCAACGTTGTATTTTGATGGAGCTTCAACTACCAGAGGTGGCAGTGCAGCCACTGTTATTACGCTATCACCTGAGGATGTGCATCTACACGCTTATCGCTTAACCTTCCCTTGTACGAACAACGTGGTAGAGTACGAGGGGATTCTAAGGGGATTATTAACTACTAGTGAGCTCAATGTTCAACACCCAGCAGTTAGGGGTGATTCAATGCTTGTCATAAATCAGGTCACAGGAGTCTATGCCTGCAAGGCTGTACACTTACAACCCTACTACGATAAGGCTAAAGATCTTCTGCAACGATTTGCGACCATCGATGCCCAACACGTGCTGCGCACTAACAACACGCTGGCCGACGCACTGGCCACCTTAGCTTTACATGTATCATCACATTTGCTTGACACCTGCCCTGCATTGATAACAGACTGCATAGATCCTTTCATTCAGGCAGCGCAGATCTCTTCTCTTCTCAAGGAGAGCACACCTGAATGGTACGATGACATTAAAACCTACCTTCTACAAGGCGAGCTACCATCTGAATTAACACGCACGTAGAAATATGAAATTCGCAAGCAGGCTAGGCAGTACATCATCATTGGAGACAGTACTCTTTGTAGATGCTCTTTCGATGGCGTGCTGCTTACTTGCGTCGATAGAAGCCAAGCGTAGCATATAGTTGGTGAAGTTCACGAGGGACTATGCAGCAGCCATGTAGCACCACGAGCTATGGCCCTAAAAATCTGTCGCTTAGGGTACTACTGGCCATGCATGGAAAAAGATTACTTGATGAAGGTTAAAACCTGTGACATGTGTCAGCGTCACGCAAATCTTATACACGTGTCACCCACAGAATTGCATACAACGCAGATAACATGGCCATTTCAATGATGGGGATTGGACATTATAGGACCCATCGCGCCAAAATCTTCTGCAGGGCACAGCTTCATTATTGCTGCTACTGAGTATTTTACGAAGTGGGTGGAAGCTATCCCCCTGCAGAAAATCACATCCCAACAGGTTTTCCATTTTATTCTGGACAATGTAGTAACCATATTTGGTCTCCCGATGACTATCGTGGCCGACAATGGGCCACAGTTTAGTAGTATGGAAACCAAATCCTTCTGTGATAACCTAGGAATTAGACAATCTTTTTCCTCCCCCTATCACCGGCAAGCGAATGGTGAAGCTGAAGCATCAAACAAAGTGATCATCAATCTGCTCAAGAAAATGCTCGACGGCAACAAGAGACGGTGGCATGAAAAGATCCTCTATGTGCTATGGGCGTATCGTACTACATGTAGGATGGCTACAGGTAGTACGCCCTATAGCCTGGTTTACGGATCTGAAGCAGTGCTACATCTCGAGTTGCAAATTCCTTCTCTGAGAATGGTCCTCTCCACCATTATAAATGAGACTCAACACATCAAGTCTCGGATAATGGATTTGGATTCAGTAGAAGAGAAGAGACTACAGGCTCTTGACACGATTGAAAAGTATCAAGCTAAATAGAGACAGAAACATCGTCACAACCTTCAGCAACGTCTGATCAAGAAGGGAGGCCTAGTTCTTAAGGCCGTGTGCGAACCAGTGGGCAAGTTCTCTGCAAACTGGGAGGGCCCCTTCTTGGTGGTCAACGCATACAACAACGGAGCATTCAAATTAGTAGATTTCAACGACAATGAATTATCAAACCCTGTGAATCATGTGTATCTGAAGCGGTATTACATTTAGCAGTATCTCTAGTGCAAGAAATTAGGTATGGCAATAAACATCCGCTACGATGCTAAACTGGTATCCACCGTCCGCTACGACGTAAAACTGGTATTCCTTGCACGCGTCCGCCACGACACTAAACTGGCAAGTTGTAACCATCCACTACGACGTAAAACTGGCAATGTTGTACAGGTCCGCCAAGATGAAAAACTGGCAACTTTTGCACGCATCCTCCACGATGCTAAAATGGCACCGGCTGTCTGCCACGACACAAAACTAGCACAGGTAAGTAGCCGTCTACTGAGATGTAAAATCAGCATAGCTTTGTCCTTGAGTCATGACATAAAACTGACATCCACAGCACGGTCTGCTGAGACCATAAACTAGCCCAGACACCATCCGCTACAACGTAAAACTAGCATTTCTCGATCTTCCTGAACTTTAAACTGGGACCATGGTCTACTGGGACTTAAAATCAACAACGACAGTCTACCAAAACTCAAAACTGGGATTCACCGACTGCTGCTATACGAATCGTGCGAGCGTGATCATCTTTGTACAGCTACGCGACAGACGAGGTGCGGCATTGGAACAATCTCAGTGTCACCACGCCATCGGCATCCTACTGATTCCTTGGATGAGCTGAGAGGCATACTACTGACCCCTCAGAGATGCCGTTGCTACGCCCACTATAGCAGTGGTACCTCTGAGGGTTTAGTTTTGCTGCCTGAAGCCTCGATGAAATCCATGTCGACCATGAGCTCGGGGATCTCCGCACATCATCGCCATCAGACCCTGGCTTCAAAAATTCATCCGGATGGTTCTCTGTACAACCAGTTAGTTGAACTGTGTCTGATGCCTTTTGGGGGCGATATGCTGGGCTCAGCGTCGAGATGGAAGGTCCCGGTATCACGCTACGGCTCCTTTTTCACGGCCTGACCGTCCTATCTCACATCAAACGGCGCTCGTTTCTACAACCTCGCCTCCTGCTCACACCAAAGCAATGGAGCCCTTTTTTTTTCCTTTCACAGTTGCAGGTTACTTGTTGTGAAAACATCGTTCAAAGGTGCGTTCATCCGAGCGGTGAAGAACAACAGTGTCCTGAGATGACTGTTCAGGTTTACCCTTACACTTAGCCCTTATCTCATTTCATTTCGATCATCTGCTTCCCGTATGTAATAGTTATATACACAAACACCCATCCTTCATACTTGTACTACAAGTTAATTCATACATGATCATATATTGTAGCAGAGATATCACAGAAAGTGATGCGCAATGCTCCTTTTGCAAGCATTCCTGCAACAACTTGTAACAGAGAAATCTCAGACTGATGCGCTACGCTTTTCTGAAAGCATTCCTGTTCACACAAATGTGCGTATGTTTCTGTGCGTTCGAGCATATTCCATGCCCCTACCATCCTAACTCATTTTACATCTTCCCCGAACCTGTTTCCTGCTTTATCCTTCTATCTCCCATTCCCTCCAGCTTTGCTCTTCCATGTTGACAGGGCAATGCTTGAGTAGCCATGGATGGGTGTTGTTCTTGCTTCTACCAATCCAGTGTTTCGTATTCTTTATCGACGTCTTTCGGGAAAGCCCTCTAACCGTTAACAAAGAGGGGCCATTGAAACACCATGAAAATTGCGAGTTGGCCTCAGGCAAAGATTCACAATTCAAGCGAGAGCGCATGTTAGCTTCTGTTCAAAGACAAGTTTACGCTCTGTTACGCACGGCAGCATAATGAGCGTAATGAGCTCCAAAATAGTCAAATGCAAAGTCTAGAGAAATACAATAGTTCAACACTTTTCTCGAGGCACACGGATAACTCGTCTTACGCTCGTTACACAATGCTGTGTATCACAACATATTTCATCGCCAAAGACTAGACATTGTTTATGCTTCACTACGCGCGGCTGCGTATGCAAGCATAAAACAACTTAAATCTATTGTTTTTATGCCAGATTATGCTTGTACACGCAACACAACGTGAATGAGCGTAATATAATCCAAAAATAGTTGAAACATGCTCAACATGCACTTGTCCTTCACATGCACAATATGCAAACGAGCATATTGTGCGTAGTCATAGTTTGACATAAAATGGTCAAGTCAACGACACCCGCAATGTTCAGGATACGCGCCATCAAGGTTGCACATTTCTACAGGACGTCGCAGCCTATAAATATACCAGTTGACAAAGATAAAAGGGGGGCAAAAATCAAAAGGGCAAGGGCATTTTCTGAGTAGGGAGCACTTATCACCTTGAGCAGAGATACAGAGAGCAACCTTTTGGCTATTGTCGACAGCATTACCTTTCAGCAGAAACATAGCACGTTTCACCTGAGCCTGAACAACAAGAGTGATCATTCCTTTGGAGGAAGATGCGAATTTCCCCATCAGCGATTGCCGTCAGTCCTGAACAGAAACTACCCAAAGTAAAGAAGCAGAACACGGATCGTAAGATCGTCTTGCTCGGTTTACAGGCTTTACTGGTCAGAAGCAGTTGATCGGTGGACGTCAGAGCTTGACCTCCCTTGCATCCCAGCTGTGCCTTATGAGGTAGATCGGACCCCTGTTCAGGCAGTTTTCTTGTTATTTTGTGCTTACTTTAACTCAAGTTATTGGTGTCTCCCCATTGTAACACGACATACAAAGCATACATTCCTTCAAAAATCAGAGCATAGATCTTTGAAACCACGTGTTTCTCTCCTGGTAGCCTCATCTTGGCATGTTTAGTGTTATCATTGTTATGATTCATCCACGTTGTTTTCCTTTCATTTTACGATTCCTCAAACCAAATCGAATCACGCAAGTATTCGCAATCTCCACCGTTTTACTGACCGGTAAGTCCCTGTTTGATCGACAAGAGCATCCAGGGCGCCGCGGATTCGTTTTTTCAGCATAGCCCTCACATGGATTCATGGTTAAAACTGTGTACATAGAACCTCGTTCGGTATTTCTAGCTGTCGACATTTTCCATTGTTACACTAGGCGAAGGTGCTTCTTGACCCAATGCGGGTTGAGTGAGACATAAGGCCGAGACATTCCACCAGGGCCTTCATCTATGTTGTCGCCTCCCACTTGGAAGGGAAACTCAGTCCATGCATTTTGATTTTCGGGATCAACTAGCTAAGCTGACCCCTCTGCTGGTGATGAGTGGCGAGGTACCCCTACCCCCCACCATACAAATACGAGCGTGCACGCGCGATCCGGTCGAACTCCGCAGACTAAATGCCTTAAAGCCACAAGAAACACTTGGGGTTAATCGATCTTTGTCTTCCCAGGCTTGCTTGTATGTGTCACGGTGTATGGTTAAGCAAGTCTGAGGTATATGATTTTTTTGGTATTTTTGGCTTATCTTCTATGCTACCAGGAGAGAGGGTTGAGAAACTAATCTAACTCTAACTAATGTCCTAAGTCTAATTTAAGTAGCGTCAGCATCCGTTCCCACTTTTCGGACACACCCTGAACTATGCAACTACAGCTTACCAAACGCTAATCGTTACTGGGATCGCCGCACGTAACGCAAGTGCTCGAAGTGGTTGTACTGAGGCACCTATTTAGCCTATGTGTGATAAGCAGCCGATTCCTTAGCCAGCTGTACACACCCGTGGGTGCTCGTAACTAAGTCGTACTTATCACACGATCTAGCCTAGCAATGAGCAGTCGATTCCTCCACTAGCCGTACACATTAGACCTGGGAGTTACCAAGTGCAGAATCCTGGAATACGCTACTGGGTTACCAAGCATCCAATGCTCGTAATTGAGTCGTACTCATGCATTGCGTCAAGCAGCCGATTCCTTGACTAGCCGTACACGTCCGTAGACGCTCGTAATCAAGTCGTACTTGAACGCACTAGGAAAGCAGGAAATAAAGCAATAAATGAAACCACGTGCTGCAAGGTTTATCCAAACAAGTTCGTCTTTATTGCCGTACACAACTTGGGTTCAGGTTACAAGCTGCTCGAATAAAGAGCCGTTCACTCTAGGACTCCTACTGCGGGCACATGGGGAAAAATTCTAACTCTGGAGTGATCAATCTGCCAGAGCTTCGCTACACTAGCCAGGATTGGGAAATAAGGGGAGTGCCGGCTCTTATTTATAGAAATGGCGGTGCGACGTGATATCACGTACGCGATATCGCAGGAGAAGACGCGATATCGCGTGCGTCTCATCATACCCCCATGACTGAATGAAAACTCGTCCTCGAGTTCCTTACAATAATATCAGGTAGGTATGGGATTATTAGGGGATATGGAACTAATGGGATGACATGTGAACGGTCTTTATTACAAGACTTGACAAAAACTGGTGTTCATGACAACATGGGTGAACACCTTATTACAATGACATCAGGCCACAGTTGGCAGCTGAGAGAAAAGAGGAGAGAGAATAGAAGAGAAGAAAGAAGAAGAGTCTTGTTGCTGCCAACGCCGAGATTGCGCCTTTCGTTGTCCATCTGTAAGCGCATTATCAACTCCACTCCTTGCATGCTGCTTTAGCGCTGCTCCATTCCAAGTGTCTGCTCCAGATCTATTCTGTTGTTGTATGATTGCCATCTGCACACACAACACCATCATATATTAGCAAGGGTAATTGAATCATTAAGTAAAGCATACCTTGCTTCGGTGTAGGCTCACTGGCTAAGGTGTGGTATGGATGATATGGATCTGGGAAAATATAGATGATGACTACCGAAGGCATAGGGGTAAGGAAGAAAAAAAATGAAAAAATCCGGGGCTCAGGAGAAAAATCGAAAAATCAGGCCCCGTATCCCCATGACTAAGCGCGAACCTCCGGTAGCGTTAGAATGGAAAGA